>CAXAJV010000329.1:263834-860804 GCA_963969225.1 Xylocopa violacea | reverse complement strand
ACATCCCAGATGTTAGGTTGCGTTAGGTAAGGATATACAACGTTATAGACGTATATTATGTCCCCATCGAGAAGCAGGCGACGACACGCCAGGAATGTTGTAAAATATTACATCCGACATGTTAGGTTCCCTTCGGTTTGGATATATATCGTTATAGACGTATATAATGTTCCTACCGAGACTTGGGGACCGACATGCCAGGAATCTTGTATAATATTACATCCCAGATGTTAGGTTGCTTTGGGTTAGGATAAACAACGTTATAGACGTATATAATGTCCCCATCGAGAAGTAGGCGACGACACGCCAGGATTGTTGTAAAGTATTACATTCGACATGTTAGGTTGCCTTAGACTAGGATATATAACGTTATAGACGTATATAATGTTCCCACCGAATAATAGGGGCCGACGCGTCAGGAATGTTGTAAAATATTACATTCGACATGTTAGGTGGCCTTAGGCTAGGATATATAACGTTATAGACGTATATAATGTTCCCACCGAGAAGTACGGGCCGACACGCCAGGAATGTTGTAAAGTATTACATTCGACATGTTAGGTTGCCTTAGACTAGGATATATAACGTTATAGACGTATATAATGTTCCCACCGAGAAGTACGGGCGGACACGCCAGGAATGTTGTAAAGTATTACATTCGACATGTTAGGTTGCCTTAGGCTAGGAAATATAACGTTATAGACGTATACAATGTTCCCACCGAGAAGTACGGGCCTACACGCCAGGATTGTTGTCAACTATTATATCCGAGATGTTAGGTTGCCTTAGGTTAGGATATATACCGTTATAGACGTATACAATGTTTCCACCGAGAAGTAGGGACCGACATGCCAGGAATGTTATAAAATATTACATCCGAGATGATAGGTTGCCTTAGGTTAGGATATACAATGTTATAGATGTATATAATGACCCCATCCAGAAGTAGGCGACGATACTCCAGGAGTGTTGTAAAATATTACATCCCAGATGTTAGGTTGCGTTAGGTAAGGATATACAACGTTATAGACGTATATTATGTCCCCATCGAGAAGCAGGCGACGACACGCCAGGAATGTTGTAAAATATTACATCCCAGATGTTAGGTTGCGTTATGTTAGGATACACAACGTTATAGACGTATATAATGTCCCCATCGAGAAGTAGGCGGCGACACGCCAGGAATGTTGTAAAGTATTACATTCGACATGTTAGGTTGCCTTAGATTAGGATATATAACGTTATAGACGTATATAATGTTCCCACCGAAAAATAGGGGCCGACGCGTCAGGAATGTTGTAAAATATTACATTCGAAATGTTAGGTGGCCTTAGGTTAGGATATATAACGTTATAGACGTATATAATGTTCCCACCGAGAAGTACGGGCGGACACGCCAGGAATGTTGTCAACTATTACATCCGAGATGTTAGGTTGCCTTAGGTTAGGATATATAACGTTATAGACGCATATAATCTCCCCATCCAGAAGTAGGCGACGACACGCCAGGAATACTACATCCCAGATGTTAGGTTGCGTTATGTTAGGATACACAACGTTATAGACGTATATAATGTTCCCATCGAGAAGCAGGCGACGACACGCCAGGAATGATGTAAAATATTACATTCGACATGCTAGGTCGCCTTAGGCTAGGATATATAACGTTATAGACGTATACAATGTTCCCACCGAAAAATAGGGGCCGACGCGTCAGGAATGTTGTAAAATATTACATTCGACATGTTAGGTGGCCTTAGGCTAGGATATATAACGTTATAGACGTATATAATATTCCCACCGCGAAGTACGGGCGGATACGCCAGGAATGTTGTCAACTATTACATCCGAGATGTTAGGTTGCCTTACGTTAGGATATATAATGTTATAGACGTATATAATGTCCCCATCCAGAAGTAGGCGACGACACGCCGGGAATATTACATCCCAGATGTTAGGTTGCGTTAGGTTAGGATACACAACGTTATAGACGTATATAATGTTCCCATCGAGAAGCAGGCGACGACACGCCAGGAATGATGTAAAATATTAAATTCGATATGTTAGGTCGCCTTAGGCTAGGATATATAACGTTATAGACATATACAATGTTCACACCGAGAAGTTCCGGCCTACACGCCAGGAATGTTGTCAACTATTACATCCGATATGTTAGGTTGCCTTAGGTTAGGATATATATCGTTATAGACGTATATAATTTTCCCACCGGGACGTAGGCACCGACATGCAAGGAATGTTGTAAAATATTACATTCCAAATGTTAGGTTGCGTTAGGTTAGGATATACAACGTTATAGACGTATATAATCTCCCCATCGAGAAGCAGTCGAGGACACGCCACAATGTTGTAAAATATTACATCCGAGATGTTAGGTTGCCTTAGGTTAGGATATACAATGTTATAGATGTATATAATGTCCCCATCGAGAAGTAGGCGACGACACGCCAGGAATGTTGTAAAATTTTACATTCGACATGTTTGGTTGCCTTAGGCTAGAATATATAACGTTATAGACGTATATAATGTTCCCACCGAAAAATAGGGGTCGACGCGTCAGGAATGTTGTAAAATATTACATCCGAGATGTTAGGTTGCGTTAGGTTAGGATATACAACGTTATAGACTTATATAATGTCCCCATGGAGAAGCAGGCGACGACACGCCAGGAATGTTATAAAATATTACATCCGAGATGTTAGGTTGCCTTAGGTTAGAATATACAAGGTTATAGATGTATATAATGACCCCATCCAGAAGTAGGCGACGACACTCCAGGAATGTTGTAAAATATTACATCCCAGATGTTAGGTTGCGTTAGGTAAGGATATACAACGTTATAGACGTATATTATGTCCCCGTCGAGATGCAGGCGACGACACGCCAGGAATGTTGTAAAATAATACACCCCAGATGTTAGGTTGCGTTAGGTTAGGATATACAACGTTATAGACGTATATTATGTCCCCATCGAGAAGCAGGCGACGACACGCCAGGAATGTTGTAAAATATTACATCCGACATGTTAGGTTCCCTTCGGTTTGGATATATATCGTTATAGACGTATATAATGTTCCCACCGAAAAATAGGGGCCGACACGTCAGGAATGTTGTAAAATATTACATTCGACATGTTAGGAAGCCTTAGGCTAGGATATATAACGTTATAGACGTATATAATGTTCTCACCGAAAAATAGGGGCCGACGCGTCAGGAATATTGTAAAATATTACACCCGAGATGTTAGGTTCCCTTAGGTTAGGATATACAACGTTATAGACGTATAGTATGTTCCCACCGAGATGTAGGGACCGACATGCCAGGAATGTTGTAAAATATTACATCCGAGATGTTAGGTTGCCTTAGGTTAGGATATACAAGGTTATAGATGAATATAATGTCCCCATCGAGAAGTAGGCGACGACACGCCAGGAATGTTGTAAAGTATTACATTCGACATGTTATGTGGCCTTAGGCTAGGATATATAACGTTATAGACGTATATAATGTTCCCACCGAGAAGTACGGGCGCACACGCCAGGAATGTTGTCAACTATTACATCCGAGATGTTAGGTTGCCTTAGGTTAGAATATACAAGGTTATAGATGTATATAATGACCCCATCCAGAAGTAGGCGACGACACTCCAGGAATGTTGTAAAATATTACATCCCAGATGTTAGGTTGCGTTAGGTAAGGATATACAACGTTATAGACGTATATTATGTCCCCGTCGAGATGCAGGCGACGACACGCCAGGAATGTTGTAAAATAATACACCCCAGATGTTAGGTTGCGTTAGGTTAGGATATACAACGTTATAGACGTATATTATGTCCCCATCGAGAAGCAGGCGACGACACGCCAGGAATGTTGTAAAATATTACATCCGACATGTTAGGTTCCCTTCGGTTTGGATATATATCGTTATAGACGTATATAATGTTCCCACCGAAAAATAGGGGCCGACACGTCAGGAATGTTGTAAAATATTACATTCGACATGTTAGGAAGCCTTAGGCTAGGATATATAACGTTATAGACGTATATAATGTTCTCACCGAAAAATAGGGGCCGACGCGTCAGGAATATTGTAAAATATTACACCCGAGATGTTAGGTTCCCTTAGGTTAGGATATACAACGTTATAGACGTATAGTATGTTCCCACCGAGATGTAGGGACCGACATGCCAGGAATGTTGTAAAATATTACATCCGAGATGTTAGGTTGCCTTAGGTTAGGATATACAAGGTTATAGATGAATATAATGTCCCCATCGAGAAGTAGGCGACGACACGCCAGGAATGTTGTAAAGTATTACATTCGACATGTTATGTGGCCTTAGGCTAGGATATATAACGTTATAGACGTATATAATGTTCCCACCGAGAAGTACGGGCGCACACGCCAGGAATGTTGTCAACTATTACATCCGAGATGTTAGGTTGCCTTAGGTTGGGACATATAACGTTATAGACGTATATAATCTCCCCATCCAGAAGTAGGCGACGACACGCCAGGAATATTACATCCCAGATGTTAGGTTGCGTTAGGTTAGGATACAAAACGTTATAGACGTATATAATGTTCCCATCGAGAAGCAGGCGACGACACGCCAGGAATGATGTAAAATATTACATTCGACATGCTAGGTCGCCTTAGGCTAGGATATATAACGTTATAGACGTATACAATGTTCCCACCGAGAAGTACGGGCCTACACGCCAGGAATGTTGTCAACTATTACATCCGAGATGTTAGGTTCCCTTAGGTTAGGATATACAACGTTATATACGTATAGTATGTTCCCACCGAGATGTAGGGACCGACACGCCAGGAATGTTGTAAAATATTATATCCGAGATGTTAGGCTGCCTTAGGTTAGGATATACAAGGTTATAGATGTATATAATGTCCCCATCGAGAAGTAGGCGACGACACGCCAGGAATGTTGTAAAGTATTACATTCGACATGTTAGGTTGCCTTAGACTAGGATATATAACGTTATAGACGTATATAATGTTCCCATCCAGAAGTAGGCGACGACACGCCGGGAATATTACATCCCAGATGTTAGGTTGCGTTAGGTTAGGGTACACAAAGTTATAGACGTATATAATGTCCCCATCGAGAAGCAGGCGACGACAAGCCCGGAATGTTGTAAAATATTACATCCGAGATGTTAGGTTCCCTTCGGTTTGGATATATATCGTTATAGACGTATATAATGTTCCTACCGAGACTTGGGGACCGACATGCCAGGAATCTTGTATAATATTACATCCCAGATGTTAGGTTGCTTTAGGTTAGGATATACAACGATATAGACGTATATAATGTCCCCATCGAGAAGCAGGCGACGACACGCCAGGAATGTTGTAAAATATTACATTCGACATGTTAGGTCGCCTTCGGCTAGGATATATAACGTTATAGACGTATATAATGTTCCCACCGTAAAATAGGTGCCGACGCGTCAGGAATATTGTAAAATATTACACCCGAGATGTTAGGTTCCCTTAGGTTAGGATATACAACGTTATAGACGTATAGTATATTCCCACCGAGATGTAGGGACCGACATGCCAGGAATGTTGTAAAATATTACATCCCAGATGTTAGGTTGCGTTAGGTTAGGATATACAACGTTATAGACGTATATTATGTCCCCATCGATAAGCAGGCGACGACACGCCAGGAATGTTGTAAAATATTACATCCAAGATGTTAGGCTGCCTTGGGTTAGGATATACAAGGTTATAGATGTATATAATGTCCCCATCGAGAAGTAGGCGACGACACGCCAGGAATGTTGTAAAATATTACATTCGACATGTTAGGAAGCCTTAGGCTAGGATATATAACGTTATAGACGTATATAATGTTCTCACCGAAAAATAGGGGCCGACGCATCAGGAATATTGTAAAATATTACACCCGAGATGTTAGGTTCCCTTAGGTTAGGATATACAACGTTATAGACGTATAGTATGTTCCCACCGAGATGTAGGGACCGACATGCCAGGAATGTTGTAAAATATTACATCCGAGATGTTAGGCTGCCTTAGGATAGGATATACAAGGTTATAGATGTATATAATGTCCCCATCGAGAAGTAGGCGACGACACGCCAGGAATGTTGTAAAGTATTACATTCGACATGTTAGGTTGCCTTAGACTAGGATATATAACGTTATAGACGTATATAATGTTCCCATCCAGAAGTAGGCGACGACACGCCGGGAATATTACATCCCAGATGTTAGGTTGCGTTAGGTTAGGGTACACAAAATTATAGACGTATATAATGTCCCCATCGAGAAGCAGGCGACGACAAGCCCGGATTGTTGCAAAATATTACATCCGAGATGTTAGGTTCCCTTCGGTTTGGATATATATCGTTATAGACGTATATAATGTTCCTACCGAGACTTGGGGACCGACATGCCAGGAATCTTGTATAATATTACATCCCAGATGTTAGGTTGCTTTAGGTTAGGATATACAACGATATAGACGTATATAATGTCCCCATCGAGAAGCAGGCGACGACACGCCAGGAATGTTGTAAAATATTACATTCGACATGTTAGGTCGCCTTCGGCTAGGATATATAACGTTATAGACGTATATAATGTTCCCACCGAAAAATAGGTGCCGACGCGTCAGGAATATTGTAAAATATTACACCCGAGATGTTAGGTTCCCTTAGGTTAGGATATACAACGTTATAGACGTATAGTATGTTCCCACCGAGATGTAGGGACCGACATGCCAGGAATGTTGTAAAATATTACATCCCAGATGTTAGGTCGCGTTAGGTTAGGATATACAACGTTATAGACGTATATTATGTCCCCATCGATAAGCAGGCGACGACACGCCAGGAATGTTGTAAAATATTACATCCAAGATGTTAGGCTGCCTTGGGTTAGGATATACAAGGTTATAGATGTATATAATGTCCCCATCGAGAAGTAGGCGACGACACGCCAGGAATGTTGTAAAATATTACATTCGACATGTTAGGAAGCCTTAGGCTAGGATATATAACGTTATAGATGTATATAATGTTCTCACCGAAAAATAGGGGCCGACGCGTCAGGAATATTGTAAAATATTACACCCGAGATGTTAGGTTCCCTTAGGTTAGGATATACAACGTTATAGACGTATAGTATGTTCCCACCGAGATGTAGGGACCGACATGCCAGGAATGTTGTAAAATATTACATCCCAGATGTTAGGTTGCGTTAGGTTAGGATATACAACGTTATAGACGTATATTATGTCCCCATCGATAAGCAGGCGACGACACGCCAGGAATGTTGTAAAATATTACATTCGACATGTTAGGAAGCCTTAGGCTAGGATATATAACGTTATAGACGTATATAATGTTCTCACCGAAAAATAGGGGCCGACGCGTCAGGAATATTGTAAAATATTACACCCGAGATGTTAGATTCCCTTAGGTTAGGATATACAACGTTATAGACGTATAGTATGTTCCCACCGAGATGTAGGGACCGACATGCCAGGAATGTTGTAAAATATTACATCCGAGATGTTAGGCTGCCTTAGGTTAGGATATACAAGGTTATAGATGTATATAATGTCCCCATCGAGAAGTAGGCGACGACACGCCAGGAATGTTGTAAAATATTACATCCGACATGTTATGTTCCCTTCGGTTTGGATATATATCGTTATAGACGTATATAATGTTCCTACCGAGACTTGGGGACCGACATGCCAGGAATCTTGTATAATATTACATCCCAGATGTCAGGTTGCTTTGGGTTAGGATACACAACGTTATAGACGTATATAATGTCCCCATCGAGAAGTAGGCGACGACACGCCAGCAATGTAGTAAAGTATTACATTCGACATGTTAGGTTGCCTTAGACTAGGATATATAACATTATAGACGTATATAATGTTCCCACCGAAAAATAGGGGCCGACGCGTCAGGAATGTTGTAAAATATTACATTCGACATGTTAGGTGGCCTTAGGCTAGGATATATAACGTTATAGACGTATATAATGTTCCCACCGCGAAGTACGGGCGGATACGCCAGGAATGTTGTCAACTATTACATCCGAGATGTTATGTTGCCTTACGTTAGGATATATAACGTTATAGACGCATATAATCTCCCCATCCAGAAGTAGGCGACGACACGCCAGGAATATTACATCCCAGATGTTAGGTTGCGTTAGGTTAGGATACACAACGTTATAGACGTATATAATGTTCCCATCGAGAAGCAGGCGACGACACGCCAGGAATGATGTAAACTATTACATTCGACATGCTAGGTCGCCTTAGGCTAGGATATATAACGTTATAGACGTATACAATGTTCCCACCGAGAAGTACGGGCCTACACGCCAGGAATGTAGTCAACTATTACATCCGAGATGTTAGGTTCCCTTAGGTTAGGATATACAACGTTATATACGTATAGTATGTTCCCACCGAGATGTAGGGACCGACATGCCAGGAATGTTGTAAAATATTACATCCGAGATGTTAGGCTGCCTTAGGTTAGGATATACAAGGTTATAGATGTATATAATGTCCCCATCGAGAAGTAGGCGACGACACGCCAGGAATGTTGTAAAGTATTACATTCGACATGTTAGGTTGCCTTAGACTAGGATATATAACGTTATAGACGTATATAATGTTCCCACCGAAAAATAGGGGCCGGCGCGTCAGGAATGTTGTAAAATATTACATTCGACATGTTAGGTGGCCTTAGGCTAGGATATATAACGTTATAGACGTATATAATGTTCCCACCGCGAAGTACGGGCGGATACGCCAGGAATGTTGTCAACTATTACATCCGAGATGTTATGTTGCCTTACGTTAGGATATATAATGTTATAGACGTATATAATGTCCCCATCCAGAAGTAGGCGACGACACGCCGGGAATATTACATCCCAGATGTTAGGTTGCGTTAGGTTAGGATACACAACGTTATAGACGTATATAATGTTCCCATCGAGAAGCAGGCGACGACACGCCAGGAATGATGTAAAATATTAAATTCGATATGTTAGGTCGCCTTAGGCTAGGATATATAACGTTATAGACATATACAATGTTCCCACCGAGAAGTTCGGGCCTACACGCCAGGAATGTTGTCAACCATTACATCTGATATGTTAGGTTGCCTTAGGTTAGGATATATATCGTTATAGACGTATATAATGTTCCCACCGAGAAGTACGGGCGGACACGCCAGGAATGTTGTAAAGTATTACATTCGACATGTTAGGTTGCCTTAGACTAGGATATATAACGTTATAGACGTATATAATGTTCCCACCGAAAAATAGGGGCCGACGCGTCAGGAATGTTGTAAAATATTACATTCGACATGTAAGGTGGCCTTAGGCTAGGATATATAACGTTATAGAGTTATATAATGTTCCCACCGAGAAGTACGGGCGGACACGCCAGGAATGTTGTCAACTATTACATCCGAGATGTTAGGTTGCCTCAGGTTAGGATATATAACGTTATAGACGCATATAATCTCCCCATCCAGAAGTAGGCCACGACACGCCAGGAATATTACATCCCAGATGTTAGGTTGCGTTAGGTTAGGATACACAACGTTATAGACGTATATAATGTTCCCATCGAGAAGCAGGCGACGACACGCCAGGAATGATGTAAACTATTACATTCGACATGCTAGGTCGCCTTAGGCTAGGATATATAACGTTATAGACGTATACAATGTTCCCACCGAGAAGTACGGGCCTACACGCCAGGAATGTTGTCAACTATTACATCCGAGATGTTAGGTTCCCTTAGGTTAGGATATACAACGTTATATACGTATAGTATGTTCCCGCCGAGATGTAGGGACCGACATGCCAGGAATGTTGTAAAATATTACATCCGAGATGTTAGGCTGCCTTAGGTTAGGATATACAAGGTTATAGATGTATATAATGTCCCCATCGAGAAGTAGGCGACGACACGCCAGGAATGTTGTAAAGTATTACATTCGACATGTTAGGTTGCCTTAGACTAGGATATATAACGTTATAGACGTATATAATGTTCCCACCGAAAAATAGGGGCCGGCGCGTCAGGAATGTTGTAAAATATTACATTCGACATGTTAGGTGGCCTTAGGCTAGGATATATAACGTTATAGACGTATATAATGTTCCCACCGCGAAGTACGGGCGGATACGCCAGGAATGTTGTCAACTATTACATCCGAGATGTTATGTTGCCTTACGTTAGGATATATAATGTTATAGACGTATATAATGTCCCCATCCAGAAGTAGGCGACGACACGCCGGGAATATTACATCCCAGATGTTAGGTTGCGTTAGGTTAGGATACACAACGTTATAGACGTATATAATGTTCCCATCGAGAAGCAGGCGACGACACGCCAGGAATGATGTAAAATATTAAATTCGATATGTTAGGTCGCCTTAGGCTAGGATATATAACGTTATAGACATATACAATGTTCCCACCGAGAAGTTCGGGCCTACACGCCAGGAATGTTGTCAACCATTACATCTGATATGTTAGGTTGCCTCAGGTTAGGATATATATCGTTATAGACGTATATAATGTTCCCACCGAGAAGTACGGGCGGACACGCCAGGAATGTTGTAAAGTATTACATTCGACATGTTAGGTTGCCTTAGACTAGGATATATAACGTTATAGACGTATATAATGTTCCCACCGAAAAATAGGGGCCGACGCGTCAGGAATGTTGTAAAATATTACATTCGACATGTTAGGTGGCCTTAGGCTAGGATATATAACGTTATAGAGGTATATAATGTTCCCACCGAGAAGTACGGGCGGACACGCCAGGAATGTTGTCAACTATTACATCCGAGATGTTAGGTTGCCTCAGGTTAGGATATATAACGTTATAGACGCATATAATCTCCCCATCCAGAAGTAGGCGACGACACGCCAGGAATATTACATCCCAGATGTTAGGTTGCGTTAGGTTAGGATACACAACGTTATAGACGTATATAATGTTCCCATCGAGAAGCAGGGGACGACACGCCAGGAATGATGTAAACTATTACATTCGACATGCTAGGTCGCCTTAGGCTAGGATATATAACGTTATAGACGTATACAATGTTCCCACCGAGAAGTACGGGCCTACACGCCAGGAATGTTGTCAACTATTACATCCGAGATGTTAGGTTCCCTTAGGTTAGGATATACAACGTTATATACGTATAGTATGTTCCCGCCGAGATGTAGGGACCGACATGCCAGGAATGTTGTAAAATATTACATCCGAGATGTTAGGCTGCCTTAGGTTAGGATATACAAGGTTATAGATGTATATAATGTCCCCATCGAGAAGTAGGCGACGACACGCCAGGAATGTTGTAAAGTATTACATTCGACATGTTAGGTTGCCTTAGACTAGGATATATAACGTTATAGACGTATATAATGTTCCCACCGAAAAATAGGGGCCGGCGCGTCAGGAATGTTGTAAAATATTACATTCGACATGTTAGGTGGCCTTAGGCTAGGATATATAACGTTATAGACGTATATAATGTTCCCACCGCGAAGTACGGGCGGATACGCCAGGAATGTTGTCAACTATTACATCCGAGATGTTATGTTGCCTTACGTTAGGATATATAATGTTATAGACGTATATAATGTCCCCATCCAGAAGTAGGCGACGACACGCCGGGAATATTACATCCCAGATGTTAGGTTGCGTTAGGTTAGGATACACAACGTTATAGACGTATATAATGTTCCCATCGAGAAGCAGGCGACGACACGCGAGGAATGATGTAAAATATTAAATTCGATATGTTAGGTCGCCTTAGGCTAGGATATATAACGTTATAGACATATACAATGTTCCCACCGAGAAGTTCGGGCCTACACGCCAGGAATGTTGTCAACCATTACATCTGATATGTTAGGTTGCCTTAGGTTAGGATATATATCGTTATAGACGTATATAATGTTTCCACCGAGAAGCACGGGCGGACACGCCAGGAATGTTGTAAAGTATTAAATTCGACATGTTAGGTTGCCTTAGACTAGGATATATAACGTTATAGACGTATATAATGTTCCCACCGAAAAATAGGGGCCGACGCGTCAGGAATGTTGTAAAATATTACATTCGACATGTTAGGTGGCCTTAGGCTAGGATATATAACGTTATAGAGGTATATAATGTTCCCACCGAGAAGTACGGGCGGACACGCCAGGAATGTTGTCAACTATTACATCCGAGATGTTAGGTTGCCTCAGGTTAGGATATATAACGTTATAGACGCATATAATCTCCCCATCCAGAAGTAGGCGACGACACGCCAGGAATATTACATCCCAGATGTTAGGTTGCGTTAGGTTAGGATACACAACGTTATAGACGTATATAATGTTCCCATCGAGAAGCAGGCGACGACACGCCAGGAATGATGTAAACTATTACATTCGACATGCTAGGTCGCCTTAGGCTAGGATATATAACGTTATAGACGTATACAATGTTCCCACCGAGAAGTACGGGCCTACACGCCAGGAATGTTGTCAACTATTACATCCGAGATGTTAGGTTCCCTTAGGTTAGGATATACAACGTTATATACGTATAGTATGTTCCCACCGAGATGTAGGGCCCGACATGCCAGGAATGTTGTAAAATATTACATCCGAGATGTTAGGCTGCCTTAGGTTAGGATATACAAGGTTATAGATGTATATAATGTCCCCATCGAGAAGTAGGCGACGACACGCCAGGAATGTTGTAAAGTATTACATTCGACATGTTAGGTTGCCTTAGACTAGGATATATAACGTTATAGACGTATATAATGTTCCCACCGAAAAATAGGGGCCGACGCGTCAGGAATGTTGTAAAATACTACATTCGACATGTTAGGAAGCCTTAGGCTAGGATATATAACGTTATAGACGTATATAATGTTCTCACCGAAAAATAGGGGCCGACGCGTCAGGAATATTGTAAAATATTACACCCGAGATGTTAGGTTCCCTTAGGTTAGGATATACAACGTTATAGACGTATAGTATGTTCCCACCGAGATGTAGGGACCGACATGCCAGGAATGTTGTAAAATATTACATCCGAGATGTTAGGCTGCCTTAGGTTAGGATATACAAGGTTATAGATGTATATAATGTCCCCATCGAGAAGTAGGCGACGACACGCCAGGAATGTTGTAAAGTATTACATTCGACATGTTATGTGGCCTTAGACTAGGATATATAACGTTATAGACGTATATAATGTTCCCACCGAAAAATAGGGGCCGACGCGTCAGGAATGTTGTAAAATATTACATTCGACATGTTAGGTGGCCTTAGGCTAGGATATATAACGTTATAGACGTATATAATGTTCCCACCGAGAAGTACGGGCGGACACGCCAGGATTGTTGTCAACTATTATATCCGAGATGTTAGGTTGCCTTAGGTTAGGATATATACCGTTATAGACGTATACAATGTTTCCACCGAGAAGTAGGGACCGACATGCCAGGAATGTTATAAAATATTACATCCGAGATGATAGGTTGCCTTAGGTTAGGATATACAATGTTATAGATGTATATAATGACCCTATCCAGAAGTAGGCGACGACACTCCAGGAGTGTTGTAAAATATTACATCCCAGATGTTAGGTTGCGTTATGTTAGGATACACAACGTTATAGACGTATATAATGTCCCCATCGAGAAGTAGGCGACGACACGCCAGGAATGTTGTAAAGTATTACATTCGACATGTTAGGTTGCCTTAGACTAGGATATATAACGTTATAGACGTATATAATGTTCCCACCGAAAAATAGGGGCCGACGCGTCAGGAATGTTGTAAAATATTACATTCGAAATGTTAGGTGGCCTTAGGTTAGGATATATAACGTTATAGACGTATATAACGTTCCCACCGAGAAGTACGGGCGGACACGCCAGGAATGTTGTCAACTATTACATCCGAGATGTTAGGTTGCCTTAGGTTAGGATATATAACGTTATAGACGCATATAATCTCCCCATCCAGAAGTAGGCGACGACACGCCAGGAATATTACATCCCAGATGTTAGGTTGCGTTATGTTAGGATACACAACGTTATAGACGTATATAATGTTCCCATCGAGAAGCAGGCGACGACACGCCAGGAATGATGTAAAATATTACATTCGACATGCTAGGTCGCCTTAGGCTAGGATATATAACGTTACAGACGTATACAATGTTCCCACCGAGAAGTACGGGCCTACACGCCAGGAATGTTGTCAACTATTACATCCGAGATGTTAGGTTCCCTTAGGTTGGGATATACAACGTCATATACGTATAGTATGTTCCCACCGAGATGTAGGGACCGACATGCCAGGAATGTTGTAAAATATTACATCCGAGATGTTAGGCTGCCTTAGGTTAGGATATACAAAGGTTATAGATGTATATAATGTCCCCATCGAGAAGTAGGCGACGACACGCCAGGAATGTTGTAAAGTATTACATTCGACATGTTAGGTTGCCTTAGACTAGGATATATAACGTTATAGACGTATATAATGTTCCCAACGAAAAATAGGGGCCGGCGCGTCAGGAATGTTGTAAAATATTACATTCGACATGTTAGGTGGCCTTAGGCTAGGATATATAACGTTATAGACGTATATAATGTTCCCACCGCGAAGTACGGGCGGATACGCCAGGAATGTTGTCAACTATTACATCCGAGATGTTATGTTGCCTTACGTTAGGATATATAATGTTATAGACGTATATAATGTCCCCATCCAGAAGTAGGCGACGACACGCCGGGAATATTACATCCCAGATGTTAGGTTGCGTTAGGTTAGGATACACAACGTTATAGACGTATATAATGTTCCCATCGAGAAGCAGGCGACGACACGCCATGAATGATGTAAAATATTACATTCGACATGCTAGGTCGCCTTAGGCTAGGATATATAACGTTACAGACGTATACAATGTTCCCACCGAGAAGTACGGGCCTACACGCCTGGAATGTTTTCAACTATTACATCCGAGATGTTAGGTTCCCTTAGGTTAGTATATACAACGTTATAGACGTATAGTATATTCCCACCGAGATGTAGGGACCGACATGCCAGGAATGCTGTAAAATATTACATCCGAGATGTTAGGTTGCCTTAGGTTAGGATATATAACGTTATAGACGTATATAATGTTCCCATCGAAAAATAGGGGCCGACGCGTCAGGAATGTTGTAAAATATTACACCCGAGATGTTAGGTTCCCTTAGGTTAGGATATACAACATTATAGACGTATAGTATGTTCCCACCGAGATGTAGGGACCGACATGCCAGGAATGTTGTAAAATATTACATCCGAGATGTTAGGCTGCCTTAGGTTAGGATATACAAGGTTATAGATGTATATAATGTCCCCATCGAGAAGTAGGCGACGACACGCCAGGAATGTTGTAAAATTTTACATTCGACATGTTAGGTTGCCTTAGGCTAGAATATATAACGTTATAGACGTATATAATGTTCCCACTGAAAAATAGGGGCCGACGCGTCAGGAATGTTGTAAAATATTACACCCGAGATGTTAGGTTCCCTTATGTTAGGATATACAACGTTATAGACGTATAGTATGTTCCCACCGAGATGTAGGGACCGACATGCCAGGAATGTTGTAAAATATTACATCCGAGATGTTAGGTTACGTTAGGTTAGGATATACAACGTTATAGACGTATATAATGTCCCCATGGAGAAGCAGGCGACGACACGCCAGGAATGTTGTAAAATATTACATTCGACATGTTAGGTCGCCTTAGGTTAGGATATATAACGTTATAGACGTATACAATGTTCCCACCGAGAAGTACGGGCCTACACGCCAGGAATGTTGTCAACTATTACATCCGAGATGTTAGGTTGCCTTAGGTTAGGATATATACCGTTATAGACGTATACAATGTTTCCACCGAGAAGTAGGGTCCGACATGCCAGGCATGTTATAAAATATTACATCCGAGATGATAGGTTGCCTTAGGTTAGGATATACAATGTTATAGATGTATATAATGACCCTATCCAGAAGTAGGCGACGACACTCCAGGAATGTTGTAAAATATTACATCCCAGATGTTAGGTTGCGTTAGGTAAGGATATACAACGTTATAAACGTATATTATGTCCCCATCCAGAAGCAGGCGACGACACGCCAGGAATGTTGTAAAATATTACATCCCAGATGTTAGGTTGTGTTATGTTAGGATATACAACGTTATAGACGTATATTATGTCCCCATCGAGAAGCAGGCGACGACACGCCCGGAATGCTGTAAAATATTACATTCGACATGTTATGTTGCCTTAGGCTAGGATATATAACGTTATAGACGTATATAATGTTCCCACCGAGAAGTACGGGCGGACACGCCAGGAATGTTGTCAACTATTACATCCGAGATGCTAGGTTGCCTTAGGTTAGTATATATAACGTTATAGACGTATATAAGCTCCCCATCCAGAAGTAGGCGACGACACGCCAGGAATATTACATCCCAGATGTTAGGTTGCGTTAGGTTAGGATACACAACGTTATAGACGTATATAATGTTCCCATCGAGAAGCAGGCGACGACACGCCAGGAATGATGTAAAATATTACATTCGACATGCTAGGTCGCCTTAGGCTAGGATATATAACGTTACAGACGTATACAATGTTCCCACCGAGAAGTACGGGCCTACACGCCTGGAATGTTTTCAGCTATTACATCCGAGATGTTAGGTTCCCTTAGGTTAGTATATACAACGTTATAGACGTATAGTATATTCCCACCGAGATGTAGGGACCGACATGCCAGGAATGCTGTAAAATATTACATCCGAGATGTTAGGCTGCCTTAGGTTAGGGTATACAAGGTTATAGATGTATATAATGTCCCCATCGAGAAGTAGGCGACGACAGGCCAGGAATGTTGTAAAATTTTACATTCGACATGTTAGGTTGCCTTAGGCTAGAATATATAACGTTATAGACGTATATAATGTTCCCACTGAAAAAAAGGGCCGACGCGTCAGGAATGTTGTAAAATATTACACCCGGGATGTTAGGTTCCCTTAGGTTAGGATATACAACGTTATAGACGTATAGTATGTTCCCACCGAGATGTAGGGACCGACATGCCAGGAATGTTGTAAAATATTACACCCGAGATGTTTGTTTTCCCTTAGGTTAGGACATATAACGTTATAGATGTATATAATGTCCCCATCCAGAAGTAGGCGACGACACGCCAGGAATGTTGTAAAATATTACATCCGAGATGTTAGGTTGCCTTAGGTTAGGGTATATATCTTTATAGACGTATATAATGTTCCCACCGAGACGTGGGGACAGACATGCCAGGAATCTTGTAAAATATTACATCCCAGATGTGAGGTTGCTTTAGGTTAGGATATACAACGTTATAGACGTATATAATGTCCCCATCGAGAAGCGGGCGACGACACGCCAGGAATGTTGTAAAATATTACATCCGAGATGTTAGGTGGCCTTAGGTTAGGATATACAATGTTATAGATGTATATAATGTCCCCATCGAGAAGTAGGCGACGACACGCCAGGAATGATGTAAAATACTAAATTCGATATGTTAGGTCGCCTTAGGCTAGGATATATAACGTTATAGACGTATACAATGTTCCCACCGAGAAGTTCGGGCCTACGCGCCAGGAATGTTGTCAACTATTACATCCGATATGTTAGGTTGCCTTAGGTTAGGATGTATATCGTTATAGACGTATATAATGTTCCCACCGAGACGTAGGCACCGACATGCAAGGAATGTTGTACAATATTACATCCCAAATGTTAGGTTGCGTTAGGTTAGGATATACAACGTAATAGACGTATATAATCTCCCCATCGAGAAGCAGTCGACGACACGCCACAATGTTGTAAAATATTACATCCGAGATGTTAGGTTGCCTTAGGTTAGGATATACAATGTTATAGATGTATATAATGTCCCCATCGAGAAGTAGGCGACGACACGCCAGGAATGTTATAAAATATTACATCCGAGATGTTAGGTTGCCTTAGGTTAGAATATACAAGGTTATAGATGTATATAATGACCCTATCCAGAAGTAGGCGACGACACTCCAGGAATGTTGTAAAATATTACATCCCAGATGTTAGGTTGCGTTAGGTAAGGATATACAACCTTATAGACGTATATTATGTCCCCGTCGAGAAGCAGGCTACGACACGCCAGGAATGTTGTAAAATATTACATCCCAGATGTTAGGTTGCGTTAGGTTAGGATATACAACGTTATAGACGTATATTATGTCCCCATCGAGAAGCAGGCGACGACACGCCAGGAATGTTGTAAAATATTACATCCGAGATGTTAGGTTCCCTTCGGTTTGGATATATATCGTTATAGACGTATATAATGTTCCTACCGAGACTTGGGGACCGACATGCCAGGAATCTTGTATAATATTACATCCCAGATGTTAGGTTGCTTTAGGTTAGGATATACAACGATATAGACGTATATAATGTCCCCATCGAGAAGCAGGCGACGACACGCCAGGAATGTTGTAAAATATTACATTCGACATGTTAGGTCGCCTTAGGCTAGGATATATAACGTTATAGACGTATATAATATTCCCATCGAAAAATAGGGGCCGACGCGTCAGCAATGTTGTAAAATATTACACCCGAGATGTTAGGTTCCCTTAGGTTAGGATATACAACGTTATAGACGTATAGTATGTTCCTACCGCGACTTGGGGACCGACATGCCTGGAATCTTGTATAATATTACATCCCAGATGTTAGGTTGCTTTAGGTTAGGATATACAACGATATAGACGTATATAATGTCCCCATCGAGAAGCAGGCGACGACACGCCAGGAATGTTGTAAAATATTACATTCGACATGCTAGGTCGCCTTAGGCTAGGATATATAACGTTATAGACGTATACAATGTTCCCACCGAGATGTACGGGCCTACACGCCAGGAATGTTGTCAACTATTACATCCGAGATGTTAGGTTGCCTTAGGTTGGGATATACAACGTTATATACGTATAGTATGTTCCCACCGAGATATAGGGACCGACATGCCAGGAATGTTGTAAAATATTACATCCGAGATGTTAGGCTGCCTTAGGTTAGGATATACAAGGTTATAGACGTATATAATCTCCCCATCGAGAAGCAGTCGACGACACGCCAGAATGTTGTAAAATATTACATCCGAGATGTTAGGTTGCCTTAGGTTAGGATATACAATGTTATAGATGTATATAATGTCCCCACCCAGAAGTACGGGCCTACACGCCAGGAATGTTGTCAACTATTACATCCGAGATGTTAGGTTGCCTTAGGTTATGATATATAACGTTATAGACGTATATAATATTCCCACCGAGAAGTAGGGACCGACATGCCAGGAATGTTGTAAAATATTACATCCGAGATGTTAGGTTCCATTAGGTTTGGATATATATCGTTATAGACGTATATAATGTTACCACCGAGATGTGGGGGCCGACAAGACCGGGATTCTGTAAAACATTATCACCGAGGGTGTAGATGGGTTAGGTTAGGTTATATTACGGTAATGACGTATATAATGTTCCCACCGAGAAGTAGGGGCCGACCCGCCTGGAATGTTCTAAAACACTACATTCGAGATGTTAGGTTGCCTTAGGTTAGGATATATAACGTTATGAGAGATTTGCATGGCGGACGAGTAAGCTGACGGACGTGCGTACGATAGCTCTCTGAAATCCGTTCTAATTTTCGAGGAAGATGGCGAGTTTCGTGTCAAAACTTGTTTTTGGCCCGTTACGGGTACGCGAAACTACGCGTTGAGACGAAAATCTCACGTGAAAGTCGCGAGTAGGGGGCAAATCGAGCATAATACGTGCGCGTTTTTGTTCGATTTGCACGTGGTGACGCGTTTGCTGCCGTACGGTACGCGCTTCGGGGCACGTTTCGCGAATTTCAGGGTTTGAGCGGAGCTGAGGGTGTTCCAGGAGGTGAAGAGGATCCGCTAGGTAAGTGTAGTGAAGTGAAGTTCAGTGAAAAGGTGGAAAAACGGTGAAAAAGTGTAACACTTTGTTTTGCTGCGTGAAAACACGTGTTGTCATATACGGCAATAAACTTTGAAAATTGACCGTTTGTGCGTGTGAATTTACGACGAGAATGTGTAAAGTGACCACAGACACTAGAAATAAACTTATTCGTGGTGAAAAAACGCTTAAAAAAGTGAAAATAAGCGATTTTAAGTGAAATAGGAGTGACGTGTGACGTCACTCCTTTGTGTGGGAAAACGTGCACGTGGCGAAAAATCAAGAATTTTAAATAGGCCTTTTTCGGTGCGGAAATTGCCATAATCGGGTGTGAAGTGACAATAGACACTGATTTTGTGCAATTACGAGGCGGAAAAACTGTTAAAAACAGTAAAAAACAGTAAATTTTGGCGAAGTGGAACCGAGTAGTGCTGCCACCACGGAACATAGTTGACGGAGGTGAAAATTTTGCAGCAACTCTACCAAGGTTGCACCGTGTGCCAGTGAGTGGACGTAGAATTGTTTATTGGACACGTAGAAACAGTGCATGCGGTAATAAACAAGTCAAAAATCAATTCTTGCAAGAGTTTGACAGCTCACGGTCGGTAAAGTTTGCCGACCGTCGTAGGTAACATTCCGGTCGCACGAATTGGAATTTCTCGCCGTTTTTTCCTGCCAGCCGTGCGAAATTGATCGTTGACGAAGGTGTAGTGCGTTTTCAACAAATAATAACTGAAATAAACGCAGCGGGAACTGAAAAATTTCGAATTACCGACAGCAGCGGTACCACCTGCGGTCGATAACCGTGCGGTTGGTAATTTTGCAAAAACACCGATTGCCACGATATTGGTTGTTAGTTTAGGGTATTGTTGGTTAAAACAAACCAAGCAACAACCCGGAAGTCGGGTTTTGAGACGGAGGCATTACCGACGGTCGGGCGAACCCAGCATCGGTAACCGGGCAGTCGGTAACTTAACAATTGCCGGCCGCGGATTAAACTGCAGCGTTTTGCGTACTCATCGACGGCCAATAAACAGTAACTGACAGTTCCTCGGTCGAAACGAGTGAGTGCAGTACGTGGTAACTTACCGACAGCTCTGCTGTCGGTAACTGAACGGTCGGTAACCGGACAATTTCCGACCGAGGGTGATTTTTTTGTGTCCGTGGTGTCTATCGGTGGCCGATAAACTATAATTGACACCTCCTCGGTCTCTGCGAACAGGCACCAGGTGGTGACTTATGGACGGTCGAAAACTACATCCACCCTCGATAACCTTCGATAGGTAACCGCAAAATTCGCGGACCGAGTGTTGGTAAAGAGTGCGCGCGTACATTTAGCGACTGTCGGACCGTGCACAGGGCAAACCAGGCCACTCGGCGGAGGAGTGTGCCGGTAACTTACCGACGGTTCAATAATACCTATGCGACAAACAAATGTGTTTTTCGTGAAGTTTCGTGCAAAACTGAGGAACACGAACACGAACAGAAACACGAAGAGGGAAGCGAACATGTCCGGCAGGGGTAATCCCAAAATGGACTACGCCGACTATTTCATACAGCCACAGGCTCCAGCCTGTGGAAAAGGGCCAGGCCCCAGCTGTCTATTCTCGGCAAGATCGGAGGACCACTCGACATCCGAGATGGAAGAGCGATCCCTCAAGAGGCGAAACAGCCGCCTCGCGGCTAAGAAGAGGCGCGCAGGAGATCCGTCCAGCGTTGGAGGCGACTCCGATGAGTCGCTCGCCTCCATCATATCCATGACGACGAGGCCATGCCCTAAGTCCAGCAAAGGACAGAAGGAGGCAAGGCAGACCACGGAGGCGTATGACACGGACGCCTCTGTGACATCGATGGTGTCGACCTTGTCCGAGAGAGCCACGAAGGGCGCAAGGCGCTGGCAAAGGAAAGCTGCCACCGCTGACGTAGACAGCGCCCTGGAAGACGAAGAGATCGACTGGGCAACAGTCGTCCCCCCTCGACCGGCAAGGTCGACAAAGCCTGTGCCGACAGACGAGGAGCTGCAGGCGGAGGCTAGAAGGGCCACCCTGCCAGATCTTGGACTGACCGCCTTGAAAGAGGCGAACAAGATCGAATGGGTTGCAGCAAAATCGCGCAACCTACAAGGCCCAATGAAGAGGGCAGTACGCGTAGGCGCAAGAACGCTGCGCGCCACTCTCTTGGAGCTCGCAGAGCGAGCGAAGGGCAACCCCGCTGCGGTGAGCTCTGAAGCCCAAGAGTGGAAGCTGCAGGCAGAAAGCCTGCGCCTCGAGAACGAGAAGCTAAAGAGGAAGCTGGCAGCCGTGGAGGAGCGGGTTTCCCCCCAACCAGCGGCGAGGAGGAGCCCGGTGCCAGAAAGGCGAGAAGAACCGCCTACAACGGAGGCAAGAGAGGATATCCTACAGGTTGGACTCAAGAATATCCTTTCAAGCCTCGAGGAAATATTCGATCGACGGATCGAGAAGACCTGAGGGAGAATTAAGGAGAGACTCCCTCCGAAGAAGAAGGATCAGACAACTGCAATGATCGTAAAAGAGCGCCCCACCGCGGCGAAACGTGCCTTCCTCGTAAAGGTAAGAAAAACGGGGGAGACGACGACGGACGTCGAAAAGGGGAAGGCCCCCTTAAAGTCCGCTAAGGGCAAACGGACGGCCCTCCCACCCGCAACAGGAACAACGGCACCTGCGAAAACCGAGTCCTCCTTGGAGGCGCGTATGAAGAGGATACGCGAGGAATCCGTGAGGAAGGAAAACGAGTGGCAGGCAGCACTCCGCCCTGCCCCCCCCCCCTGCGGAGAAGAAAACCACGCAGGTGGAGCTCCCCTGGACAAAGGTCCTGGGCAGAAGGGGAAAGAAAACGGCGGCTAGCAAGCCATCAAAGGCCGCCGCTGAGAAGGAAAGGAGGCAGGTGCGCGTCAGCGCAGCGAAACGCAACGCAAGGACGACACTGGGAAAGGTTCCCAGAACAGCAGCCGTCGTCCTCACCATCCCTCAGGATAGCAAAGCCACGTACGCTGAGGTGATGACAGCTGCCCGGCAGCGAGTAAAGCTCGCAGAGGTGGGCATAGAAGAGGTCCGCCCGAAAAAGGCCAGAACGGGCGGACTGATCCTAGAAGTTACCGGCAAGGAGAAGGAGGCCACAGCGGCTGCCCTTGCCGGCAAACTCAGGGAGGCGTTGGGCGACAGAGAGGTATATGTCGCGACGCCTCACAAGAGGGCAGACCCGAGGGTCTACGGGCTCGAGGGCTCCATAATGCCACAAGAAGTGGCGGAAGCCATCGCATCCGCAGGAGGATGCAAGGCCGAGGAAATACGGACCGGGATACGACGGGACTCGTCAAACGGGCTCGGCACCATGTGGGTGCAGTGTCCCCTCGCCGCTGCCACGAAAGTGGCATATGCCGGCAGAATAAGGATCGGTTGGTCCTTGATCCGGGTGGCGGCTTTAAAGCCGAGACCGGATCGATGCTTCAAGTGCTGGGAAACTGTCCACGTACAGCAAAGCTGTACCAGCAAAGTGGATCGGCGCAACCTGTGTTACAGGTGCGGTGAGTCCGGCCACAGAGCCAGTGAGTGCAGGCAAACTGCGCCCACATGCATCGTCTGCAAGGCTGAAGGCAGACGAGCACACCACAAGGCTGGTGGGGAAGTGTGCAAGGCGCCTAAAGCTACGAAAAAGAGCAGCAAGCCGGCTGTAGAAGCCGTAACGGCAGCGGCATGTAGGAATGAACCAGCGACCGCTCTGGAAGAAGGAAAGACCGTGGAGCCGGCAACAACGACTCCAGCAGGTAAGGGCCAGGAGGAAGCCATGGATACGGCATAAAATTCACGCCATGCCGTATCCTGCAGACTAACTCGAATCATGCTGCCCGTGCCCAAGACCTGGTAGTAGCAAGACTACAGGGCGGCGATTTCGAGTTGGCAGTGATAGCGGAGCCGTACTCCATCCGCGACAATCGAGCGTGGATAGGAGATAGAGACGGCTCGGTGGTGATCGTGCAGTCTGCACGGACACGTGTACGACCAATCAAGACGGTCGCACGCGAGGAAGGATTCGTCGCGATAACCTGGGCGGGATTCACCGTTATCGGACTATACGCCCCTCCCAGGTGGTCCATCAGCAAGTACGAAGACCTGTTGGACAGGACGGGACGGACAGTTGCGAGATATGCAGAGTCGCCCGTCCTAGTGCTAGGAGACTATAATGCGCACGTGACGGCGTGGGGATCATCTAGGACGGACGCAAGAGGCCACGCCACGCTAGACTGGGCGTCTGGCCTGGGCCTGACGCTACTAAACGAAGGCTCAGCCAGCACATGCGTGCGGTACCAGGGAGAAAGCATCGTGGACCTCTCCTTTGGTAACCGCAAGGCAGCACGGCAAATTAGAGAATGGAGGGTGGAAGAGAAGGAGACACTGTCCGATCATCTGTACATCTCCATGGATGTCTCCGTCCCACACACGGCCCGGCAGGCTAATCACCACCGCCAGAAGTGGTCGCTGAGGAGAATCGAGGAAGACCACCTGATGGCAGCAATCCTCGCGGTAGGCTGGCAGGAGACGCCGGTCAGCCCGATAGAAGATGACAACACCGAGGCGGACTGGTTTGTCAACGCGATGACAGCGGTATGCGACACGGGCATGCCAAGAGCCCGCGGCAGTGCGCCGAAGCGTCCAGTATACTGGTGGAACGCAGAGATCGCGCAGCTCCGTGCAACTTGCACCGTTGGGCGCCGCCAGTACACCAGAGAGAGAAGAAAAAGGAACTCGGACGCGACGAGGACTTTGCAGCTGTACAACAGCTACAGGGACAAGAAGAAGGAGCTGCAGGCTGCTATCAGGAAGTCCAAGGCACGCGCATTGGATGGACTCCTCCAAACTCTCGAAGAGGATCCATGGGGGCGTCCCTACAAGATAGTGATGGACAAACTGCGACCATGGGCGCCCCCGTTGACGGAAACCTTAGAGGTCCCGCTGCTGGAGAGGGAGGGAACGAAGAGCCCCCAGCAGCGGCCCGATACGGGTGGACACCGGAGTTGGAGGTTTCCGAAGAGGAACTGGCCGGGGCCGTCAAGAGGATGGCGAAGAAGAACACAGCCCCCGGCCGGGATGGAATACCCGGCCGTGTCTGGACGATGGCGCTGAGCGTCCTTGGTTCGAGACTGAGAAGACTGTTCTCAGCCTGCATCAAGGCGGGGACGCTCCCTCGAAGATGGAAGTCCGGCAGGTTGGTGCTCCTCCGAAAGGAAGGCAAACCGGAGGATTCACCATCAGCGTTCCGGCCCATAGTGTTGCAGGACGAGGTAGGAAAGCTGTTCGAAAGAATAATACACGAACGAATCGTCCAGCACCTGTCGCGCGTCGGACCTGCACTGGCGGACTGCCAGTACGGATTCAGGGCGGGCAGGTCGACGCACGATCGACGCGGTGAGTGAAGTCAAGAGACTCACCGAGATGGTTGTGTCGAGGGTGGGAGTTACATACTCTGTCTCGTTAGACATCAAGAACGCGTTCAACTCCCTGCAATGGCCAGCTATTTACGCAGCCCTGGACAGGCATGGAATCCCACCACACATCAGGAACGTGGTGGTAGACTATCTCAGCGACAGGGCGATAGTCTAGGATAGCCAGGATGGGCCACAAAGCAGACCTGTCAACCGTGGCGTAGCCCAGGGATCGGTGCTAGGACCGCTCCTGTGGAACATCGGGTACAATGCCGCGTTGACAGCAGCAATGCCGGCGGGCGTGCGCCTGATATGCTACGCAGACGACACGTTTGTGTTCGCCGCCGGTAAGACAGATACGCGAGCTGCCTGCCGGGCAGAATTGGGAAAGGCAGTCGTGGCTAACTGCATCCGGAAGATGGGCCTCGAGCTGGCTCCGCAGAAGACGGAGATCGTGTGCTTCAGCAGACGGAGCCGGAGGAGACCCACAAGAGGAACACCTCGCGTGGCGGTAAGTGTGGGACCGGCAAGGATCGAGCCGGGCCGAGACATCAACTACCTCGGCCTTCGGTTCGACGAGGACTGGAGATTCTCTAGCCACATAGAGAAACTTGCCGGCAGGTTGGAGACAGCGGCACTCAAGCTAGGCCGCATAATGCCCAACCTGAAGGGCCCTAACGAGAGAGCGCGAAGACTATACGCCGGGGTGATCCGTGGCATAGCATTGTACGGAGCTCCGGTGTGGTACAGCTCCATCGCGGAGCGGAGACACACCGACAAGAGGATCTCGTCCCTGCGCAGCGCGTGGAGGAGGATGGCCATTCGTGCGATACGAGGATACAGGACGGTATCACACGATGTGGCCACCGCGCTTGCTGGGCTGGTGTCTATCGAATACATGGTCAGCGAGGATGCGTTCGTCTACCATTCGCTTCGAAACGTGGACCAGGAAGATGACGATGACGCACCAGCCCTGAGTAAAAAAGAACTCAGGGACGCGGTAAGATTGGCTTCGATAGAGGAGTGGAAGAGACACCTCTCCACTCGCTCCGAACACAGGACGATCGGAGCGGTCCTAACCATCCTAGATAAGTGGGTGGACCGCCGAAGAGGGCTACTTAGCTTTAGAACCACGCAGATACTGACCGGACATGGATGCTTCGGTCAGTACCTGCAGAGGATTGGCAAGGAAGACACGGCTGCATGCCACACTGTGGCGAAGAGGACGACACGGCGCAGCACACACTGGAGAGGTGTCCAGCGTGGGAACGGCTGCATCGACTACTGATAGTCGAGGTAGGGTCGAATCTCTCACTGAAGAGCATCATGTCAAAGATGCTCGAAGGTGAGAGATACTGGCGGGCCGTGACGGCGTTTTGCGACAAAGTCATGGCCGCGAAGGAGGCCGCCGAGCGCGAAAGGGAGCGCGGTGTCCCTGCTCAACGCTGCCTACGGGATCGGCGTCCTTGACGTTTGCCCCGTTCCCTTTCAAGATAGAGGACTCCCGTTATCGGACGGGGGTCACTTCCAAGATCCCATCGGGGAACGGAACTTCGCCGCCAACCACCTCATCTCAAAGGCTATCTTCATCCGGAAGATGGGCGAAGAAGAGCCCGAAGAGATGAAGAGGTCAAGACGACCGAAGTGGATGCCAAGACGGCGAAGAGGTCAAGAAGACCGGGATTGGACAGGACGACGAGCTGCGAAAGACTTGCAGCTGTACCGTCACAAGAGGCCAAGACGGCCAGGACCGGAAGGATGCACAGCTGCGAAAGACTCGCAGCTGCAACGGCAGCAAACAGGAGTATGGCAGCTGTGCGTCAAGGTAAGCACAGATGGTCACATGTTTGGGCTTGCGATCGTGATTGCACGTGTACCTTTGACGTAGCGCCGCTCGTGAGTGGCTCACGAGCGGCGCTTGGAGCACACAGATATCTTTGCGCGTCACCATGGTAGAAGATCAGGCTACAGGCAAGAGTAGCCGAGCAGAGGGTCAACTGGAGACCCCAGCGCAGGAGGATGCCGATCGTCGACCGTTAAGAGTTCCCGGCTCCCGTCCGACACGCGCAGATGATGGCCACCGTGGGGCTTTAGTCGGCAAGAGTCCGACATAACCTCGGATAGTCCCCAAAGTCCGAGGTACCCAAGACGGTTTCCCCACGATAAAAAAAAGAAAAAAAAGGATATATAACGTTATAGACATATATAATGTCCCCAGCGAGACGTACGGGACGACACGAACGGGATTCTGTAAAATATTACCGGCGATGGGCTAGATGGGTTAAGTTAGGTTATATTACGTTATAGACGTATATAATGTTCCCACCGAGAAGTAGGGGCCGACCCGCCAGGAATGTTGGAGAATACTACATCCGAGATGTTAGATTGCCTTAGGTTGGGATATATATCGTTATGGACGTATATAATGTCCCCACCGAGAAGGACGGACCGACAAGACCGGGATTCTGTAAAACATTATCACCGAGGGTCTAGATGGGTTAGGTTAGGTTATATTACGATATACACGTATATAATGTTCCCACCGAGAAGTAGCGGCCGACGCGCCAGGAATGTTGTAAAATTTTACATTCGACATGTTAGGTTGCCTTAGGCTAGGATATATAACGCTATAGACGTATATAATGTTACCACCGCGAAATACGGGCCGACACGCCAGGAATGATGTTAAACATTACACCCGAGATGTTAGGTTCCATTAGGTTAGGATATACAACGTTATAGACGTATATAATGTCGCCATCGAGAAGTAGGCGCCGACCCGCCAGGAATGTTGGAAAATACTACATCCGAGGTGTTAGGTTGCCTTAGGTAACTCTATATAACGTTATAGACGTATAAAATGTCCACACCCAGAAGTACGGGCCGACAAGACCGGGATTCTGTAAAACATTACCAGCGAGGGGCTAAAAGGGTTAGGTTAGGTTATATTACGTTATAGACGTGTATAATGTTCCCATCGAGAAGTTGGGGCCGGCCTGCTAGGAGTGTTGCAAAATACTACATCCGAGATGTTAGGTTGCCTTATGTAAGGATATATAACGTTATAGATGTATGTAATGTCCGCACCCAGAAGTACGGGACGACACGAACGGGATTCGGTAAAACATTACCAGCGAGGTGCTAGGTGGGTTAGGTTAGGTTATATTACGTTATAGACGTATATAATTTTCCCACCGAGAAGTAGGGCCCGACCCGCCAGGAATGTTGTAAAATACTACATCCGAGATGTTACGCTGCCTCAGGTTAGGATATATAACGCTATAGACGTATATAATGTCCCAACCGAGACGTACGGGCCGACACGACCGGGATTCTGTAAAACATTATTACCAAGGGGCAAGATGGGTTATGTTAGGTTATATTACGATATAGAAGTATATAATGTTCCCACCGAGAAGTAGAGGCCAACTTGCCCAGGAATGTTGTAAAATACTACATTCGAGTGGTTCGGCTGCCTTAGGTTAGGATATATAACGCTATAGACGTATATAAGGTCCCAACCGAGGCGTACGGGACGACATGAACGGGATTCTGTAAAACATTATCAGCGAGGTTCTAGTTGGGTTCGGTTAGGTTATATTACGTTATAGATGTTTATAATGTTCCCACCGAGATGTAAGGGCCGATCCGCCAGGATTGTTAGAAAATACTACATCCGAGATGTTAGGTTGCCTTAGGTTGGGATATACAACGTTATAGACGTATATAATGTCCCCACCGAGAAGTTCGGGACGACACGACTGCGATTCAGTAAAACATTACCACCTAGGCGCTAGATGGGTTAGGTTAGGCTACATAACGTTGTAGACTTATATGATGTCCGCACCCAGAAGTACGGGACGACACGACCGGGATTCTGTAAAACAATACCAGCGAAGGGTTAGATGGGTTAGGTTAGGTTATATTACGTTATAGACGTATATAATATCCCCACCGAGACGTACGGGCCGACGTGCCCGGGATGCTGTAAAACATTACCCGTGAGGTGCTAGATAGGTTAGGATAGGTTATATTATTCTATAGACGTATATAATGTTCCCACCGAGTACAACACGCCGACCCGCGAGGTATATTGTAAAATAATACCGTCGAGCAGTTAGGTTGCCTTAGGTGAGGATATATACCGTCATAGACGTATATGATATTCCCACCGTGATATTCTACAACATTGCTGGCGCGTCGGCCTCTACTTCACGGCGGGCTAATTATATACGTCAATATCGTTATATATCCTAACATAAGGAAATCCAACCTCTCGGCGGTAATATTTTACAACATTCCTTTCGTGTCGGCCCGTCCTTCTCGGTGGAGACATTATATACGCCTATAACGTTATATATCCTAACCTAAGCCAATGTAACAATCACGGATGTAATATTTTACAACATTCCTGGCATGTCGGCCACTACTTCTTGGTGGGAACATTATATAGGTCTATAACCTATTGTAACCTAACCTAACCCAGTTATCCCGTGGGTAATAATGTTTTACAATATCCCGGGCGTGTTGGCCCCTGCTTTCCGATGGGAACATTATATAGGTCCATAACGTTAAATAACTTAACCTAACGCAACCTAACCTCTCGACCATAATACCTTACAATATTCCTGGCGGGTCGGCCCGTACTTCTCGATGGAAACATTATATACGTCTATAACGTACTATAACCTACCCTGTCCCATCTAGCCCCTCGGTGGAAATGTTTTACAGAATTCTGGTCATCTCGGCCCGTACGTCTCGATGAGGACCGTACATATGTTTATATCGTTTTACATCCTAACCTAAGGCAACCTAACATCTCGGATGTAATGTTTTACAACATTCCTGGAGCGTCAGCCCCTACTTCTCGGTGGGAACATTATATACGTCTATAACGTACTATAACCTAACCTAACCCATCTAACACCTCGGTGGTAATGGTTAACAGAATCCCGGTCGTGTGTGCCCGTACTTCTAGGTGGGGCATTATATAAGTCTAGAATGTCATATATCCTAACCTAAGGCAACCTAACATCTTGGATGTAATATTTTACAACATTTCTGGCGTGTCGGCCCCTACTTCTGGGTGGGAACATTATATACGCTTGTAACGTTATATAACGTAGCATGACACAACTTAGTCACTGGCTGGTAGTGTTTTACAAAAGCCCAGACGTTTCAGCTGCTAGGTATTGGGTGGGAATATTATATACGTCTATAACGTTATATATCCTAACCTAAGGTAACCGTACATCTCGGATGTAATATTTCACAACATTCCTGGCAAGCAAGACCCTTCTTCTAGGTGGGAACATTATATACGTCTATAACGTTATATGTCATAACCTAAGGCAACCTAACCTCTCGAGGGTAATATTTAACAACATTCCTAGCAGGTCAGTCCCTGCTTCACGGTGTGGACATTATATACGTTCTATGACGTTATATAACCTAACGTAACGCAACCTAACCTGTCGCTCGTAATATTTTACAACATTAGTGGCGGGTCGGCCCATACTTCTCGGTCGGAACGTTATCTACGTCTGAAACGTTATGTAACCGGACCTAACGCAAGCTGAGGTCTCGGCGGTCATGTTTCGTTTTAGATTCTTTAAAACACTACCATCGTGGGGCTAGATGGGTTAGGTTACGTTATAGTACGTTATAGACGTATATAATGTTATTACCGAGATGTAGGTTCCGACACGCCAGGAACGTTGTAAAATGTTACCGCCGAGAGGTTAGGCTGCCGTAAGTTATAATATATAACGTTATAGACGCATATAATGTTCCCACCGCGATGTAGGGCCAGCATGCCCGGGATCCTGTGAAACACTACTACACAAGTGCTGCGTCGAATTAGGTTAATTTATTTTAGATTCTATTTATGTATAATGTTCCCTACGAGAAGTAGTGGCCGACACGTCAGGAATGTTGTAAAATATTACTGCCGAGATGTTAGGTTGCCTTAGGTTAGGATATACAACATTGTAGACGTAAATAATGTTCCCGCCGAGAAGTTGGGGCCGACACGTCAGGAATTTTATAAAATATTAACGTCGAGAGGTTAGGTTTTGTTGGGTTAGGTTATATTTGTTTGTATTTATATATAATTGTCGAGCGGATAAAATGTATCATGTTTGGAATACCTTGGGTTGAATATGCGGGCTACGAAATGCTAGGGGGTTACGAATGACCCAGATCCAATAAGTAATTAAATGAGACCAACACTACAGGCCCTTGGAAAGCATCGCGGACCCTGGGTGTCGAATTAGGTGGCAGGGAATCTCTTGGCGCGGTTAGTAATAGCACAGCTTCAATAGGGGTTTGAATGTATCCAATTCTAGTGGCCCCTGTTACAGTATGTTCGGTCCTATGTTTCGAAGTAGTCGGCTATAGAACTCCTGGAGCGATTACTACTGGCCAAGAGCCAATAAGTACTTAAATGAATCCAATATTAGGGGCCCCAGGCACGGCATATCCGGCCCTAGGTGTCAAGTAAGTGGAGGTTGACGAACTTCTGGAGGGGTCGTTAATGGCCAACAGATAATATATACTTAAATCAAACCAATACTAGGGTCCACAGACATGATATGTCCGACCCTATGTTTCGTATAAGGAGGTAGAACTCATGGATTGGTTATTAATGGCGCAGAGCGAATCAGTACATAAGTGAAGTCAATTCTAGGGGTACTAGATACGGCATGTCTGGCTCTGGGAGTCGAAATATGTGGAGAGCGAACTCCTGGAGCGGTCACTAGTGGCCCATAGACAATATGTACTTGAATGAAAAAAATTCTAGAGTCCCGAGATTCGGTATGTCATCTCCTAGGTGTAGAATTTGTAGGACCGGTAGCTGATGCGTTACGATGCACGCGTGTCTCCGCTATTTATTGCGAAAATCGCGGAATCATTCGGTGTCAAGGAGTATCGAAATCTCGAGATCCGTGAAGCGGATACAAACGCGAAATGTCACTGGTCGCAATTTTTGTTCGCAGGCACATCTGCGAGCATTATGACTCTACGCTAGCCACCCCTTTGGAACGTCGCCTCTTAGGACCTCGCGCTTTTTCTTGGACTTTCTGCTTTGCCAATCAATGCGGAAAATGGAAAAATGAATTCCTCGTGTCCTATATCGCGTTGTGTGTGCTTACGCGAACGTGCTACCCTTCCTCAATTACACGGCGTTATAGGCGGTTATAAAACTGTATCAACGAACTTCTAGTTCAAATAGTTCATGGTATCATTTCCTATACGCGACGATAAGAAAATCCAAGGTACAACGAAAGCTGCTTACAGCCAGTCTACGAAATTTCTAATAAAAATCTCGCGATCCCTCCCATCGGCGGAGGGGGGAAAAACTCGGCTTAAATCTTCATGGAGTTTTAATAAAAACTTTAAGAGAAATTATAAGAGCATTAAAGTTTCGTAAGAAATAAAACCTTGCTGTGTTTATAGAAGCTTTTCCCTGGGAAAAAATCGTTCGCTGGCTCCCGATAAAAATTCCTCTTATCACATTCCAGTCATCGTTCGCCACAGATTATCAACAGTGGTACATCGTAGCGGACAAACAAAAAAAGAAGGGAGCAGTTAAGCTCGCCAACAGATCACGGACCAATCTAGCTGCGAATTTAAATGATAGCGCCGATTTAAAAGTTCGGTTGGAAAGCATCCAATATTAACAATACATTGCTTGCTTTTCAAAAGAGGTAGCACTGATCGTTCGGAGAAGATTAAAGGTCCATTCTCACCGTCTATGCGGGAGATTAAAGCGGAGACCCTTGCGCCGGCCGCGAAGTCGCTCGTGAAACAAAAGGAGCACGGCCGCTGAACCAATGTAAACCCATCAAATGGAAAAATCGCTCCATTAGCGAGTGTTCTCGAAAGTAAACGAGGGATACCTATCGAGAACAAAAACAACTTCCCTCTTCTAAAGTGCAGTTCCGTATAATCGAACAAAGATATATCGTCAGAAGAATAATCAATCCACTTTACACGTCACGGGAATGGAGACTTTTGTCTCCAATTATTTGCCAGTAGACGATCTTTGCGTGCCATTAAGGATTCCCTTTGTTCCCACCTTGGTCCCCTTTTGACTTGCAGGGGATGCTGCGTCGCCGCGGAACTCCATTCTATGGGTTCTTTCTTCTCGCGGACGAAAGAACGTACGCGATCACGTTCGAAATTGTATCCGTGGAATTCGCTTGACGAAAAATATTTTGTAGCACTTGAATGCCAGGTGGAAACGCCGTCATGGAACTCGTCGAAATGATTAAAATCCTTAGAAAAATGCCACGCGGATTCCTCAATCGAACCAAGGAGTGATCACACCCATCTGTTTCGCGCACATGTACCTTATACAAGCCTGTATAATTGAACGGATCCCGAATACGATTGAGAAAGTTACGACAACATATGTTGTCATAGACAATGCAGATGTCAGCGGCTCGAACCAGACCAATTAGGGCGAGGAGCTGATACAAATGTACAATATACAGTCGTAATTACATGCACCAGTTAAACGATCCAACAATGAGGATTTGCTGATCACTTCGCGCTGAATTCCTTCTACTGGTCGCGATTAAGAGATCGATCATTAAAAGATGACAATTCAGATTCCGTTTGAATAAATTCACGACAGATTATCTCTGTCACACGCGTGTCAAATTTTAACACCACGAAAGGTATTTACGGTAACCCCTTCAGTTGCGGATTCTACAGGATGTCTAATGTCTTTTAGAAAGTGTAATTTCTCTTTCAGGGGTTGAGAAGGAACGGAACACAATATTGGCTACTAATTTTCGCTGTTGAGGATAAGGATAGACTGTCGTGATAAAATTTCACGAAAACATGCATTCTTGTATGTAATATTTGTTATCAGTTTAACTTTATACCTCGAAATACGGGGGTAGATGAAAAAAATGTTCAAACACGAACAATGGAAGAATCCTTGAATTTTTCCCGCGGCATACTGTTCTTCTTATTCTCTTCCTCTTCAATATTGGCTTCTTATTTTCTCTTGATGAAGGCATCGCTCCCAAAATCCACATCCAGATAGTAATATGTACTACCCAGTATTCACCATATCCAGTTATTGTTGCTCTCTTTTCAAACAAATTTTCAAGTTTCTTACTAATGCTGGTTCCTTTCCGTAAACCGTCAAATTCTCTAGTGAATTCGTCAAGCGATAAAACAGAAATGAACTACTTACAACGTGAATTACTGATTTCATCAACTGAAAGGTAAAAAATGAATCCTTCGGATATTCCATTCAAATTATCACCCACGGATAACAGAAGATTAGGAAATCAAAGTTACCGTTGAAATTACCCGTGAAGATAATTGAATTAAAGACATCTGAGACCTCCAAAATGTCAATTTAAGCTGGAAAGTGTCGTGAGAATCGAAGACCAAGTTTAATACGCTCTGCAAGGAAGTATGCTTACCTCACCTAAATCGTCCAATAACCGTTTAACGGGGCTCGATCGATTCCTACCAACCTATCGCTGTCCCCGCGAAATCACCGTTTCCGTCGATACATCTGACAATAAACCTGGCATGTGCCTACTCCGAGAGACGGGGCGAAACGGGGTCCATTTCGTACGATTCAATCCTATCGAGCGCGGCAGCCCTTCGATAAAGTAACGGCCTTATTAAAGCCCTGTAACTCCATTGTTCCGACAGATATTTAGCCCACGAACGCGTCAAACCTGGACACGAACACGGAAAGGAGATCAAGTAATATAACCTTCGTTTCCGAGGCTTTCCTTCAGGATTCGCAGCCGCGCGAAATTTATTGGACAAAGAGGAAAGACCGTGCCTCGAAACGGACTAATTAACGCGCAAGCAGTGTTAAAATAATGGATGCTCGCGTTGAATCGCGACGATCCACGGTTAGATAGGATACAACGGTTATAGCGCGAGGGGTTAATTTTCTGGAAGAGCGACTAGGGGATCGCTGCGCGGCCTGGCAACAATAAGATGTCGCTTAAAGAGATTATATTGGCTTTCGAGATAGCGTTAACCGAGTGGTAATTAATTCTGCATCAATTGTATAGATTATATCGACATCGCGATAGCTTCGTTCCTAAGCTATCATATTCTCGGATTATTAAAATTTCATTCGATTAACTGCGCGAGGGTGATCCATCAACGATACTGCTGATCGTATCGGTCTATAGAAAGGCGATCGATAAATCTGATTTATAGAAACTAGGAAAATCACTCTCGATCAAATCGCAGTTTGGCTCCGTGCCAACCAAATGAAAACGCTTGTACTAAGAGTAATCGGATCAACGTATTATGGCTACAAAAAGCATTCGCACGAACGAGATTTCCACCGACGCTGTTCAAATAAATGGATTTCCAGGGTATTAATCTTTTACAGTCACTTGAAGGTACTATCAGAAGTGATGGAGAATTTAATATGAACGCATTGAACACAATTAATCAATACACCGATGCTAAAATATGTACAACGGTGCACCAGGACTCTGTATGCGCCTGTTGCGGCCACTGACTCCTTCGATTTGGATACGAGAAATTTAGTGGTAATATTCCACGCTTAACTGATAGCCAATGTTTGATCGAGGTTAGTTCCTGCTTTGACTATGCACGTGTAATGCTCGGAGTTCCAACTATGCGGTATTCTTCTGTAATTTCGAAAATGTGCAACACTCGCAGAGATATTTACTGGTTCGTTATTGCATCATGATTAATAACTTAGCTCAAAATAAACTCCACGATATTAATGCACTTCACGTATCTGTAATACAAAGCTTCAACCCTTAACCTCTAAGTTGATTGCATACACAATATACGTATGAATAATTAATCTTCAAACATTTCCATTCCTCTGCAAATAGATTAAACCGCTCTCAAACAGAGCGAATCAAATTTAACCCTTTTGTACCATTCAAATAGTTTCAACCAAATTGCCTCGAACCGTCTCGGTGCAACAAACACGTACATCTCGTAAAGAACGATATTCGATACGTTTCTCCTCGATTAGCATAAGATTACTAGATCGATAGGTCTTATTATGCGATGTGGTGGATTCACAGAGACGCTGCGTATTTTTGCAGGACCAGGACATGTTTGTCACGGGAGGCAGGTGGTGCGGCGGAACAACTGTTGGCTGGCCGTACTGGCCGTGTCAGTGGTGCTATCGATTCTTCGAAACAGTTTGGCGGGCGAACGGTATCCGCTCGATTATGGTAACAACCAGCTGTCGGTTAACCGCGCCGAAGTCGCTTACGGGGCTCGCGGCGCTAATGAACCATCCCTGAAATTCCAAAGCCATTCAAATACTCCGTCATCCCGGCACCCTTAAAAGTTATCATTGCCATCAACTACCGCTCGGCAAACATTCCGTCCACTCGTCAAGAATGACATCACGGAGGAGTCGTCAAGAGCAATTTCCTGGCGAACCGCCCAGGCGGTGGGCGCGAATCAAACCGACGAAGATGACGATCGATCGATCCGGTCGAGCGATCGTCGACTCGCGGATCCCGACCCGTCGAACGACTGCCACAAGGAACGACGCGATAAACGCCGAGCCGGGCCAACTGCGAGGGGATCGACCGGATTCACCGGGAGTTCAGTGAATATTCCGGAAGAGCCCCGCTTATCCTCCCGGGTTTCCCGTGTCGCGATGAAAGACGTCGCTAGAGAGGCGGCGATGCGACCGTTGATTACGGTCACGTTGTTGTGGATTCGTGCAATGACGACTCGCTAAAGGCTTTCAGACGAGAGAACAAGGACGTGAGAAGGCAAAGGGGATTCAGTGGCGAGCTTCGACGTCTTCGGATGAAAAGATCCTATAGGGTGGACGGTCAAAGGACCATGGACTATTTTCAGGCTGACGGTATCGTGGGTTCTCGGAGCTTGGGAGATGGCGAGGAAACCGCAATGGAAGCGACATTCGACTGAGATTCCTGAATCCGTTGTTTCTATCGGTAAAGCATTCGAAACAGGATTGAAATCGGAGAAATTCGCGGATCCAGGGGGATTGAGTGGTAGGAAGCCGTCGGAAGGCTCGGTTGAGCAATATTTAATCGATTCCGCCGAGTCTTCCACCTCTATTAATCAACTATTAAGGATTGGACGGTTGAAATTGAAAACGCTGACGGGTCGAAAAAGATTAAAAGACGCGAAGAGACGAGCATCTACGAAAGGTAAGAAAGATACGCGAGATGTTGAGCCCAAAGGATACATCCAGAAACGATATTTCATTGAAACTCCTAAATCTTCCGCTTCTATTAGTGAACTGTTCGACGGAGAATTGATACCAAAAGGGAAATCGGAAATAGAAGTCGACGGGCATGATAATTCCATGTATCAGTTGATGAGCAGAAGGTCCATTAAAATTCGGGAATAAAACTTGACGAAGAGCCGAGGTCGTTCGATTTTGGTGATGTAATAAATCTGGAGTGGTCGTACCTCTGCCAGAATTCGGGATCCTCGAATTGCGAGCCGCGAGGCAAAAGAGTCAAAGCAATCAAGACAGAAGGAAGGACTCCTCATTCTTCAGAGTTCGAAGGTTCCTGGTGAACGTCGACGTCTCGTAAATCAACGTTGATTCGGAGAGAGATGGAGTATACGCGCCAGTTGAATGGAATCTCCGTGAAACAGATATCAACAAATGGAAGCGATGATGAGGCAGACAGGAGAACCCGTGGAAATTTTTCGATCCGCGAGAAGAGAAATATTATTCCGTCTAGCGACGCGGTCACGTTGCATTCGTCGCAATACGATGGAACTTCATTGAATGTTACTTTCAACGAAACGACAAATGATTTTTTGGATAACGATGCGAAAATTGTTGAGACAGAATTGGAGATCGACTTCATTTCAGAGAACGTTAAGTATAACTCACTGGACGATCGAGATGCTGCAGCACACGTACAGCAGTGGAATGATTCGACGTTAAATTTGAGTACTTTAACATTGAGCAATGAATTCAGTTCAACAAGTCACGACGGAAGCACAGGATGAGTTAACAGAGTAACACTCGAAGCACCAGATGTGGTGAGTGAGAACGATTCACTGCTATCGGATAGCTCGATGTTAAATGGCAAACCGAATTCGACGTTGAAATGACAATGCACAGTTACCGGAAAACGTTTCAAGTCTAAGTAACGATGTGATCTCGATAAGACTCAATTTGAGCGCGGATTCGTCGCAAGATATGGAATTAGACGCTCCGCGGAGCGAGATTGATAAGGCTAAAGAAGAGGCGAATAAAGCGACAACGGAAGAGGCTTCTGCGCAAAGTAACGTGACAAAGGAGTCTGACGGCGTCCTCGTGAACTCCGAGCATAGCTCTGTTGCGGCGCCAAGGAGTGCCCCGTACCTAAGAAACGATATGAACTGTCTAACCGAAAGGGGCTATACGTCGGAGAACAGTGGCCTTCCTGAATTCGGCGAGGGAAATTCCGACGATACGTTCAGGAACTCACCTTCGACTGAGCAAGAGCGGAAGATTACGAAGGATATCAAAACAAACGCGAACCATAAGCAATCGCTCGTGAATAAAACGAAATATTCGAAATCGAAGCTTCCTTTAACCCCTTCTGAACGACCATCCGCGTCTAGAAAAGCCGTTATCCAAACAATTGGGACGATAAATAGGAAAATCGACGACCAGGCGGAACGGTTCGATACAGCTACGGATGGTTTGACAGAAGATGATGAAGTAACGTTTAACGATCCTCTAATGGTTTCGAAGAAACGGCAACCCGTCGGTTCAAGGGCGACAGAGTCGTTGAATCGAAATATTCAAACATGACTGCGACATTAAGCCTGATGAACCGTCCGTCGGGTTTAGCTCGAAAAATGAGAGGGCTCAAACCCGCTCGTTGGATAATGGAACGGTGAATGAAGTTAATCCGTCCGACGGGTTTAACTCCTTGAGCACGATGCCCATCCCGGTGATCGATCATCCTACGAGAGAACGAAAGTCCAGGTCGTCCACGGTGCAAACTTCGACATCGACGAGCCTGAAACTTGATTCATCTATGAAGGTCGGAGGCCCGGTGTCGGGACGAACTTCTACGCCGACGTGGGTCAAGGACGAGGTCCAACGAAGAACCGCCTCGACCATGCAAATGGAATACGTCCAAGCGAATGCCAGCAACGATGCTCCCGGGGGGCTAAGAGTCTCGTTGACACGTCCACTAGAATTCGTCTCCAGAGTGCAGGATTGATCAAAGGTTTCGCTCCCGTTTGAAAAGTACGAATGGTTCTCTGGACAACTACCTTAACGAAAATCTCGCGCTTTCGTCTACAGAGAGGGAACAACTTCCAGTTACCGCCGAAACGTCGACCATCGGATTGATTAACGACGTGAACCAATTTTTGTTCACTTTTGACATGATCGCCACTTCTTCTGACCATGAACCGTTACCATGGACGAGGCGTACTCGCAAACGACGAACAACTCGTCGCATGAGCTGGAACCGCCGGGCCAGTGGCCAGTTAAGCACAGCGCGATGGTCGAGTATAATCTAGTGTTGAGTCGTCTAATGATGGTCCATGAGAGGAAGGATACCATCACCTGCGGGCCAGTGATGCCGCAACGTGACGTTCAAGCGCTCGAGGTGATGCTTTACACTCTGGACAGGCTCAACGATCGTGGAATTGTACCCGGTGTTAAGATCGGCGCCTACATTCTCGACGATTACGACAAGGATACGTACGGCTTGGGAATGGCTGTGGACTTTATCAAAGGTACGTGTTGTTTTGTCAGTTGATTAGCTGAAGGCTGATAATTCAATGGTCGTCGGTGTCCGATGTTGTAGATTGATGTTATGATTGACGAGTGCGATGCATTCGCGCGTCGGAAATGTAAATTCGTACGAGTTTCAGCAATACCCGCGAGCAACTGTCAACGTGTTTAATACGTTTTTGATTAGAGAAACAATTCGAGTTAAACGACTAAGAAAATTGAATTTCTCTTTAAAGGAAAAAGATGTTCCGTTTCACCACATTGTTACTAATTATTTGCGAAGATCAGAAAAATGGAAAGAACACCGCTTATTTGCCGACTTCATTCTTTTTGAGAGATAAAGAGAATGTTCGATTTGCTTAAGTTCGTTCATTTCCAAGATACGACAAGTGAAATTGACAATGTGAAACTTCGCGAACATCTCACGGAGGTCTACGGAACCATTGCGTACTCTGAATTTTTCAATCCAACAATACAATCACATGCATTCACATTATAGGGAGAAAAATGAAATTCCGCGAATGTAGGTCACGCTGTGGGCACGATTCCACTGAAACTGTGAAAATTTTAACTGCTTTGAAGGCTAGGGGAATCTCACAGCGATAGCTCAAAGAAGCGATAAGATGTTCAGCGTGCGCGATGCTTTATATGGAAAATTCCGCTCGTGTAACGAACTTACGCGGCGCGGTGCTAGATGAAATTGCGGCAACTTTCTTCCAACTTTTCCGTTCTCTCCTCTCTGTCACGAGTCATGTTAATCTATTATTCTCCGCGAAATGCCAGGTTCATGTTTACCAAATGAATCAACCCGACAGGAAGTTTCATCAACCTTCAAATCAAAGAACGAACGTAGTATAATAAAAGAAGCCTCGTCACGCGTACTTGAACTTCGTCGAATTTTACATCGGTTACATCGCGTTCTTTGACGTAACGAATTCGTCTGTGGAAATACCGAACCGTTGCTTTTACTTCTTGTATTTCATTTTATCACCCTTTCTCATTTCGAAGCGAGTGTGAATACATTGTATACATTGTGTCGGAGATTCGTATTGTCGTTTTTTCTCTCTAATGATTCTTCAGTAAATTCTCGACCTAGATATTTGGCCAATGCCAGATGTTAATTTATCCTTTCTACACGATTATCGATGCGCGACCAGGTTTGATAGATTCTAGGACCGTTTCTTTCGACAGTGAACATGAGCCTCTATAGCGATTCAGTGGTGATGAAAAATTGTACCCCTTGAAGAAAGAAGAGTATACTCTGTTGGGATATCGAACGGAAAGTTACACAAAACTCCGCTCGGAACGGAGAAGAAAAATTTGTATTTCTACTTCAGGTTCCAAAAATATGCAATGCCTAACGAGCTCAACGCTTCGAAAATGAGACTTCAATAGAAACATCTATGACCTAGCGACCATTACATAATTATGAATTAATTTCAGCATACGGTTTACGTGTCCCCAGAGATTTAAATCCTGGATATTTAATCTAATTTGCTTCCTTTGAATGGAATCAACACACGGATTACGTTTTTGCTAGTGGGCAATTTCGCAGGGCATTGAAGCAAACCAGTTAACGAATTGTTAGCGCAGAGCTATTTTAATTAACGTGAATGATAGCTCCAGCGAAAACGCGCGCTGGACCTACAATCAAGTTTCTGATTAACACAATTCAGAGGGCGCAAACTGCTTCGCTGTAAAGCCTATCGTGTGTCGAGCGAAGTTTCTTTAATCGAACCATTTTCACAAAGTAATTTGGTGTTTAAAATTGTTAACGTACGCAACTACTGAATTATTACTGTGTCACAAATACAATGAAGATCAACTGAATGGTTAACATCGCTAATCTAAATGTCGAAACTTCAAAATGATTCTAACATTAATACACGTTCTCCAAAGTTTTCTAGTAGTTGTCATATTTGCCTTTCAATTAGAATAAAAATTAAGATATAATATAACAAGAAGCGGTACTAGACAATTCTGAAACGATAAGCTCTATAGAATTCAATTTCCTCGAAAAGGAAATCGTAAATGCAGAGCTATCACACTGCTAGTTTACCGTGAGATAGTTTGCATTCGTGATAGACGTGCGTTATATCACGATACTGCACTCTCCTACAAAAATAGGTAATTAGGATTTCCCTTGTTCCGAAACAATCAGAATCTACACCAAAAACATGCAACACTGCTTTTAAATACCCATCGAGATGCAACAAAACAGAACAATACAGCCTCATCCTTTTACGTACAAAAAAGATGTAATAACGCGTGTATAGAAGACCGCCTCATCCGAATGAAAGCATCTTTCCTACCCTTCGCCATTGTTAGATTTCCGTGTAACGAAGAATACTTGACGTTTCGTTTGCTTCCATTATACAGGCTAGGGGAACTCCATTCCCCAGAGTAGATCATGTCTTAACTAGAGAAGACATTCAGTCGCTAGCGGCTGGACCATTACGAGGCATAAAAATTCCAATGAAAAGAACACAACTTCCCATGCACTCGGCGGTAAAGTAAAGTGCGGATATTAAAATTTGATGTCCGTAGCAATAGCCCGACACTCGGTGCAAGCGAATTCGCATTGAAAGTTGACATTATTCATGTGTTTCCGCGAGATCACGTCGCGATACTGACAATTTCACCGCAGCACGAATGCGAAAGCAGGCGAACGAAACGTGCAAACACTGCAAAGATGAGGCAGAGCGGACATAGCGTTTCTAAATGAAAAACTCTGGCAGAAGTATTGAATTACTGAATTCCTTTTATAAGTTGCTGTATGAGAATGCAATGCTAATACAAATTTCGAGATTGATGTCGCAAATGTTTCAAAAAATTCGCGAGATTCTCTGTCTTTGCTTGTTGCGCGGTTCTAACGATTTCTGATCGACTAATTGAATTCTTGTACGAATATAATACACTTGCAACATATACGCTATTTGATTGAATATCGGTAAGGAGATTTTCTGCTCCGTGCTGCGATTGTATCTACAAAGAAATTTGCTTCTGAAGAAATCTAGAATCCCGCATAGATAACATGCAGGCATCGAGACGAGTCGATACGGAGGTGTCGTGAAGCTTTCCACGGTGCACTGCAAGCTCAAGTATCGCCTGTCGGTAAGCTCGTGATACTCTGCAAGCTCAAGTCGACAACTTCGTCTCGATTTATCCTAGTACCGACGAGCTACAAGATAGGCCACTGATCTAATGGAATTTTATGACCATTACTGTCCGAAATATTGATCGCGTACAAATTTTTACACCCTGTACAATATAGGATTCGAAATTGATAAAGTAGCAGTTCTTGCAAGATTCGTGGATATATTTTACGCAAAAGGGAGGACCGAATTAAAAATTTTCCAAAGCTCATAAAATGTGAATTATTGCAGACATAAAACCTCTTGCCAGATAAAGATTTGATTTAAATTAAAATCCAAAAAGACCAGAGAGAAAGTAGAATTCTTCGACGGTTCCAGGTTGATGCCACGAGAGTAAAATTTTACTTAACTTAATTTAAATTATGGCTTCAACTATTACCTGAAGTACAATGCAAATAGAATTTCCAAGTCCTGAAAAGGACTTAGATAATTTAAATTGTACTGCAAAATACTCGATGCTAAAAATACCAGTAATCCAGTTATTCTAATCTCGCGCAAAGTTAATGAAATAATGGAATGAATGAGTATCATAGAAAATTGTTGAAAGTAAATCTATGAAACCTTTGATCAAGTGAAAAATCTATCTATCTCTATCAAAAGCTACGACCACCATCTTTTAACTAGTTTGGTACATCTAGCATCAAGTTTACTACAATACTTATGTCTACAAGCGCAGTCCTTAGCATGATATCGTCTTTCAGAGACCAGGATCTCGAAAACGTTACCAAGTACCCAGGTCCACCAACGAGGAGGTGACTACGCAGGAACACATCCATATTTCCCTAATCCCATCCACCCTCCATTACATGTTGACGATCTCGGTACAGAAGGTACCGAGATCCAACTCTACTTGAATTCAATACACGCCAAATCCATGGTACATTTTCTTAGAAATTGCAACGTGGACTTTACGAATCGCGAAAGGGAAGAAGGGACTGGAAGTATATATCATGTTCTTATCCAGAGAGTAATTTACAAAGTCTCTTTATCGACACTTTAGAAACATTAAAGCGTTTCTCAAAAGGGATTACGATGCGATAAACACTAAACTCTATTATACTCTATTCTGAAAAAAAGAAATTAAAAAGGTAATTAAAGTTGGACAAACTTGTGATAAGTAATAAATCAAAGAGAAAAGTGAACATAACATTCGCGACGTGACCAAAGGTACTCTACATACTCACGTGGTACTACGTAATCACGTAGATTTGCTAACTAAATGTTTCCGGCGCTGTCCACTTTCCAAACCACGGTCTTTTCGACCCATGGAGCTACTCATGGCAGCGACTTACGTGTAACATTAAGTTAGCGTGCTCACTACTTGCTTGCCACATGCGATGCATGCCAGCGAGTACGCAGAGTAATAAAACTATTACTGATAAACATCAGTAGTGTGCAAATGGAGACTAAGAATAATTATATTCAATTTCGATAAAACGGGGATTTTGAGGAAAAATTCTATGGTTTCGCTCTTGATAAGACAATGTACATACTCCCTTACAATTTCATTACAATTATTATCACAATTACTATTATCTAATTATAATTACTATTATCTATGACTAATAATATACGCATCCAGCGGCGATCCAACGGCGAACGTAGAAATATCTGTTGAAATTATTTATTGACATCACAGGAATTTTATTATAGAAATCATAAAAATTGGATAACAGAATGGAAATGAAAAGGATTGGTTGAAATTCGACTCAAAACCATTGAATTTTTGACAAGAACGGAGAAAATACGTCAAATTTCACGATTCCCTAATAATCATTCTCAATTATAATTTCGTACAGCCTATTTGCGTGAAACAATTGGAAAGAACCTTGGAAAACGTGGAAATGGCAATTTCTTTACGTAAAACAATACCATGCGTCAAACGCTGCATTCACCGAAAATATCATTTCCTCATTTCCAAATTTAAAGAGAATAATGAAGTCACTTTGCGACTACAGAATTAAATTTTCTGTTGTTGTAATTATTGAAATCAAGAGCCAACCTTTGATCAAGGGAAGATACCATGGAGACAGAAAGAGAGAGAAAGAGAGATGGAGAGAGAGAGATGCCGGATTATTTAAACAATTCCCTGATTTTCCACCGTCGCATATATTTCTTTAATCACAGAATGATTACTTCTATTTCAACTACACCTGCTCTCAGTTTCAATACTTAAGATAACTCATCTACCGATCACTGAATAGATTACTAATACCGAATGAATTGATTAGCATGAGAATAGTCATGGGAAAGGAACAAAGATGGAACGTAATTAAATTATATTAATGGAGAATATGTAGTAAGTTATATCACGACATCCAGCCGCGTTCCAGCGGCGAAGGCAGGGGTTAAAATAAATCAGAATAAACCAAAAACTAAGCGGATTTCCGAACATCAATCGAACATTAAAGAATCAAACAACCCTCCTTCGATGAGGCACGATAAATTTAACAAGTTATATCAAGTCATCCAACGGCGGTCCAGCGGCGATCCAGCGGCGAACGCAAAAATTAACTTAAACTATATCTTATTCTCTAATTACACTAATTATATAATCTACGTGCGTAGTCCTTAGCATGATATCGTTTTCGGGAGGCCGGTCTCTCGAAAACGTTACCAAGGGCCCAGGTCCACCCCGTGGAGGTGACTACGCAGGGACCCATCCCTAAACCCTAATCCCATCCACCCTCCATTATATATTTACGATCTCGGTACAGAAGGTACCGAGATCTGACTCTACTTGAATTTAATACACGCGAAATCCATAATACATTTCCTAAAATCTATCAGATATTTAGAAACTGCAGTATGGACTTTACGAAAGGGGTGACGAGAAATACCACTGTCTTACCCGAAGAGAGATTTATTAAGTGACTCTTCCAACACTTTCGACAAACGAAAGTGTCTCGCAAAAGGTTCTACGGTACGATACTCTAAATTCTACTATTATATTAAAGAGCATTCCAATCCGATGCTTCCGCGTTAGCCATTTGGCAAACCGTACCCGACGCGAATCGCGAGCAAGTTTTATGCCACGTCTTACGTCGAAACAATCGCAACCGCGCTCTCCCCGACGGTGAGTGAGATGTCCATCTGAACCCCAGCGAGGCCCAACTCTAGGATTGCTCTGCGATAGAGACGAACCTCGTGGAACCGCCCGAATCCGTCTTACAGCAGGTCAGACCCCAGCGCCTCGGGTTGGGAACCACTCAGCCCGCTCCATCGTGAGCGCGTCCACGGCTGAACCCGTGAAGATCCAGGTGGCCACGACAAACACGCATCGGTTTGATTGAGTCGCAACTGTTTCCCTGCGTGACGATTAAAATCTAAATCTCGAGCGAAGGAGAAAAAAAGGAAAGGGAAAAAAGGAAGAAGAAAAAAAGAGGAAATCTACGTGAAGCGATCTTACGAAGCATAAAGTTAGAGTGCTCGAGCAAATAAACGCGAACTAATTTACGCGAGAAAAATTAAAAGTTCTGTCTTGATAAACGAGGGGTGCAAGAAAGGGGAGCAGTTATTTCTCTCTCCGGGTAAGAAAACGTATTTCTTTACAATACGATTACAATTAAATTACAGAGATATACAATATACAAGTACTTATGACTAAAAACGCACGCATCCGTCAGCGATCCAGCGGCGATCCAACGGCGTTCCAACGGCGAACAGAGATTTAAGTAAACCAGAATAAACCAGAAAGAAAGTGATTTTCTAACCATCAAATATCAAACCATCGATCATCAAACCATCGATCATCAAACCATCAAACATCAAGCCATCAAACATCAAGCCATCAAACATCAAACCATCAAACCATCAAACCTTCAAACGTCAAACCATCAGACGTCGAACGATCAAACAACCCTTCATCGAAGGGACACCATAGCGAGATAGAAGTCACCATATATAATTAATAATAAAAACGGGGGAAATCGGGATAAAAGGGGATGATTATCTTATTAAAATTACATTACATGAATGTACAAATTGGATGGCAATAATTAACTTAAACTAAACTATTCGCAGTCCAATTTAAAGTTTCCAAGTCCTGAGAAGGACTTGGAAATTTCAATTGTACTGAAAAAGACTCGACGCTAGAAGTACCAGTGATTAAATTATTCTAATCTCTAACGAAATTAATGAAATAATAAGAAATTGTTAAAAGTGAATCTATGAAATCTTTACACAAATGAAAAATCAAACTATCTCTATTAGAAGCTACGAACCACGATCTTTTGATCAGCTTGGTATTTCTAGCGTCAAGTTTACAATTATACTTATGTCTACGCGCGTAGTCCTTAGCTTGATATCGTTTTCGAGAAGGCAATCTCTCGAAAACGTTACCAAGGGCCCAGGTCCACCCCGTGGAGGTGACTACGCAAGGACCCACCCCTAAACCCAAATCCCATCCACTCTCCATTACATATTTACGATCTCGTTACAGAAGGTACCGAGATCTGACTCTATTTCAGTTAAAAAACCGAGATCCATAATACATTTTCTAAAATCTACCAAAGAATTCTAGAAATTGCAGTATGGACTTTACGAATCGCAAAAGGAAACACTTTCTTATTCAGAGAGAAACATTATTATAGAATGATTATACGATGATTCTATTTTACAAAAGTTAAAGTATTGCACAAAAAGCAACACGAAAGGATACTTTAAATTCTATTATTCTACTTTAAAACGACTCAAAATTAAACGGAATAAATCAAAGTGTGTGTTTCCCTCTGAATAAGAAGAATGTGTTTCCCTCTGAATAAGAAGAATGTGTTTCCGTACAATTTTATTACAATAATCAGTACAATACATATACAAAGTTTGGTACAGTAATCATAACAATTTCATTGCAATAATCATAACAATTTCATTAAAATAGTCATAACAATTTCATCATAGTAATCATATAAATTTGATAACAAAGGAAGTGGAAAGGATTAGGGGTATTATTCTCGACGAAGTTGGTGAAGTTGTTGAAATTCGCCCCAAAACCAATGAATTTTTGACAAGAACGGAGAAAATACGTCCAATTTCAAGATTCTCTTAATAGTGATTCTCCTAATAGAATTTCGTATAGCCTGTTTGCGTGAAGCAATTGGAAAGAATCTTAAAGATTGTGGAAATGGAGACTTTTTGACGTAAAACAATACCATAGTGATATCTCCAACGTTATATTCAGCGAAAATATCATTTTCTTATTTCCAAATGTAAAAAGAATAATGAAACCACTTTGCGATCACAAAATAGGTAAATATAAAATCATTGATTAAACTTTACGTTCAGAGACGTATCCAACGACGTTCCAACGATGAACGTAGAAATTAAAATAAATTAGGAATGGAGTGAATTTCCAACAATCAGACCAATCTCTTTCGAGAACAAACACCACAAAGAGATAGAAATTGCCATAGATTATGCAGGATTCTCTTAAACGAGCCCCTGAGTTTTGACCGACGTGTTTTTATGAATAGAATATGAATAGAAAATGAATGATTTTATCGCTGACAACAAAGAAATGCGAGATACCGGTTTCGAAACAACTATTCTACCACATATCGAAGAATCTGTTAGTACCCAATGAACTGGGATACCATTCTTACGAACTAATTAAAGCGAGAATAACTACGCTCGGTTGTGATAAGTGAGAGAAGTCAGGATAAGAGGGAAAGGCTCGCACAATTATAAATTTACATTATATGAGTACAAATATGATCTTATAAATTAACTTAAACTAAACTATTTGCTGTCCAATTTAAAGTTTCAACGTCCTGAAAAGGACTTGGAAAATTTAAATTGTATTGCAAAATATTCGGTGCTAAAAGTACCAGTAATTAAATTATTCTAATCTCGCGTAAAGTTAATGAAATAATAGAATGAATGAGCATCATGGAAAATTGTTAAAGGTAAATCTATGTAATCTTTGTACAAGTGGAAAATCTATCTAGCTTTATCAGAAGTTACGAAGCATGGTCTTCTAACTAGTTTGGTACTTCTAGCACCGAGTTTACAACAATACTTATGTCTACGCGCGTAGTCCTTAGCTTGATATCGTTTTCGAGAGAGCAGTCTCTCGAAAACGTTACCAAGGGCCCAGGTCCACCACGTGGAGGTGACTGCGCAGGGACCCTTACTTACATGCAGCATGCGATGCATGCAAGCGAATGCGCAGCTAAATGATTTATTAATACCAAGCAAATATGAATTGATTTGCACTAGATCAATTAGTAATTCTGTTTTCTTAAACGAGAAGTATAAGGAAAATAGGGATAGGTTGTGTTTACTTTGGGTAAGATTATTTATTTTATTTAGCATATAAATCTAGATTAATTCTAACTAAAGATGTATTCTCATCCCTCGGCGATCCCACGAGTAACGCAGAAATTTGATTTATTTTCACAGAAATCTGAAGTACGAGATAAAGGAGCGAGATCAGATACCAACGAAGAATGACAGAGTAAGAATTCGAACGAAAAGAGATGCGAAATAAAACAGAATATGGAATAATGGAATAATATCGACACTTGACAAGAACATCGCAACGAACATTGATATCCTTACGCAAATAACTTAAATCTGACTCTTGAATCTGACTCTTAAATTTAACTCTTAAATCTAAGTCTTAAATCTAATGTTACTCGATATCGTTTTAGAAAGACCGGTCTTTCAAAAACGTTATCAAGGAATTAGGTCCCTGCATACTTGCCTCCACGTTTAGAGATGAGTACGCAGGGACCTATCCCCAAACACAAATCCCATCCACCCTTCCATTATATGCAGCCTCGGCACTGAGGTACCAAGATTTCATTCAACTTTTCTCTTAAACTTGTGTAATGCCAAATGGATACGGTGCGCAGCACGGCTATTTGCTTACGCACGCAACTTATTAGGAATTCTTTTATCGTTACTCTAATACACTATTTTTATTTTGTTATATCGTTACTTTAATAAACTATTTTTATTATAAATCTAACATATAATAGGTGTGGACTTTCAATTCTCTGAAGTCCAAAAATATTTCAGTAATATGTCAAGAATTCGGAGACAAAAATTCGGCGTCAAAAATTCGGTAATAATTGCAAAAAGCTAAATTCTTCAAATACAAAAGTTTGGTAGCAAAAAGAAAATTAAAATTGAAAAATAAGAAAAACAAATAATAAATCATAAAACTAATAAAAGTAATAAAACTAATCGTTCAATCCCAAGAGTGTTCGCGATATACACTAGTCATTCAATCGCGAAACTATTCTCAACACATAACAATCTCTCATTTTTTAAACCGATAAACTAATAAAAAGAACGATTACAATTATATAAAATAGGAGGGCTATATATGCTAGCATTCAGTCGAATGCGCTAGCTGATAGCCCTCCAGTTTGTTCAAGTATATATCAAAATTACTACTACTGCTACCTCATCTACCCCACCACCTCTAATTAAAAATTCGGTTTGTACAAACTCACCGTTCGCAGACAAGTGACGTCATCAGCGGCTAGCATCCTCTCCATGATCCTCTACCATCGACTCAGCTCGCTTGACCACTGTCACCTACCAAGGGATCATCAGGCTGACCAGTGTCCGCCACCATGGAGGGCAGCACCCTCTTCGTGGTCCCCCACCACCATCATAACACGTTGATCATGGTCCATCTTCCTGAACTAGGCCCAAGAGGAGCTCCGATCGGTACCGCGTCTATCGAGCAACTGATTAAAACAGCGGAAGTGCCCTCCTTATATACCCATGGCTCCCCACCCTTGCGCTTAAATTTTAAATTGATTTTTCGTTAAAATTGGCCGTAATTTAGCGATTTTCGCAATTTTTTTTACCAATTAATATTCTTAACGATTACTCACAACTATTGGTAATAATGATTTATAAATTTTATGTAAACTAAAGCTACATTTACGTTTTAAAGGAGAATTATTGTTATTTTTCGCGAGTTTACTTCTTAATCATTTATGTATTATTATCGCGGACAAGATGCATCTACTGGGATCACTATTGCTACTTCCGGTACCTATTTGGAGCCATATGCTGAATTGGTAACATTTCGAAAGACAGTAAAATTGTACGACTTTGGTGATCGTACTTTGATCATAGTCGTAAGGGAAGTAGTAGAGCTTTCACTGCTAACTCGTAGCTTTTACCGGTAACAACAATCTCTCCGATATCAAAATCTGATAACTTTTAAAAATCTTCACGAAACTCGAATTGTTACAACTATTTGCGTAATTCAATTAGATTTAGAAATATTTGCCGATATATAAAACCATTTATTCTTTCTCTAATTTTCAGTGATATCAATCAATATACCAGACTGGCAATTAAGTGACCAACAATTTTCCTCAAACAAGAGCAAAATTAAAAGTAACAAAAATTGTACAATCGTACACATACTTTTCCAGAAACTTGCCTATATTATAAACTAAACACGAAGCACGCTAGCCATAAATGCAGAAATTTTACGAGCTCAATAAGAAGCACGCTTTATTACTCCGCGAATGTCTATCGTCGGTGCAATGCCGTTCCTCACTACTTGTTCAATTAAATATTCAAACCTCAACGTTTAATCTCGCTACAAAGTAATGGTAGGTGTAATGCGGGTTACAGTTTTTAACGTCCAAGCTCCTCCACCCAGTTACTCTTGCTGACGCAATCTCGTTGATATTCAAAGTAGTATTCGAGTTTTTATTAATATTTTTATGGGCAGTGCTTAAAACGCGTGCACTCGGATATTCTGCAGATCGGACGTGGAGGTGTTGCTATTCCACTCTCGCCTAGCCTTTTCCACTTTTTTCTTTTTCCGACGTCCTCTTTTTTCCTCTTTTTTTCTTTTTCTTTTAAAGCTTCTCAGCGAACGTGGAACACGTATACGTATCGGGAGATTCGTACGTAGGGAACATACGTAATTCCATAGCGTAAATATTTCAAAAATTTTCATAACCCACTGGTTGGCCACGATATCGTGACGCGTTCGAGGAAAACCTCGTCTAAAATTGAATAAAACAGAGAGATGAAAAAGGAATCATGGTATGAAAATTATGTACTTTATTCGCGTAAAGGAACAAACTTTTGTGCCCAGCGCACTGGCTGTATAAAATTCTTCTGTATAAAGGAACACGTCAAATACGCTGCTTTGCAAATGAACTCTTTACTGAACGTGAATTTTATTAAATTACACAGGTTGAAGTTAACTACACGAAAGTCCGATGGTAATGAATGTAATATAACGGCAAACTAGTTGAGTTAGCATATGATTATTGTAATACCACGTTGACCTCCTTTTGCACGTGAAGGCTTCCAGCTTTTTCGTTTTCCTCGTCCTAGCTGTTCGTGGATAATTAACTTTCTCATTGAAATTAGTCGAATCGCATTTCAATTTTAATTACGATTTGCGCAGAAAAGAAAAATGTCGGCACCGTCGAGCGATCCCTAGAGAACGATTTTTATAATTATATAGTTAAATTGGAAACGTTTATATTCTCGTATAAACACAGTCAGGGAAATCGCGCATATAAATTAACGAGAATTTTCGTTATTTCGCAGAAATTTCCAATTGATATCGTCTAATGTAGACGCTCGATTACGCGGATACTTTTCGCGACGTTCCCACGCGATTATCGGCTCTATTATTCGCGTACAACCGGGGGATTGATATTAAATTTCCATTAATTTTCACCGCGAGGAAACATCAATTTCTGGCCAGAAGGTGCACGTAAATACGCGTAGATAACGCTACTGTGAACAGTGAACGCGATAATTTGTCACGACTTACTTCCGGACAAACAGTTTAGAACCTCCATTTTTCATGAAGCGACCAACTCAAGTTGGGGGGGGGGGGGTGATAATGACAAAATCGAAGCAATGCCACGATCTAGTAAAAACTTGTTGATATGATAAAAACAATGTTTATCCGGTTGAAAATTTCAGTACGTTTGCGTGTCCATATCAGACGACGTAAATGTAATTTCTAAAAGACTGAAATCGATTAAAATGGCAAACGAGAAAAAAATTACGGATTCTCTGATACGTACATATTTTGGTAAACTGACTTTGAAATAGTTCCATATTTCTGTTAGATGCATTTATCTATTTTTTCGCCCCTGCTCGTATTCTCTCTCTCTCTCTCCCTCTCTGTTTCCCTACGTTACTTAAAAAGCACGCTGGCAATATTTCGCAAAGGATAAATTAAGTTGGCTGCTAGGTTTTTAAAATATTCCCTCTCGCGTAGCGTTTTAGGAATTTACTTTGTAACTCGTGGGGCGTCGTGTAAAACAATTGGGATCGAGCTATCGATTTCATTATGAAACGGAGCTTTGAAAGAATTCGTGTTTCGGGTCAACGGAAATTCCAGAACGAAGAAATTGCAATTTCCTGATGGAAAAGCTTCCTCGATTTGTTGCGACTGTAGTCGTTGCAGATCAAACCCAGTGTCGTAATTTCTACTACGTTGGTGTTTGGAAATGTTTTTAGTCGCGCTTCCGAGAAGAATTTCCAATTTCATTGCATTAACATGCAATATATTAACGTGTCTTCTTTTTTATTCATTAGACAAAAATATTTACAAATAATAGCACGGATCAGGTGTCACCGTCCACGATTTTCCTGTTCAAACGGAAAGATATTTCACGTAGTATATCAAAGAAGACGAGACGCTACGATAGTGTCAATTAATCATTAATTAAGACGGAGTGAAAAAAAAAAGTATGAAGAAGAGCGACACAGAAATTTCTCGTTCACACTCATTAACTCGTGAACGATGCTTCAGATATTCCATAAACGCGGAAGCATCTCTTCTGGTGGAAGACTCGTCCTCTGTTGGACGATTTTTCGTGTAACCGTCGACGCTTGACACGGCCAGGTAGCCAGTCATGTAAATAAAAATAAGAACCATGGTGTATTCTGTATTTATGAAACGGATGAGGTGGAAAAATAGCGAATTTATTCGATTTTCAAGGAACTGAAGAATAAAAGAAGGAGCAGTTTGTACTCATAACCGCTGGGAGCAGAACGACGAGATCTCGAGAGAACTTTAAGGTGACGCTGAAAACGAACAGCGAAGCTCGAGTGAATGTTAATAAACACCCGTTAAACAACACAAGAGAGAAAAAATTCGCTCACAAGCCGGAAGTGCGAGAGGTAGAGGTGTGCAGCTTCAACGAACGGAATCGAGTGACGCCTCGTTACAGAATAATAAAATTTAATTAAAAGGAGGCAAAAATAAGAAGCAACATTTCATTATGGAAAAATTAAAGCATCCTGGTTCAGCAAAGTTCCTGTTAACTGAAAAATGTAACGTTTCGAATTAAAATGATACACCTCTTCACCTCGCAGTCAATTCGAAATGACTGCATTAAATTTTCATGCTGCAAACTATGAAGAAAATATGAAAATTCGTACCATAAAGGATGCCTAGTGTAATAGAGGAAGCCCAGTATAATAGACTTCATATGCATTTCCTATACGACTCGAGAATTGTATAACGATCGACGATGTTTCGATGCTGGTATATTTAAAGGTAGTTGTAACCAATTTATAGCGAACCACCAAACACAATCATACACCCTTTGTGCCGACGAAATCGAACAGACTCGTCGGTTTCGCCGCATACGTTTTGTTCGAGAGAAAGTGAGAAAAAAATGAAAGTTGTATCATTTCTGCCTCTGCGTTTATCGATTTTCAATATTTATAAGATACAAACTTGTTCATTAGCAACGTCATTTCATAACCTGTTAAAATGCAGATTTTAATTTATCCATCGTTATCTTCTTTTATCACGCGGCGATTAAAAAGTTAATTCGCCTAGCGATAACAACAGCAGTCTGAAAAAATATTCTCTACGCCCGCTCATGCGCAGCCACTCTCCACTTTCTGACCTCTCCTCTACGACATGAAAGTGTTTCTTCAAAAAGATGAAACTTCGATCGTAGCTGCAGATATTTGCTCTTTGAAATTAGACTACGCGTTTCCCGCGTTCATCGCATTTTCCTCGATGAATAATGCAACAATGCCTGTAACATTTTAAACCTGGAATTTTCAACGGTCTAGAAAGCCCTCCCATTATTCGCATCGAATCAATTATCCTGAAATATCGAATCGCCCTTATCGGATTTCGTTTTAATTGTGATAATCCGACTAGATAAGATACAAGCAACCTTGTCCACTGAAGGAAACGGTCGATTAAACGTTCAATTAACCATCAATCCACGAATTATTTAGGGTAACGTTCAATGGGATACAATGATCGCGCGAAATTTCTTCTGTTTCCAGAGAGATGTCTCAGGTGTAGATACTTATTTTCTGGTTTTTTACCACTAGACGATAAATATCAAAAAATGAGGCGGGAAAGTTAGGGGAAAAGAAGGAACGAAACCACTGAAAGGAAAGGACTGAAATTACGCAGAAGTTTGTGGCTTGTTCGTGAAGAAAATTGCCTCATAAACTTTCCTTATCGTGTAAATATAACGCCTCTCTGCTTGTTGCGAGGGATAATATTCAGTTAGGATATCGTAGGCAAAAAGCGAACGCTTTCGTTAATAAGATACTCCGCAACGAGTTCTGGGCACCCAGTTCTCGGAACTTAGTGAAGGAACGTTTAACGCTTGCACGTGTCATCCTATTTTTCACCATCGACTGGAAGGGATATGGAGATTCATCGAGTCTAGAGGAACCAATGAAATTCACGTCGCCGATGATGTTTTTCGGCATCGCATACTTCATCCGCACAGATGCTTACTACACATCATTCACTTTTATTCCAGTGTATCCATCTCGTTCCAAGTTCCATTCCAAACATCGCCGTTTTACTCGAGCCAAAAGGAAAACGAAATTAATGTCTCGACGGAGAGGTCAAAGAAGGAGGAGCTTGAACTCGCTTTTGAAGTAATTTCCGTCCTTTTGCAACATGGGAATTTTTTTTATGTCGCTGCACACCAATACCATCGACGCGACGTAATGCCCGAGCAATACCGTTATGGCATTTCCTGCGATGTTGGTCTCGAATCCTTTCAAACCTACCGCACCCATTACAAGTTTCCAATAGAAGGAGCGATCCGGCATGATGCAATGAAAGGAATAATAATACAAGGGGAACGAGCGAAAAAAGAGAAACGTTAAAGTAAAACAAAGCCAAAAGCGGTCCGAATCGATGCGCTGGCTCCATGAAAAAGCATCCGACGTGTCGTATAACTGTCACGCACCCGTCAAAAGGGAAATTCTTTTTCGAAAAATAAATCTGTCCGCCATTTGACAAACCCGATAATCGCGCGTCTTGTCCGACATAGCTACACGATCCGCCGCTATAATTGGATGGCTCGCATCAGTTTTCCCTCACTGTTCGTTCCTGTTGCGGGAACTTGTTCCGGGAATCGCTACGAACCCGATTAACTTCGACGCCTGAATTTAATGAGAACGCGATGCGCGAAACTTTCGGACAACGAAACAGAACCGCGCTGGTTGCAAACACAAAGCAACGCCGAAACGCGTAGTAAGTAATGCTCAATGTGGATTCGATATGAAACTCCCAACTCGCGACGTGACGGCTTGGAAATTTATAATTACTCGTCAAATTTTTTCTTCTATCTCGGTGACAGAACCGAAGTTATGAACCGAAGAAGGGAAAATTCTGCAGCTTCATTCTGCGAGAAGTAACCTGCTCCGCTTAACCGAATCGTAATATTCTACAATTTGTCTTTTATTACCTCCAGCCTCCCCGTGAACCAACTTTCGCAGCAATCTAAAGAACATTACCAAAGAAAACAGCAGATAAGCAGAAGAAGTCGCATCGAAGTACCGTCCCAGCGTCATGACTGGCGCGTCGGGCCTCCCTCCGGGAACTCTTCGAGAAATAAATAAAAGACACAACCCCAGTCCCGTTATTTTCCTCGCCTTTCGCTCCCAGACCATCTACATGGGACACGCGCACACGCGCATACCCGCCATCACGGGATTAGCTCCTTACGTACGACGACAATAATTTATCAAAGTACTTCTTACAAGTCTAAAAGTGCCAATGCTGACAACCGGTGGAATAAAGAAAACTTCCACTTCTTCCGTTCCTCTCTTCTTTACATTTCGTTCTGGCTTTCTTTAATTCCTACCCGCGAGAGAATTATGATCGACAATTTAAACAGTTGCACGCGGCAAAATGAAAGGAACAGGATTCGCGAGGCGTGACGTGGGACAGGGTAAGACGGTTTGGAGGATCGAGGAAGAGAATGAACGGGAGGGAGAAGGAAGGCAGGGTAGTAGGGAACGAGGCAGGGCTTCGAGGGTGGCGGAGGGTTGATGCGTTCCACAGGAGGGTAGTGTTGATACAGTCGCAGAGCCAGTCAGTAGCTGCTACGACACGGGGCCGCGCGCGCGTGCTCAAACTACTCCAACGGCTCTCTGTCCTACGATGCCGTTGGATTATTGTGGCCGAAGAAATGTGTACGAAGAGTCAAACAAGTGGACGAAAAACCGACCGGCTCGTTTCCCACGAATCCTGCCGCGGTTTTTCGGCGTTTTATTGAACGATTCCATGAAATTGCTATTGTCACAGTGGTGTTCCGTCACCGATGTGAAAATCGTAAGCATCGTTAAAATATCTCTCTGATAACAGAGTACATTGAAGACACGGGTGTAATCGATCGATCCATTGGATAAAACGGGGGGCAAAATTATTCGAGCGAGGAGCAAAAAGAAATTAACTACGGAAATTCATTCGCGGGTAAAGAATGAACACATTGTTTAACAAAAATCGTTTAAAACAAAAATGAAACAATGGCGAAAGGGAGAAACTAATCCCCATGCGATTACGCTTAGCGCATGATATAACACGAGAAACAGTTTGGAAGATTACTTCTGAAATTCTCTGGCAATACAGCTTGACGAGACGGAGGTGATTGAAAAATACCACGTTCGTTAAGTGGCAGCTGCCGCGGTTTTATAGCAATTTACGCGATCCTGTGCTTGTCGCGCACGCAAGAACGTTATCGCCGGAAATAATTGCGCCGTAAACTAGTGAATAATTGTCTCAATGAAAATGAAGGAAAAAGAAAAGAGACTGTTTGAAAACTTTTTTCGTAGGTTCGAGTAACATTTTCGAGATAGCGTTACCAGAAGCACGCGTCGGTACAATTTTCTGGTAATGAATGAAGGAAAGTAAATGTTATCCGTCGTTGACCGTAATCGGTCAGATTAGAGACTTCGAGCGTAAGATCTGTTAATTAGAAATTTAATTACCGAGTAAGCGGTGAAACCAGTCGTAGCTTCCATATCATCGCCGATGCCTTTTGTAATTAACATTTTCAGGAAGCCGTTTAAAAAAAGTAAATTTCAAAGTCGGAACACCGCGAACCGGGCCCACACTACACAAAGCGTGCAAATCAGATTAAAAAATAATCCCCAAACTTAGAGAAATGAACAGATGTGTCTCGTGGACCAGTTATTCCTGTGGTTTACATTTTTCAACGCATTCATAAATCACTCGTTCCAGAATGCTCAAAGATAATTACTGGAAGTAACGATGAAAAATGTTTATGTCGGTTCAGGAAACAAATCCATTCTGTATCCAATAATCCACCACACATTAGCTTGATAAATTAATTTTTATAAAAAGAAAAAGATATATAATATACTCCATCATGCGAATAACAAATGTTTACATTTTAAAAGATATTTTCTGGCGATAAAAATGTATTATTTGGCAATTCTAGCGGAATAGGAAGTCCAGTAAAAATTATACGAATGTTTCCCCACAACCAATTAATGCTGTTAACTGACAGAAGACTTCACTTATTTGTAATTTAATTGAGATTAATTTCGAGGGAAAAACAAACTGATACGTGCACACTGCAACGCTCTATTCTCTTTCACGTCCGTTTAACCGAATCATTTAGAAAGTCATATAAATTTTCATGTCAAAAGTTTCGTAATGCTCCACAGTATATGCGAATTTTTTTCAACGTGATGAAGTTTTATACGAAAAAGGAAAAACTAGGCAGACAGACAAAATGGAATGAAAGAAAAAAGCCTATGGCTATCTGGAAAGGCTCCTTTGTTTTTCAATGACATTCCGAAATTGTAATATAATATTATATTCTATTCATCGCGGTTGAAACAGAAACTAACAGTGCTTCAGCAAACTTTCTCTCGGGAACTTTTTACATTAATTATACACCATCTCCATTTAGCCACAGAATAATAGCGAATACCAAACAGATACAATAAAATATCCGTCCGTTTATTCCAATTTGATCGATTCCAATCGTGGTTTCGCGATGAATTATGAGTTAAAATTTGGGAATTAAAAACTTTATTAATCATAATTATGCAAATTAAAAACTGTAGAGATTGGAAATTCTGATCGTTGACTTCCCTGAACTAAATCAGTAATGACCAATAGAATAGATCTCGTAGAAAAGATCCTCGAACGCCCACAAAACGAACGTCCGTTCTCCGTCAGGCGTTCGACAGAGTAGCCATCCAGACGTCCGCCAGCGCCACTTGGAACCATCGAGTGGCATCGGTGCAAGGCGTCGCGTTCTCAATATCGATCGTTGTCGAGTTAGTTCCTAGACAATCCGTGATCCAATTCCAGATAGAGTCGGACAAAACTACGCTAGACCAGGTAACGGTTCCTCGTCGAGGGACGCAACAGGTAACGCGACCACATCCCTCGTTACAATGCGCTGCGTAACAGTTCGTCGCGTTTGAAAAAACACGGGGAGCGGTCGAAAAATCACAGCGACGAGAAAGGGAGGGAGGCATAATGAAATGGAAATAGATTTTCGTGGCCACCACCGCGGAGCAACAGGTACGCCTCGTAACGAATTATCGCGGGCGCGATAAACGGTAATTCGAACGGAGAAAGGAAGCTCCACCAGCCACCGAAGACACGAGAACCAAGAAGGGCGCGACGTGTCAAAGTTTTTAATTAGTTCGCGAAGCGATCGGGTCGCTATCGGAACGCGAGTGGCTCGTTGCAAATCAAAAGCAATTTACACTTTTGCTGTCATGGCACCGACTGGTCCATGCCCTGTAGATTCTCCGACGAAATTATCCAATCAGAGAATCCCGATAGTTCCGAGGCTGCTGGCGCGGCGTTTTCAAATAGGCTTTCGATCTCGTCGACATGTAAACGTAAGAAAATTGCCCTGCCTCAAGTTCGACTCGGAATTTTATCGAGAAGCAGTCGCGACACATAGACGATTTCGCGAATATTTGCGAAAGAAAAATAAGGATCCCAAGCCTAGGAGAAACATTTGTAATCGTGACAAAAGTTTTAGAAGCAAACAGGAACCGTACCACTGACGACAAAGGGGTAACTGCTAACGAACAGTGGCCAAAAGCAAATGTTGCTTACTTTCCTTCCCGATGAGCTCTCTTGGGAGGAGCAAAGCTAGGTAGAAATTTCCCATGACATTCGAGTAAATCCGGAATATCGCGAGACTACCAAACGAATCAACAGTTCCACGTGGAACGAACGATTACTCCGGTTACCCCGCAAACAAGTCACCATCCACGATCACCCATTCATCACTCTAAACTTCCGCAGCGCCGAGTCAACCTCCACTCTTCGTTTCTTTACCCGATCGCAGAACTTCAGCAATTAGTATCAGACCAGCGGAACTCTCAGCGAAAGTGAAACGGATCGAACTTTCTTGCTCCAAAACAGCCGGTTCCAGTGGCCCCATAAAGGCCGTGGCACCATCGACTACCATCGCGATGTACCATCCAACGCCGCAACGCAACGTAACTAGAAACCATGGACTTGAAGAACCCACCACCCGACGCAAACACAGGACAACGTGTGAAACCGTTCGCAAGCTCAACCATTCACAATTATGAAGTCATGAAGCTTCTGTTACCTGCCGTGCTGATATACATGTGCTCGGCCAACAGCGAGCCGGGCGATAGATGGTTATTGAGCTCCGAGCATGTTCGACTCGACGACGACGGCGACGATTACTCCAATAGCGAGTCGATCGATCGTGAAAAAATTAATCAGGAACTTCGCCGAGACTTTCCACCCCGGGCTGGTCCATCGACGCGGAAAGGGATCGCGCTCGTTTGAGGGCGCGACACGAGCGTGGCTTCCGGTTCGAGAACCAGGAAACTCATCATCTGATTCGATACGGCCGCAGATAGTTCCGATCTATGGACCCGAGCGCGCAGGTTCTCGTCGCCTGACCAGTGAAGAAGAAGGCGGTCATCGAGGGCGACCTCTTCCTCGGAGGGTTTATGCTGTTGCACGAGAGGGAGGACCCGATCACGTGCGGCCCTGTTATGCCGTAGGGCGGAGTACAAGCATTGGAGGCGAGGCTTTACACCCTGGATAACCTCAATGAGGGCGAGGGCATTCTGCCGGGTGTGAAAATCGGGGCGCACATCCTTGACGATTGTGATAAGGACACGTACGGTCTGGAGATGGCGGTGGATTTCATAAGAGGTGAGTAACTGAGAATAGCGAGGTCGCTAAGCTTACGTTTTCTCCGTTTTTTCGTATGCTAACGATCTGCGCGTTGCGCAGAAGGTAAAACGGTTCACCCTCAGAAACTCGAGTATATTTCCGTCGACTTGGAGAATTAATTCGTCGTGATTTTTAAAAACCTTGAGAGACCGTCGAATTTTGAACGCGGAAATAGATTGATAATGGATATTTGTTGTTTCGCACATTTTTTTGCAGAAAATCAAATAGAAAGGAAAAACTTTTATCTCGAGTTATATGAAGCTACGTTCAATCGTGAGATTCGTAAACATTGTAAAACAGCATTGAAATTTATGGACTGTATCCTATGCATTCCGAATATTTGTTCAGCCGATATACAAGCGACTAAAGCTGATTTAGAATAAAAGAATCAAAGCGACTTTCGAACAATCCTGCAGTTTGCCGCTGAGCAATTAAACAAATATATTACAACATCATATATTAATAAATCAGAGTGTTACTTCGCGCGCTAATGGAGAGGGACGCGCGGCAAAGTCGCAATATTAAAACAACCTAACAATTTTCCTGAATCGTTAGCCCAGATGCTTCTTGCAGTTGCGACGATAAACCGTGAAAGCGGGACGGGAAGATAATCATGCTGGCAGCGCATCGCTCGCTTCAAAATTATCACGACCAAACGCCGTTTACGACCTTCCTGTTTGCGAAGTACGAAATTTCACTGATACATAGAATCACGGGAAAGAGAAACGACAAGGGTTTGTTGGAATTTCTATTTTCTGTGCTTTTCTGGTTCCTCACAATCGGCGCTCACGAAATATTCAGAGAACAAAATCAGAAATTAACGGGAGAACGAACGGAAAGAAGGAGAACGTACGAAAGAAAAAATAATGCATGGGTATGCATGGGTATGCATGGGTATAATAAAAGGCAGAAAAGAACGAACAATGAGATTGTTTCAGTGTTACAGCTTAAATGCGAAACTGTACGTACGAAGCATGAGGAAATGGACTTCTAAAGTCCATTAATTCAATATCGCGCATTTGTCGCGGGGAAAAGTTGTAGTAGACACTGAAGTTATCCTGGTATTAAAATGAATATCCAGCCCGAGAAACGACCAAGTTTCGCGAAACCACGGTGTAGTAAACCACGCCACTGGAGAACAGATGCGTAAAGGATGTCGTCAACTTTTAAGCTTTTACGACGCACCAGAGGTAGCTAGAGGATTGCTATAATTAGCACAATTTTCCATTAGATTTAGTTCAGAAGTGACAGCTGGAGAACCATCGAGAACTTTCGCGACAAAACTCTTTTCCCCAATTAGCATATCCCTTCACTTATAGCTAATAATTAGTGTACCACCATCGAATCGAGTCGAGACTGAATTACGAAATTAGACAAATTTCAGACAACGCTCAATTACGTTTAAAAATAATAGTGAAAAGCACGCGTAAGGTATTCGTTTGCAAAAAACATTCGATTAATCTTCATAGCGTCTGCGATCAATAGCGCACCGAATAATTAGCCAACCCTCCTCAATAGTTCGCCAACTTTCGAAAAAGAGATTACGTTCATTCATTATCGCAAGTCGTTATCAAAAGTCGTTCGAATTAGAGAGGATTTGACACCACAGATTCAGGACTGCATCCCTTCTGCATCCCATTATGGGATGACCAGGAGCAATTAAAAGTCGCACTGAATAGACACCAGAGATTCGATTAAACCGCACAAAGGACTGATGTAAATAGAAACGGAAGAATTGCTTATAGTAACGTACTCACGCTTGCACGTAGATGTGACGCAACATAAATTATTTACAGACTTTTCCAGGTCTCTGACCACATCATCCTCGTTCACAGCTATTATGACGCCAACTGACGGGGATAATAATGATGTCAAACTGAGCAGCGTAAAACAATGAACAATTATTTATCCATCGATTCGTCAGGGAATGATATACATATGTTTATACTTGTTCCTGACCCACAAATTCTACAAATTTTACTTCTTTTATTATTTCTTGTTGCAAACCAGGATGAGATCATATTTCGACGAACAAAATTGAGTGTAACAACGATCGTGCTATTACTGAATGTAGAATTACTCTCTATTCTTTGTTACTTCATTTAAATAGGCTAGTTAATTTGGCCATTTTTTTACGAGATCCTTGAAACGTACGAACATACAGTAATTTTACGACGTAAGCGGTTAAGTAACCAATGTAACGTTACAATTAACTAATTATGGGATACGCCGATGTTTAATGATCAACTACGATTTCAAACTACCTAGTAACTCGACTCCAATTGCAACGGAACCCACACCCCACTGAAAGCATGCTACGCCTTTCTACCTTGCGCCTTCACAAGCATTTAGGTCTCTATCAACCAATTATTCAATTCATTTAATGAAACTGTTGTCACGTGTTAAAATTATCCAAAATTTCCCAATTTCTCTCACTCGATATCACACTCCACATTTATTTTCGATTAAAAATATATTTCTAATTTATGCGGAATCCTCATTCGTAAACTTACTTCGTTCGCTCAAATAACAGCCGCTATTTTGAAGCAGCCAGTGTCTCCCTTTGGATTTAATACACTGCGCCCACAGGCCTTTAAACTTCGTTCGTAGTCGAAGCACGCTCCGGCGTAATTTGATCAGTGCCAGTCGTATTTTCTGAGTGTAGTAGGAAACCTAAATGAGACTGGCGCAACTGAATTTTACCCGGCCAGCAACGTTTTCGGTATGCGTCTCGTAAAAACGAACACGGTTCCTCACCTAAATATCTCGCATCGCTCAGTGTTTGTCTTGGCTGAGCTGTTGAATTATTTCTTCGCTGCTGTGGATATTTAAACAGGCTTGCGCGCGGTAGCTGCCTCCGCGGTTACATTAAAATTCCTTAAGTCCTTGAATTTTCGCGAAAATCCGTCGCGATACGCGCCCGGCTTGCCGCCAGCACTCTTTTCCATTACGAATCAGACTTTCAAGTCGCTAATGGTGCTTAACGATTTAAACAGGTCCATCGAGGGAGCATTAACTCATTTGTCAGGGAGAGCGTCCATTATACGTCCCATAATTCATAATGAATGGCGACTCGCTCCTAAGGAATATTATTACTTTACTTTTAATTCTTCTACCGCTTTACATGTCGATATTTCTCGGACATTTTACAAGCCTCATCGAGAGAGAGAGAGAGAGAGAGAGAGGGAGGGAGAGAGAGAGGACAGAATGTGTAATTGCTAATAAAAGAAAATTGGTAAAGGAATTAATTTGAAGAGAAAATGTTAAGAAAGCCCTCTATTCGCTGAAATGCGATTAAAATATTTCGCATCGGTGAAAAGGATTGAAAATTCCGCTTCCATTAGCCAGAATGACCCGATACGATAAAGTTTTGTCTAAACGATCAGGAATTTCGTTCGAAATTATACATAAAACGAATCCTCTTATACTTTCTGTATTGAAAACTGATAAAAATCAAGTAACAAGCATCAACTATATCTCCATGCTTCACGAATGATAAAAACATTATTGATTTTTTTGTTGCTCGTCAAAATACATCGAATATAAAGGAAGCAAATTATCTTTCTATACCTTTCCATGCTGCAATAAATTATACAAATCTAACAATAGATATTTGAAGTAAAAGTTGTATTTCTCCTCTGCCGACGAAAAATTTGTCATAAAAGGAAGAAGGAACAAGGAATTTAAAAAAGGAGAACACTATCTCGAAAGGAAAAATATATGAACATTAATTGGCGAAAAAGGAAGGAATAATTATTTGGAAAGACGCCAAGCGTCGCATTGAAATCTCACGACGGCAGCAATGGACAACGATTAATTACCGCTTTATCATTCCACCGGGCCATTAAAATTCGAAACGCGGTAACGCGACGCATTCTGGCGTTTTCCTTGCATATCCCTCCTACTTTATTGCCTCTGACCGGTTAAAAAAAAATTCATTCCGATTGCTACATCTAGAACGATTTTGTTACGTCGAGCGTTATTCCGCGAATAGCGCTGATCAAAATTCATGGTACGAACGAGGAAGTAACACCAACCCTGATCCTATGAAATTATCAACTGGTTACCCCAGTAAAAATGTTAAATAAATAAATCGTTTATCTCTGATATTTGATTAAAATTCGTACTATAGGAGGAGAATTTAAAAAATGTAATACTTTTCGAATTCGTGAAAAATAATTGAACTGGAAGTTTAATAAAAAGTCTATGAGAGATTTTTTTGAAATTTTAGCTCGTTTCAAACGTGAATGGTGATTTCATTTTACTGGATTTGACAAATTTTATTGCCAATTACGCTTGGCGCAGTTAATATCAACACAGTGTCAATAAGTGATTAAATGAATCCAATTTTATGGACTCCAGATACGGTATATCCGCCCTTAGGTGTTGAATTTGGGGGAAGAGTATAGACACATTTCACATCGCTCCGTGCATTTTCGAGTTTTCGAATGGAAATCTTGAAATTTCGAATACAAGCTACGGCTTAATCGAATTTTGGTAAGTATCGCGTGAAATCCAGACGTATAAATCTGGGATTCTTTCGGTATTAGGGTCGAATAATAGCGAATTTCGTGCTCGGATTCGCTATCCTTCACGGTTACGACACGTGCGCGGTCGTTCGCCATTTCCAAATCTAATTTCGAGTCGTGGAGGCTGCTGACGACATCGTGGGAGAACTGAAGAGGAAGAGGATATCGGAAGCTACACCGGTCAACACCTCAAGAAGTGTAAGAAGTGCGGAAAGTGCTGATAAAAAGCTATTAAAGAACGGGAAGAAGGGGATGTGATGCGGTAGAAAGTGAAGATAATTATCGTGCGCGCGTAATAATAACTCACAAAACGGGATATTAATCGCCAAAAACAACGATAAAAAGAGTTGAAATAGTAGACCGAGCGCCAACGTGCATTCACTATCAGTAAACTTTACCTTTCGCGAGGGACAAAGGTGCAGAGGTGTAAGCGAGTAGACAATAGATCGCAAGTATCAATCTGTCACGGTGATAAAGGACCCGTAGTGCGAGAGAGACAGCATCTCAATAATGATTATAATTCGTGATACGTCACGAATTTAAAAGTAAATAAAAACTCTAATAAATTCGTAACGCACCGAAGAAAGACAACAAATAAGCGCAGTGAGTGCGAGCACACACTGTAAACAGAATGACACAGAATTGTAAGTAACAATCGTACATCAAGTGCAATAAAAGTAGTTTTGATTATAAATAAATTAAAACTACCGGATGGGTGAAAATAAACATGAAAAGTTAAAAGAAAAAAGACTTGTGCCCACGCTGACAGAAGGGGGTCGGGCAGATAAGTGTTTCACGGCAGGGGAGCTCTTGACCCACCGCGGAAAGTGTTCTCAAAAGTCGACTGTCACTGACCTACCTCTCAAGTGCCAACCTGTTTACCTACAAAAAAGGAGGACAGGAAGGCAATAAATAGACAGTGTGGAGGGGGTAAACACTCGTCGGCGTCGCACGCATGTCGACAAGTCAAAACAGGTTAAAAAGCTCGTTAAATACGGAAGCTTTACATCCTGTGCAGTTTGCAGTGAAGTAAATAAACACTTTCTACATGCAAATGTATGATAAGTGAAACAAACATAGTGAAGATACGACAGAATCAATTCCAAACAAAGAAAGACAGAATAAAAATATTACATGCATTACAAAAAGTTAAAGTGAATGGTATAAAAGATATTGTTCAACAAACTGCAGTAAGTGTGTAATATTAAGAAGACCAAGACGTGGTTAGAGTGTTTGTAATCCTCTCCATATCTGTAACACAAACAATTATAAGAACCATTCATTAAAATGCACATATAGATATATATTGTGAAGTGAGAACTTATAACTGAAGAGAAAGAACTAAGTGTCTAGCAGACATAACAAAGATAGGTTAAAGGCTGTTTAATACATACTGAAAACGAAATCTGATTCACGCGTACTATAGAAAAACGAATAATAAGGAGCTCCTGGTGTGAATAAAGCTCATTGCACACCTAAAAGAAAGAATTTCAAGAGTTAGAAGAAGAAGAAAATACAATCTGTTTACATGTCAAAAAACGAACATATCATACCTCTGTAAATAGAGAGTCTAGAATACAGTTCCTACGTGCGGGTTGGGGATAAATCACTCCACGCGTGCCTAAAACAGGCAATAAGTACTAAGATAATTAACGGTGCATAAAGCTGAGAGAAGAGAAGAGAAGATTTGTAACAAGTGCGTAGTGGGAAGGATGCAAACAATACCATACGTACCTAAACAGATGAAAATGCAAACAATCAATGCGAGAGTTTCAAATTAGAGCAAAGCTGGCAGTTTTTACACCGGTAAAACCGCCAATAAGACGGAAAGCGGCAAAAAAATAGAGCACTCCATCGTTGGAATGGCGGTGGAAAACAGGTTTGCCGCCCTATATATCGAAGGAGATTCAAATGAAAATGAATTTAGCCTGGAGGAGGCGATGGACAAAACTTAAAATTCACCCTGCTGTGTCAAATACTATAAGTGAATGTGCACCATGCTGCCAAAGCACAGGACTTAGTAATAAGCGAAATGAAGCGCAGCATGGTGGAACTTATAGTCATCGCAGAACCGTATCGGATACCATTGAGTCAATATTGGATCGAGGATACAAGCCTATAACCAAAATAGCAAATGGAAACAGCTACATCGCGGTGAACTGGGCGGAATACGTGGTGGTGGGTGTGTACACACCGCTGAATTAGCCGTTGAGCGATTAAGAGCGCTTACTGGACGAAATATGGAGCGCAATTAAAAACATTTGGAACCGCCCAGAATTTGTACTTGGAGATTTCAATGCGCATGCAGTCATGTGACATTCGAAAAGCACAATAGATCGCGGTCACTCGATGCTGAAGTGGGCGAATGCTGCAAACTTACAGATCCTAAATCGTGGAGCGGAAGCAACGAGCTCGCGATTTCAAGGAGATAGCATAGTAGATATCTCCGTGGGAAATGCTCTCACAGCGAAAAGAGTGCAAAATTGAGAAGTCGACAACATGGACAATCTGTCGGACCATAAGTGTATTTGGATACAGATATCCACAGCCCAAGCAAAACGCCTCAGAAATTCTTGATAGCAGCACCACGTAAAAAAATGAGCCGTTAAGAAGCTGAACGACGATTATATGCGGGTTGCTGCTTTATCCGCAACATGGACTCGAAAAAAAGAAGGTCCAGTGAATGTGGACGAGGAAATAGCAGAATTAATGGATACCGTGACAGCGGTGTACAACGCTTGCATGCTACGTACAAAACCCAATGTGCAAAGACGACCTGTGTATTGGTGGAACGAAACAATATCGCGAATTTGTGCAGCATGTACGCTAACGCGCCACCAGTACAAAAGGGAGAAGGGTCGCCGGTCCATGAGAAACATAGAAAACATCCTGCGGTGCAACGAAAGCTATAAAAATAAGAAAAAGAAGCTGCAGTCCGCAATATCTGACTCCAAGACACGGGCACGGGAGCGACTAATGTCCACCTTGCAAGAGGATCCGTGGGGGCGTCCATACAAAATGGTAATGGACAAACTAAGACCATGGGCGCCTCCTATATCAGAAACGATGCAACCAAACTTCCTGGAGCGGGTTGTTGAGAATCTATTTCCACGAGAGGAAAATGGCGCAATCAGAGATCGCCCGCGCAGTGCAAAAACTTAAGAGAAACAGCACTGCGCCAGGCCGGAATGAAGTTCCTGGCTGAACTTGGCTAGGAATTCTAGGTTTCTTTGCCCGACGGCTGCAGAGGATCTTCACGGAATGCTTGCAGACCGGAAAATTTCTAAGAAAGTGGAAATCTGGCAGAATGTTCTTGCTGAAAAAGCCCGGAAGGCCGGAAGAAGATCCGTCTGCTTATCGTCCTATCGTTCTGCTGGACGAGATAGGAAAAATCTTCGAAAGAGTAATTCACCGGAGACTCGTTCAGCATTTTACGACGAGAGGACGAGATTTAGCGGATTGCCAGTACGGTTTCAGGGAAGGTCGATCCGTAATCGATGCGATAAGAAATGTAAAGTCGATTGCAGAAACAGCCACAAAAAACGGGGGGATTGCTTTTGCGGTATCTTTTGACATGAAGAATGCCTTCAATTCCCTCTCGTGGGCGGCCATACGTGGAGCAATGATTTTCCGGAATACCTACGTATGGTAATAAATAACTACCTGAGCGATAGAACCATTACTTACAATGGAAAAGACAGATACTTTGAGAGGGTGGTCAATCGCGGTGTTCCGCAGGGATCGGTTCTTGAACCGTTACTGTGGAACATCGGATATAACATAGCTATCTTTCAGCCACTTCCGATAGGAGTACATATTACATGTTATGCCGATGACACGCTAGTACTTGCCACTAGAAGCAACGAAAGCAGGACCATCTGTCGTGCAGAAGGGGGAGTGGTATCGGTAACGATGAAGTTCCGTGAACTTGGCTTTCAGATTGCCGCGGAAAAAACGGAAGTTTTACTCTTGATTGACCCGCGTGACAATAAAAGAAGAGCTGAATGCCGAGAGATGAAAAAAATTGCGAATACAACTGTTGAGGTAAAAAAAGATATTAAATATCTTGGACTTCACCTCGATAGCAAGTGGAATTTCGAGTCGCATTTTGCATTGGCGCCCAGATTGGATAGTGCGACACTACATTTTAGCCACATTATGCCATAGAGCGAAGTTCTTGTCGCGAGTAAAAAGAACTTGAAAACGGTGCGTAGACCGTGGAGGGAGGATGCGATAAGAGTATACAGGACGATCTCGTACGAAAGCAAGCCATGAGCCGTCACACGAACCATTAGACGATAAGTTTGCTTCGTCAAAATATCATGAGATGGACGGAAAGAAAAAGCGGCGTGCTCACGTACAGAATGACGCAGATGTTCACCGGGATATTTTGCGTCATTTCTGAAGCGGATAGGCAAAGAAAACACGTCATTGAGCCCCCATTGCGAAGAGGAGTACGACAGCGGATGTCACACGCTACAGCGCTGTCCAGCACGGGAGCTGCCACGGCGCGCTCTGGTAAGCGAGGTAGGGCCAGATTTAACTCTGAGCAATATCTTTGATAAAATGATGCTAAAACAGAGTTCCTGGCAGGCAATGGCTTTGTTTTGTGATAAAGTCACGGCTTTGAAGGAAGTAGAAGGAAGGAGGAGGAAGAGCGCGAATTCCCTGCCCGGCGTGTCCTGCGTGGTCGGCGTCGTAGACGTCTGCCGCGTCCAACCGTGCGAGCGGGGGCTGTTGTTTCCTGAAACGGTACGACAGTTCAGCTTCAAAGATCCTTTCGGTAGGCTGGTCTTCTCCTGCATTGCTACCATGACGCTAGTGGCAAGCTCAATGGAGACGCGATCTTCGCGGATCATGCGAAGACGAAGAAGAAGCTTCGCTGAAGACAAAAACAATGATATATACACAGAAGAGTTGCATCGTTGGAAACCACAGACCGAAGAAAGAAGAAAAACCCCAAGAGGAAAGTGGTGAACAATGCGTATAGTGCGGGCGCGAACAATCTCGTGTGCGTGAGTGCGCGAGAATTTCGTGTGTGTGAATGCGCGAGGTTTTCGTGTACGGGAGCCATCATGACAAACATTTGCAAAATGACAACCGAAAGCGAGGCAAGGTACTGGCAATGGATAAATAAATGAAGAAAGAAGACATTGCGTGGCAGACAGTTGCTGAATACATAGTGGTCGGTAACTGGTCGACGACAAATGAAGAAGAGGAAAAATAAACGTAGACGGAGAGTTACCGACATCTGAATGTTTAATAACCAAGGTCGGTAACTCAAGAAGATCCATGTAACCAAACGACAGAGGAAACACAGAAGTTACCGACGACGGAAGACACTGTAACCACGGTGGGTAACTCAAAGAAAGAAAAAAAAGAAATGAACTTAGATTATCATGCTCGTACAAAACACATAAACTCAAAATATTCGGGATCAACCTTTGAGTCATTGCACGCGTATTGCGAGATGCGGAGATAAACGGGTGATCACGTCTATCTCCCACATGCCAGTGCGTGCACTGCCCAGAAGAGAGTCTCCTGAAAACATTCAGAGACTCTCAGCGCGGGGGCGGGTGGTGGGGCTGATGCAAACGATGTTAAGTGCCGGGCCTCCTCCATATATTTGTGCACAGATTCCCCAGAGCCAATAAGAGGTTATTTCAACCCAACACTGCAGGTAATAGGTATGGCATCTCAGACCATGAGATTATGTTCCCACCGATATGAAGGAACCGACACGCCTGGAATCTTGTAAAACACTACCATCGAGAGGCTAGATGGGTTAGGTTAGGTTATCTTACGTTATAGACGTATATAATGTTCCCACCGAGAAATAGGGGCAGCCCCGCCAGGAATGTTGTAAAATACTACATGCCAGATGTTAGATTGCCTTAGGCTGGGATATATAACGTTATAGACGTACATAATGTTACCACCGAGAAGCAGGGGCCGACGAGCCAGGAATGTTGTAAAATATTACGCTCGACATGTTAGGTTGCCTTAGGCTAGGATATATAGCGTTATAGACATATATAATATTCCCACCGAGACGTAGGGGCCGACCCGCCGGGAAGGTTGTAAAATACGACATGCGATATGTCAGGTTGCCTTAGGTTAGGATATATAACGTTATAGATGTATATAATGTCCGCACCGAGACGAACGGGTAGACACGAACGGGATTCTGTAAAACACTACCAGCGAGGGTCTAGATGGGTCAGGTTAGGTTATATTACGTTATGGTCGTATATAATGTGCCCACCGAGAAGTAGGGGCGACCCGCCAGAAATGTTGGAAAATACTACATTCGAGATGTTAGGCTGGCTTAGGATAGGAAATATAACGTTATAGACGTACATAATGTCCCCACCTAGATGTACAGGACGACACGAACGAAATTCTGTAAAACATTACCAGTGAGGGTCGTGATGTGTTAGGTTAGGTTATATTACGATATAGACGGATATAATGTGCCCACCGAGAAGTAGGGGCCGACCCGCCAGGAATGTTGGAAAATACTACATCCGAGATGTTAGGTTGCCTTAGGATAGGATATATAACGTTATAGATGTATATAATGTCCGCACCGAGACGTACGGGTAGACACGAACGGGATTCTGTAAAACACTACCAGCGAGGGTCTAGATGGGTCAGGTTAGGTTATATTACGTTATGGTCGTATATAATGTCCCCACCGAGAAGTAGGTGCCGACACGCCAGGAATGTTGGAAAATACTACATCCGAGATGTTAAGTTGCGTTAGGTTAGGATATATAACGTAGTAGACGTATATAATATCCGCGTCGAGATGTACGGGACGACACTAACGGGATTCTGTGAAACATTACCAGCGAGGGTCTAGCTGGATTAGGTTAGGTTATATTACGTTGTAGATGTATATACTGTTCCCACCGAGAAGTAGAGGCCGACCCGCCAGATATGTTGGAAAATACTACATTCGAGATGTTAAGTTGCCTTAGGATAGGAAATGTAACGTTATAGATGTATATAATGTCCGCACCGAGACGTACGGTTAGACACGAACGGGATTCTGTAAAACACTACCAGCGAGGGTCTAGATGGGTCAGGTTAGGTTATATTACGTTATGTTCGTATATAATGTGCCCACCGAGAAGTAGGGGCGACCCGCCAGAAATGTTGGAAAATACTACATTCGAGATGTTAGGCTGGCTTAGGATAGGAAATATAACGTTATAGACGTACATAATGTCCCCACCTAGATGTACAGGACGACACGAACGAAATTCTGTAAAACATTACTAGTGAGGGTCGTGATGTGTTAGGTTAGGTTATATTACGATATAGACGGATATAATGTGCCCACCGAGAAGTAGGGGCCGACCCGCCAGGAATGTTGGAAAATACTACATCCGAGATGTTAGGTTGCCTTAGGATAGGATATATAACGTTATAGATGTATATAATGTCCGCACCGAGACGTACGGGTAGACACGAACGGGATTCTGTAAAACACTACCAGCGAGGGTCTAGATGGGTCAGGTTAGGTTATATTACGTTATGGTCGTATATAATGTCCCCACCGAGAAGTAGGTGCCGACACGCCAGGAATGTTGGAAAATACTACATCCGAGATGTTAGGTTGCGTTAGGTTAGGATATATAACGTAGTAGACGTATATAATATCCGCGTCGAGATGTACGGGACGACACTAACGGGATTCTGTGAAACATTACCAGCGAGGGTCTAGCTGGGTTAGGTTAGGTTACATTACGTTATAGAAGTATATGTTGTTCCAACCGAGAAGTAGGGGCCGTCCCGCCTGGAATGTTGTAAAATACTACATTCGAAATGTTGGGTTGGCTTAGGAAAGGAAATATCACGCTATAGACGTATGTAATGCCCGCACCGAGACGTACGGGACCACACGAACGGGATTCTGTAAAACATTACCAGCGAGGGTCGTGATGGGTTAGGTTAGGTTATATTACGATATAGACGTATCTAATGTTCCCACCGAGCAGTAGGGGCCGAACCGCCAGAAATGTTGGAAAATACTACATCCGAGATGTTAGGTTGCCTTAGGATAGGATATATAACGTTATAGACGTATATAATGTCCGCGCCGAGATGAACGGGGCGACACCAACGGGATTCTGTGAAACATTACCAGCGAGGGTCTAGCTGGATTAGGTTAGGTTATATTACGATGTAGACGTATATACTGTTCCCACCGAGAAGTAGGGGCCGACCCGCCAGATATGTTGGAAAATACTACATCCGAGATGTTAGGATGTCTTAGGTTAGAATATATAACGTTATAGACGTATATAATGTCCGCACCGAGACGTACGGGTAGACACGAACGGGATACTGTAAAACATTACCAGCGAGGGTCTAGATGGGTCAGGTTAGGTTATATTACGTTATGGTCGTATATAATGTCCCCACCGAGAAGTAGGGGCCGACACGCCAGGAATGTTGGAAAATACTACATCCGAGATGTTAAGTTGCCTTAGGTTAGGATATATAACGTAGTAGACGTATATAATATCCATGTCGAGATGTACGGGACGACACGAACGGGATTCTGTAAAACATTACCAGCGAGGGTCGTGATGGGTTAGGTTAGGTTATATTACGATATAGACGTATCTAATGTTCCCACCGAGCAGTAGGAGCCGTACCGCCAGAAATGTTGGAAAATACTACATCCGAGATGTTAGGTTGCCTTAGGATAGGATATATAACGTTATAGACGTATATAATGTCCGCGCCGAGATGAACGGGACGACACGAACGGGATTCTGTGAAACATTACCAGCGAGGCTCTAGAGGGGTTAGGTTAGGATATATTACGTTATAGGCGTATATAATGTTCCCACCGAGAAGTAGGGGCCGACCCGCCAGGAATGTTAGAAAATAATGCATCCGAGATGTTCGGTTGCCTTAGGATAGGATATATAACGTTATAGAAGTATATAATGTCCGCGCCGTGACGTACGGGACGACACGAACGGGATTCTCTGAAACATTACCAGCGAGGGTCTAGCTGGGTTAGGTTAGGTTATATTACGTTATAGACATATATAATGTTCCCACCGAGAAGTAGGGGCCGACCCGCCAGAAATGTTGGAAAATACTACATTCGAGAGGTTAGGTTGCCTTCGGACAGGAAATATAACGTTATAGACGTATATAATATCCGCACCGAGACGTAGGGCACGACACGAACAGGATTCTGTAAAAATTACCAGCGAGGGTCTAGATGGGTTAGGTTAGGTTCTATTACGTTATAGACATATATAATGTTCCCACCGAGAAGTAGGGGCCGACCCGCCAGAAATGTTGGAAAATACTACATTCGAGAGGTTAGGTTGCCTTCGGACAGGAAATATAACGTTATAGACGTATATAATATCCGCACCGAGACGTAGGGCACGACACGAACAGGATTCTGTAAAAATTACCAGCGAGGGTCTAGATGGGTTAGGTTAGGTTCTATTACGTTATAGACGTATATAATGTTCCCACCGAGAAGTAGGGCTCGACCCCCCAGAAATGTTGGAAAATACTACATTCGGGATGTTAAGTTGCCTTAGGATAGGAAATATAACGTTATAGATGTATATAATGTCCGCACCGAGACGTACGGGTAGACACGAACGGGATTCTGTAAAACACTACCAGCGAGGTTCCAGATGGGTCAGGTTAGGTTATATTACGTTATGTTCGTATATAATGTGCCCACCGAGGACTAGCGGCCGACCCGCCATGAATGTTGGAAAATACTACATCCGAGATGTTAGGATGTCTTAGGTTAGAATATATAACGTTATAGACGTATACAATGTCCGCACCCAGACGTACGGGTAGACACGAACGGCATTCTGTAAAACATTACCAGCGAGGTTCTAGATTGGTCAGGCTAGGTTATATTACGTTATAGACGTATATAATGTGCCCACCGAGAAATGGGGGCCGACCCGCCAGGAATGTTGGAAAATACTACATCCGAGATGTTAAGTTGCCTTAGGTTAGGATATATAACGTAGTAGACGTACATAATGACCCCACCGAGAAGTACGGACCGACACGCCCGGGATTCTGTGAAACATTACCAGCGAGTGTCTAGCTGGGTTAGGTTAGGTTATATTACGTTATAGACGTATATATTGTTCCCACCGAGAAGTAGGGGCCGACCCGCCAGAAATGTTGGAAAATACTACATTCGAGATGTTAAGTTGCCTTAGGATAGGAAATATAACGTTATAGACGTATGTAATGTCCGCACCCAGACGTACGGGACGACACGAACGGGATTCTGTAAAACACTACCAGCGAGGGTCTAGATGGGTCAGGTTAAGTTATATTACGTTATGGTCGTATATAATGTGCCGACCGAGAAGTAGGGGCCGACCCGCCAGGAATGATGGAAAATACTACATCCGAGACGTTAAGTTGCCTTAGGTTAGGATATATAACGTAGTAGAGGTATATAATATCCGCGTCGAGATGTACGGGACGACACGAACGGGATTCTGTGAAACATTACCAGCGGGGGTCTAGCTGGGTTAGGTTAGGTTACATTACGTTATAGAAGTATATAATGTTCCCACCGAGAAGTAGGGGCCGACCCGCCAGAAATGTTGGAAAATACTACATTCGAGATGTTAGGTTGCCTTAGGATAGGAAATATAACGTTATAGACGTATATAATGTCCCCACCTAGATGTACAGGACGACACGAACGAAATTCTGTAAAACATTACCAGCGAGGGTCGTGATGTGTTAGGTTAGGTTATATTACGTTATAGACGTATATAATGTTCCCACCGAGAAGTAGGGGCCCACATGCCAGGAATGTTGTAAAATACTACATCCGAGATGTGAGGTTGCCTTAGGTTAGGATATATAACGTTATAGCCGTATATAATGTTCCCACGGAGAGGTACGGGCCGACACGCCCGGGATTTTGTAAAACATTACCGGCGAGGGGTTAGATGGGTTAGGCTAGGTTATATTACGTTATAGACGTATATAACGTTCCTACCGAGTAGTAAGGACCGACACGCCAGGAATGCTGTGAAATATTACACCCAAGATGTTAGGTTCCCTTAGGTTAAGATATATAATGTTATAGACGTATATAAAGTCCCCACCGAGATGTAGGCGCCTACGCGCCAGGAATATTGTAAAATATTACGTTCGACGTATTAGGTTGCCTTAGGCTAGGATATGTAGCGTTATAGACGTATATAATATTCCAACCTAGATGTAGGCTCCTACACGCCAGGAATGTTGTAAAACATTACATCCGAGGTGTTTCGTTGCCTTAAGTTAGGATATTTAACGTTATAGACGTATGTCATGTTACGACAGAGAAGTGGGGGTCAGCGAGCCAGGAATGTTGTAAAATATTACGTTCAACATGTTAGGTTGCCTTAGGTTAGGATATATAAGGTTATAGACGTATATAAAGTCCCCACCGAATGGAGGCGCCGACGCGCCAGGAATGTTGTAAAATATTACAATCGACACGTTAGGTTGCCTTAGGCTAGGATATATAGCGTTATAGACGTATATAATTTTCCCACCGAGAAGTAGGGGTCGAACCGCTAGGAATGTAGTAAAATATTACATTCAACATGTTAGGTTGCCTTAGGCTAGGATACATAACGATATAGACATATATTATGTTCCCACCGAGACGTAGGGTCCGACGCGAGAGGAATGTTGTAAAATATTACATTCGACATGCTAGGTTGCCTTAGGCTAGGATATATAGCGTTATAGAGGTATATAAAGTCCCCACCGAGATGTAGGCGCCGTCGCGCCAGGAATGTTGTAAAATATTACATCCGAGGTGTTAAGTTAGCTGAAGTTAGGATATATAGCGTTATAGACGTATATTATGTTCCCACCGAGAAGTAGGCGCCGACGCGCCAGGAATGTTGTAAAATATTACATTCGACATGTTAGGTTGCCTTAGGCTAGGATATGTAGCGTTATAGACGTATATAATGTTCCCACCGAGAAGTAGGGGCCGACCCGCTAGGAATGTAGTAAAATCTTACATCCGAGATGTTATGCTGTCTTACGTTAGGATATATAACTTTATAGACGTATATAATGTCCCCATCGAGAAGTAGGCGACGACACGCCAGGAATGTTGCAAAATATTAAATTCGACATGTTAGGTCGCCTTAGGCTAGGATATATAACGCTATAGACGGATATATTGTTCCCACCGAGACGTAGGTACCGACATGCCAGGAATGTTGTAAAATATTACATCCGAGATGTTAGGTTGCCCTAGGTTAGGATATATATCGTTATAGACGTATATAATATCCCCACCGAGCCGTAGGGACCGACATGCCAGGAATGTTGTAAAATATTACATGCGAGATGTTACGTTGCCTTAGGCTAGGATATACAACGCTATAGACGTATATAACGTTACCACAGGGAAGTAGGGCCCGGCATGCCAGGAATGTTGTAAAATATTACGGTAGAGATGTTAGGTTGCCCTAGGTTAGGATATATAACGTTGTAGACGCATATAATATTACCACCGAGAACTACGGGCCGAAACGCCAGAGATAATGCAAACTATTGCATTCGAAATGTTAGGTCGCCTCAGGCTAGGATATATAACGTTATAGACGTATATAATGTTCACACCGAGAAATAGGTGCCGACGCGTCAGGAATGTTGTAAAATATCACACCCGAGATGTTAGGTTCCCTTAGGTTATGATATACAAAGTTATAGATGTATAGAATGTTCCCACCGAGAAGTAGGGACCGACATGCCAGGAATGTTGTAAAATAATACATTAGATATGTTAGGTTCCCTTAGGTTAGGATATATATCGTTATATACGTATATAATGTTCCCACCGAGAAGTAGGGACCGACATGCCAGGAATGTTGTAAAATATTACATCCCAGATGTGAGTTTGCGTTAGGTTAGGATATACAACGTTATAGACGTATATAATATCCCCACCGAGACGTAGGGACCGACATGCCAGGAATGTTGTAAAATATTACATCCGAGATGTTATGTTGCGTTAAGCTAGGATATATATCGTTATAGACGTATACAATGTTTCCACCGAGAAGTAGGGGCCGACGCGTCAGGAATGTTGTAAAATATTACACCCGAGATGTTAGGTTCCCTTAGGTTAGGATATACAACGTTACAGACGTATAGAATGTTCCCACCGAGACGTAGGGACCGACATGCCAGGAATGTTGTAAAATATTACATCCCAGATGTTAGGTTGCGTTAGGTTAGTATATACAACTTTATAGACGTATATAATGTCCCCATAGAGAAGCAGGCGACGACACGCCAGAATGTAGTAAACTATTACATTCGACATGTTATGTTGCCTTAGGCTAGGATATATAACGATATAGACGTATATAATGTTACCACCGAGAGTTAGCGGCCGACATGCCACGAATGTTGTAAAATATTACATCCGAGATGTTAGGTTGCCTTAGGCTAGGATATATAACGTTATAGACGTATATAATGATCCAGCCGAGTAGCAGGGGCCGTCGCGCCAGGAATGTTGTAAAATATTACATTCAACATGTTAGGTTGCCTTAGGCTAGGATATATAGCGTTATAGACGTATATAATGATGCCACCGAGAGGTAGGTGCCCACGCGCCAGGAATATTGTAAAATATAACATTCGACATGTTAGGTTGTCTTAGGCTAGGATATATAGCGTTATAGACGTATATAACATTCCCACCGAGAAGTAGGTGCCGACGCGCCAGCAATGTTGTAAAATATTACATCCGACATGTTAGGTTGCCTTAGGCTAGGGTATATAGCGTTATAGACTTATATAATGTTCCCAGCGGGAAGTAGGGGCCGACGCGCCAGGAATATTGTAAAATATTACATTCGACATGTTAGGTTGCCTTAGGCTATAATATATAGCGCTATACACGAATATAACGTTCCCACGGAGAAGTAGAGGCCGACGTGCCAGGAATGTAGTACAATATCACCTCCGAGGTGTTAGGTTGCCTTAGGTTAGTATATATAACGGTATTGACTTATGTAATGTTCCCACTGATTAGTAGGGGCCGGCGCGTCAGGAATGTTGTAAAATATTACATTCGACATGATAGGTTGCCTTAGGCTAGGATATATAGCGTTATAGACGTATATAACGTTCTCACCGAGAAGTAGGGGCCGACGTGCCAGGAATGTAGTGCAATATTACATCCGAGATGCTAGGTTGCCTTAGGTTAGGACATTTAACGTTATTGACTTATATAATGTTCCCACCGGGAAGTAGGGGCCGACGCGCCAGGAATATTGTAAAATATTACATTCGACATGTTAGGTTGCCTTAGGTTAGGGTATATAACGTTATAGACGTATATAATGTTACCACGGAGACGTAGGGACCGACATGCCAGGAATGTTGTAAAATATTACATCCCAGATGTTAGGTTGCGTTAGGTTAGGATATACAACGTTATAGACATATATAATGTCCCCATCGAGAAGCAGGCGACGACACGCCAGGAATGTTGTAAAATATTACGGTAGAGATATTATGTTGCCTTAGGCTATGACAAATAACGTTATAGCCGTATATAGTTTTCCCACCGAGAAATAGGGGCCGACGCGTCAGGAATGTTGTAAAATATTACACCCGAGATGTTAGGTTCACTTAGGTTAGGATATACAACGTTACAGACGTATAGAATGTTCCCACCGAGACGTAGGGACCGACATGCCAGGAATGTTGTAAAATATTACATCCCAGATGTTAGGTTGCGTTTGGTTAGTATATACAACTTTATAGACGTATATAATGTCCCCATAGAGAAGCAGGCGACGACACGCCAGAATGTAGTAAACTATTACATTCGACATGTTATGTTGCCTTAGGCTAGGATATATAACGATATAGACGTATATAATGTTACCACCGAGAGTTAGCGGCCGACATGCCACGAATGTTGTAAAATATTACATCCCAGATGTTAGGTTGCGTTAGGTTAGGATATACAACGTTATAGACGTATATAATGTCCCCATCGGGAAGCGGGCGGCGACACGCCAGGAATGTTGCAAAATATTGCATCCGAGATATTAGCTTGCCTTCGGTTAGGATATATATCGCTGTAGACGTATATGATGTTCCCACCGAGAAGTACGGGCTAATACGCCAGGAATGTTGCCAAATATTACTTCCGAGATGTTAGGTTGCCTTAGGCTAGGATATATAAAGTTATAGACCTATATAATGTTACCACGGAGACGTATGGACCGACATGCCAGGAATGTTGTAAAATATTACATCCCAGATGTTAGGTTGCGTTAGGTTAGGATATACAACGTTGTAGACATATATAATGTCCCCATCGAGAAGCAGGCGACGACACGCCAGGAATATTGTAAAATATTACGGTAGAGATATTATGTTGCCTTAGGCTATGACAAATAACGTTATAGCCGTATATAGTTTTCCCACCGAGAAATAGGGGCCGACGCGTCAGGAATGTTGTAAAATATTACACCCGAGATGTTAGGTTCACTTAGGTTAGGATATACAACGTTACAGACGTATAGAATGTTCCCACCGAGACGTAGGGACCGACATGCCAGGAATGTTGTAAAATATTACATCCCAGATGTTAGGTTGCGTTAGGTTAGTATATACAACTTTATAGACGTATATAATGTCCCCATAGAGAAGCAGGCGACGACACGCCAGAATGTAGTAAACTATTACATTCGACATGTTATGTTGCCTTAGGCTAGGATATATAACGATATAGACGTATATAATGTTACCACCGAGAGTTAGCGGCCGACATGCCACGAATGTTGTAAAATATTACATCCCAGATGTTAGGTTGCCTTAGGCTAGGATATATAGCGTTATAGACGTATATAACGTTGCCACCGAGAAGTAAGTGCCGACGCGCCAGCAATGTTGTAAAATATTACATCCGACATGTTAGGTTGCCTTAGGCTAGGGTATATAGCGTTATAGACTTATATAATGTTCCCAGCGGGAAGTAGGGGCCGACGCGCCAGGAATATTGTAAAATATTACATTCGACATGTTAGGTTGCCTTAGGCTATAATATATAGCGCTATAGACGAATATAACGTTCCCACGGAGAAGTAGAGGCCGACGTGCCAGGAATGTAGTACAATATCACCTCCGAGGTGTTAGGTTGCCTTAGGTTAGTATATATAACGGTATTGACTTATGTAATGTTCCCACTGATTAGTAGGGGCCGGCGCGTCAGGAATGTTGTAAAATATTACATTCGACATGATAGGTTGCCTTAAGCTAGGATATATAGCATTATAGACGTATATAACGTTCTCACCGAGAAGTAGGGGCCGACGTGCCAGGAATGTAGTACAATATTACATCCGAGATGCTAGGTTGCCTTACGTTAGGACATTTAACGTTATTGACTTATATAATGTTCCCACCGGGAAGTAGGGGCCGACGCGCCAGGAATATTGTAAAATAATACATTAGATATGTTAGGTTCCCTTAGGTTAGGATATATATCGTTATATACGTATATAATGTTCCCACCGAGAAGTAGGGACCGACATGCCAGGAATGTTGTAAAATATTACATCCCAGATGTGAGTTTGCGTTAGGTTAGGATATACAACGTTATAGACGTATATAATATCCCCACCGAGACGTAGGGACCGACATGCCAGGAATGTTGTAAAATATTACATCCGAGATGTTATGTTGCGTTAAGCTAGGATATATATCGTTATAGACGTATACAATGTTTCCACCGAGAAGTAGGGGCCGACGCGTCAGGAATGTTGTAAAATATTACACCCGAGATGTTAGGTTCCCTTAGGTTAGGATATACAACGTTACAGACGTATAGAATGTTCCCACCGAGACGTAGGGACCGACATGCCAGGAATGTTGTAAAATATTACATCCCAGATGTTAGGTTGCGTTAGGTTAGTATATACAACTTTATAGACGTATATAATGTCCCCATAGAGAAGCAGGCGACGACACGCCAGAATGTAGTAAACTATTACATTCGACATGTTATGTTGCCTTAGGCTAGGATATATAACGATATAGACGTATATAATGTTACCACCGAGAGTTAGCGGCCGACATGCCACGAATGTTGTAAAATATTACATCCGAGATGTTAGGTTGCCTTAGGTTAGGATATACAACGTTATAGACGTATATAATGTCCCCATCGGGAAGCGGGCGGCGACACGCCAGGAATGTTGCAAAATATTGCATCCGAGATATTAGCTTGCCTTCGGTTAGGATATATATCGCTGTAGACGTATATGATGTTCCCACCGAGAAGTACGGGCTAATACGCCAGGAATGTTGCCAAATATTACTTCCGAGATGTTAGGTTGCCTTAGGCTAGGATATATAAAGTTATAGACCTATATAATGTTACCACGGAGACGTATGGACCGACATGCCAGGAATGTTGTAAAATATTACATCCCAGATGTTAGGTTGCGTTAGGTTAGGATATACAACGTTGTAGACATATATAATGTCCCCATCGAGAAGCAGGCGACGACACGCCAGGAATATTGTAAAATATTACGGTAGAGATATTATGTTGCCTTAGGCTATGACAAATAACGTTATAGCCGTATATAGTTTTCCCACCGAGAAATAGGGGCCGACGCGTCAGGAATGTTGTAAAATATTACACCCGAGATGTTAGGTTCACTTAGGTTAGGATATACAACGTTACAGACGTATAGAATGTTCCCACCGAGACGTAGGGACCGACATGCCAGGAATGTTGTAAAATATTACATCCCAGATGTTAGGTTGCGTTAGGTTAGTATATACAACTTTATAGACGTATATAATGTCCCCATAGAGAAGCAGGCGACGACACGCCAGAATGTAGTAAACTATTACATTCGACATGTTATGTTGCCTTAGGCTAGGATATATAACGATATAGACGTATATAATGTTACCACCGAGAGTTAGCGGCCGACATGCCACGAATGTTGTAAAATATTACATCCCAGATGTTAGGTTGCCTTAGGCTAGGATATATAGCGTTATAGACGTATATAACGTTGCCACCGAGAAGTAAGTGCCGACGCGCCAGCAATGTTGTAAAATATTACATCCGACATGTTAGGTTGCCTTAGGCTAGGGTATATAGCGTTATAGACTTATATAATGTTCCCAGCGGGAAGTAGGGGCCGACGCGCCAGGAATATTGTAAAATATTACATTCGACATGTTAGGTTGCCTTAGGCTATAATATATAGCGCTATAGACGAATATAACGTTCCCACGGAGAAGTAGAGGCCGACGTGCCAGGAATGTAGTACAATATCACCTCCGAGGTGTTAGGTTGCCTTAGGTTAGTATATATAACGGTATTGACTTATGTAATGTTCCCACTGATTAGTAGGGGCCGGCGCGTCAGGAATGTTGTAAAATATTACATTCGACATGATAGGTTGCCTTAAGCTAGGATATATAGCATTATAGACGTATATAACGTTCTCACCGAGAAGTAGGGGCCGACGTGCCAGGAATGTAGTACAATATTACATCCGAGATGCTAGGTTGCCTTACGTTAGGACATTTAACGTTATTGACTTATATAATGTTCCCACCGGGAAGTAGGGGCCGACGCGCCAGGAATATTGTAAAATATTACATTCGACATGTTAGGTTGCCTTAGGTTAGGGTATATAACGTTATAGACGTATATAATGTTACCACGGAGACGTAGGGTCCGACATGCCAGGAATGTTGTAAAATATTACATCCCAGATGTTAGGTTGCGTTAGGTTAGGATATACAACGTTGTAGACATATATAATGTCCCCATCGAGAAGCAGGCGACGACACGCCAGGAATGTTGTAAAATATTACGGTAGAGATATTATGTTGCCTTAGGCTATGACAAATAACGTTATAGCCGTATATAGTTTTCCCACCGAGAAATAGGGGCCGACGCGTCAGGAATGTTGTAAAATATTACACCCGAGATGTTAGGTTCACTTAGGTTAGGATATACAACGTTACAGACGTATAGAATGTTCCCACCGAGACGTAGGGACCGACATGCCAGGAATGTTGTAAAATATTACATCCCAGATGTTAGGTTGCGTTAGGTTAGTATATACAACTTTATAGACGTATATAATGTCCCCATAGAGAAGCAGGCGACGACACGCCAGAATGTAGTAAACTATTACATTCGACATGTTATGTTGCCTTAGGCTAGGATATATAACGATATAGACGTATATAATGTTACCACCGAGAGTTAGCGGCCGACATGCCACGAATGTTGTAAAATATTACATCCCAGATGTTAGGTTGCGTTAGGTTAGGATATACAACGTTATAGACTTATATAATGTTACCACCACGAAGTAGGGGCCGACGAGCCAGGAATGTTATAAAATATTACGCTCGACATGTTAGGTTGCCTTAGGCTATGATATATAGCGTTATAGTCGTACATAATGTTCCCACCGAGAAGTAGGGGCCGGCGCGCCAGGGATGTAGTATAATATTACATCCGAGATGTTACGTTGCCTTAGGCTAGGATATATAACGTTATAGACGTATATAACGTTACCACAGAGAAGTAGGTACCGGCATGCCAGGAATGTTGTAAAATATTACGGTGGAGATGTTATCTTGCCTTACGTTAGAATAAATAATGTTATAGACGTATATAATGTCCCCATCGAGAAGTAGGCGGCGACACGCCATGAATGTTGTAGAATATTATATTCGACATGTTAGTTCGCCTTAGGCTAGGATATATAACGTTATAGACGTATATAATGTTCCCACCGAGAAATAGGAACCGACATGCCAGGAATGTTGTAAAATAGTACATTCGACATCTTAGGTCGCCTTAGGCTAGGATATATAACGTTATGGACGTATATCATGTTCCCACCGAGAAATAGGGGCCGACGCGTCACGAATGTTGTAAAATATTACACCCGAGATGTTAGGTTCCCTTAGGTAAGGATATATATCGTTATAGACGTATATAATGTTCCCACCGAGAAATAGGTGCCGACGCGCCAGGAATGTTGTAAAATATTACATCCGATGTGTTAGGTTCCCTTAGGTAAGGATATATATCGTTATAGACGTATATAATGTTCCCACCGAGACGTAGGGACCTACATGCCAGGAACGATGTAAAATATTACATCCCAGATGTTAGGTTGCGTTAGGTTAGGATATACAACGTTATAGACGTATATAATGTCCCCATCGAGAAGCAGGCGAAGACACGTCAGGAATGTTGTAAAATATTACATCCGAGATGCTATGTTGCCTTACGTTAGAATATGTAACGTTATAGACGTATATAATGTTCCCACCGAAAAGTAGGAGCCGAAGCGCCAGGAATGTTGTAAAATATTACATCCGAGATGATAGGTTTCCTTCGGTTAGGATATATATCGCTGTAGACGTATATAATGTTCCCACCGAGATGTACGGGCCGATACGCCAGGAATGTTATCAACTATTACATCCGAGATGTTAGGTTGCCTTAGGTTAGGATATACAACGTTATAGATTTATATAATGTCCCCATCGGGAAGTAGGCGCCGTCACGCCAGGAATGTTGTAAAATATTACGGTAGAGTGGTTAGGTTGCCTTAGGTTATGATATATAACGTTATAGACGTATATAATGTTCCCACCGAGAAGTAGGGGCCGAAGTGACGGGAATGTTGAAAAATATAACATCCGAGATGTTAGGTTGCCTTAGGCTAGGATAAGTAACGTTATAGACGTATATAATGTTCCCACCGAGAAATAGGGGCCGGCGCGTCACGAATTTTGTAAAATATTACACCCGAGACGTTAGGCTCCCTTAGGTTATGATATATAACGTTATAGACGTATATAATGTTCCCACCGAGAAGTAGGGACCGACATGCCCGGAACGTTGTAAAATAATACATCCGAGATGTTAGGTTGCCTTAGGCTAGGATATATAACGTTAAAGACGTATATAATGTTACCACCACGAAGTAGGGGCCGACGAGCCAGGAATGTTGTAAAATATTACGCTCGACATATTAGGATTGCCTTAGGCTAGTATATATAACGTTATAGACGTATATGATATTCCCACCGAGAAGTACGGGTCGACACGCCAGGAATGTTGTCAAATATTACATCCGAGATGTTAGGTTCCCTTAGGGTAGGATATATAACGTTATAGACGTATATAATTATCCCACCGAGAAGTAGGGGCCGACGAGCCAGGAATGTTGTAAAATATTACGCTCGTCATTTTAGGTTGCCTTAGCTTAGGATATATGGCGTTATAGACGTATATAATGTTCCCACCGAGAAGTAGGTGCCGACGCGTCAGCAATGTTGTCAAATATTACATACGACATGTTAGGTTGCCTTAGGCTGGGATATATAGCGCTAAAGACGTATATAATGTTCCCACCGAGAAGTAGGGGCCGACGCGCCAGGAATGTTGTAAAATATTACATTCGACATGTTAGGTTGCCTTACGCTAGGATATATAGCGTTAAAGACGTATATAATGTTCCTACCGAGACGTAGGGATCGACATGCCAGGAATGTAGTAAAATATTACATCCGAGATGTTAGGTTGCCTTAGACTAGGATAAGTAACGTTATAGACTTATATACTGTTCCCACCGAGAAGTAGATGCCGACGCGCCAGGAATGTTGCAAAATATTACTTCCGAGATGTTAGGATTGCCATAGGCTAGGATATATCACGTTATAGACGTATATAATGTTCCCACCGAGAAATAGGGGCCGACACGCCAGGAATGTTGTAAAACATTACATCCGAGGTGTTAGGTTGCCTTAGGCTAGGATATATAGCGTTATAGACTTATATAATGTTCCCACCGAGAAGTAGTGGCCGACGTGCCAGGAATGTAGTAAAATATTACATCCGAGATGTTAGGTTGCATTAGGTTAGGATATATAACGTTATTGACTTATATAATGTTCCCACCGAGAAGTAGGGGCCGACGCGCCAGGATTACTGTAAAATATTACATTCGACATGTTAGGTTCTCTTAGGTTAGGATATATAACGTTATAGACGTATATAATGTTCCCACCGAGAAGTAGGGTCCTACGAGTCAGGAATGTTATAAAATATTACGCTCGACATTTTTGGTTGCCTTAGGTTAGGATATATGGCGTTATAGACGTATATAATGTTCCCACCGAAAAGTAGGGGCAGACGTGCCAGGAATGTAGTAAAATATTACGCTCGACATTTTTGGTTGCCTTAGGTTAGGATATATGGCGTTATAGACGTATATAATGTTCCCACGGAAAAGTAGGGGCAGACGTGCCAGGAATGTAGTAAAATATTACGCTCGACATGTTAGGTTGCCTTAAGCTAGGATATATAGCGTCTTAAACGTATATAATGTTTCCACCGAGAAGTAGATGCCGACGCGCCAGGAATGTTGTAAAATATTACTTCCGAGATGTTAGGATTGCCTTAGGCTAGGATATATCACGTTATAGACGTATATAATGTTCCCACCGAGAAATAGGGGCCGACACGCCAGGAATGTTGTAAAACATTACATCCGAGGTGTTAGGTTGCCTTAGGCTAGGATATATAGCGTTATAGACATATATAATTTTGCCACCGAGAAGTAGGGGCCGACGCGCCAGGATTGCTGTAAAATATTACATTCGACATGTTAGGAGTGCCTTACGCTAGGATGTATAACGTTATAGACGTATATGATATTCCCACCGAGAAGTACGGGCCTACACGCCAGGAATGTTGTAAAATATTACTTCCGAGATGTTAGGATGGCCTTAGGCTAGGATATATCACGTTATAGACGTATGTAATGTTCCCACCGAGAAATAGGGGCCGACACGCCAGGAATGTTGTAAAACATTACATCCGAGGTGTTAGGTTGCCTTAGGCTAGGATATAGAGCGTTATAGACTTATATAATGTTCCCACCGAGAAGTAGTGGCCGACGTGCCAGGAATGTAGTAAAATATTACATCCGAGATGTTAGGTTGCATTAGGTTAGGATATATAACGTTATTGACTTATATAATGTTCCCACCGAGAAATAGGGACCGACGCGCCAGGAATGTTGTAAAATTTTACATTTGACATGTTAGGTTTGCCTTAGGCTAGGATATATAACGTTATAGACGTATATACTGTTCCCACCGAGAAGTAGGTGCCGACGCGCCAGGAATGTTGTAAAATATTACATTCGACATGTTAGGTTGCCTTAGGCTAGGATATATAACGTTATAGATTTATATACTGTTCCCTCCGAGAAGTAGGTGCCGACGCGCCAGGAGTGTTGTAAAATATTACATCCGAGATGTTAGAATTGCCTTAGGCTAGGATACATAACGTTATAGACGTATATAATGTTGCCACCGAGAAGTAGGGGCCGACGCGCCAGGATTGCTGTAAAATATTACATTCGACATGTTAGGATTGCCTTACGCTAGGATGTATAACGTTATAGACGTATATGATATTCCCACCTAGAAGTACGGGCCTACACGCCAGGAATGTTGTCAAATATTACATCCGAGATGTTAGGTTCTCTTAGGTTAGGATATATAACGTTATAGACGTATATAATGTTCCCACTGAGAAGTAGGGTCCGACGAGCCAGGAATGTTGTAAAATATTACGCTCGACATGTTAGGTTGCCTTACGTTATGATATATAGCGATATAGACGTATATAATGTTCCCACCGAGAAGTATGGGCCGGCGCGCCAGGAATGTTATAAAATATTACTTCCGAGATGTTAGGATTGCCATAGGCTAGGATATATCACGTTATAGACGTATATAATGTTCCCACCCAGAAATAGGGGCAGACACGCCAGGAATGTTGTAAAACATTACATCCGAGGTGTTAGGTTGCCTTAGGCTAGGATATATAGCGTTATAGACGTATATAATGTTCCCACCGAGAAGTAGGGGCCGACGCGCCAGGATTGCTGTAAAATATTACATTCGACATGTTAGGTTCTCTTAGGTTAGGATATATAACGTTATAGACGTATATAATGTTCCCACCGAGAAGTAGGGTCCTACGAGTCAGGAATGTTATAAAATATTACGCTCGACATTTTTGGTTGCCTGAGGCTAGGATATATAGCGTTATAGACGTATATAATGTTCCCACCGAGAAGTAGGGGCCGACGTGCCAGGAATATAGTAAAATATTACATCCGAGATGTTAGGTTGCCTTAGGCTAGGATGTGTAACGTTATAGACGAATATAGTGTTCCCAGCGAGAAGTAGGGGCCGGCGCGCCAGGAATGTTGTAAAATATAACATTCGTTAGGTTGCCTTAAGCTAGGATATATAGCGTTTTAGACGTATATAATGTTCCCAGCGAGAAGTAGGGGAAGGCGCGCCAGGAATATAGTAAAATATCACATCCGAGATGTTAGGTTGCCTTAGGCTAGGATATATAACTTTATAGACGTATATAATGTTCTCACCGAGAAGTAGGTGCCGAAGTGACGGGAATGTTTGAAAATATTACATTCGACATGTTATTTTGCCTTAGGCGAGGATATATAGCGTTATAGACTTATATAATGTTCCCACCGAGAAGTAGTGGCCGACGTGCCAGGAATGTAGTAAAATACTACATCCGAGATGTTAGGTTGCCTTAGGCTAGGATGTGTAACGTTATAGACGAATATAGTGTTCCCAGCGAGAAGTAGGGGCCGGCGCGCCAGGAATGTAGTAAAATATTACATCCGAGATGTTAGGTTGCCTTAGGCTAGGATAAGTAACGTTATAGACGTATATAATGTTCCCACCGAGAAGTAAGGGCCGACGAGCCAGGAATGTAGTAAAATATTACATCCGAGATGTTAGGATTGCCTTAGGCTAGGATATATAACGTTATAGACGTATGTACTGTTCCCACCGAGAAATAGGGGCCGACACGCCAGGAATGTTGTAAAACATTACATCCGAGGTGTTAGGTTGCCTTAGGCAAGGATATATAGCGTTATAGACGTATATAATGTTCCCACCGAGAAGTAGGGGCCGACGAGCCAGGAATGTATTAAAATATTACATCCGTGATGTTAGGTTGCCTTAGGTTGGGATATATAACGTTATAGACTTATATACTGTTCCCAGCGATAAGTAGGTGCCGACGCGCCAGGAATGTTGAAAAATATTACATCCGAGATGTTAGGCTTGCCTTAGGCTAGGATATATAACGTTATAGACGTATATAATGTTCCCACCGAGAAGTAGGGGCCGGCGCGCCAGGAATGTAGTAAAATATTACATCCGAGAAGTCAGGTTGCCTGAGGCTAGGATATATAGCGTTATAGACGTATATAATGTTCCCACCGAGAAGTAGGGGCCGACGAGCCAGGAATGTATTAAAATATTACATCCGTGATGTTAGGTTGCCTTAGGTTAGGATATATAACGTTATAGACTTATATACTGTTCCCACCGAGAAGTAGATGCCGGCGCGCCAGGAATGTTGTAAAATATTACATCCGAGATGTTAGGTTGCATTAGGTTAGGATATATAACGTTATTGACTTATATAATGTTCCCACCGAGAAATAGGGACCGACGCGCCAGGAATGTTGTAAAATTTTACATTTGACATGTTAGGTTTGCCTTAGGCTAGGATATATAACGTTATAGACGTATATACTGTTCCCACCGAGAAGTAGGTGCCGACGCGCCAGGAATGTTGTAAAATATTACATTCGACATGTTAGGTTGCCTTAGGCTAGGATATATAACGTTATAGATTTATATACTGTTCCCTCCGAGAAGTAGGTGCCGACGCGCCAGGAGTGTTGTAAAATATTACATCCGAGATGTTAGAATTGCCTTAGGCTAGGATACATAACGTTATAGACGTATATAATGTTGCCACCGAGAAGTAGGGTCCGACGCGCCAGGATTGCTGTAAAATATTACATTCGACATGTTAGGATTGCCTTACGCTAGGATGTATAACGTTATAGACGTATATGATATTCCCACCTAGAAGTACGGGCCTACACGCCAGGAATGTTGTCAAATATTACATCCGAGATGTTAGGTTCTCTTAGGTTAGGATATATAACGTTATAGACGTATATAATGTTCCCACTGAGAAGTAGGGTCCGACGAGCCAGGAATGTTGTAAAATATTACGCTCGACATGTTAGGTTGCCTTACGTTATGATATATAGCGATATAGACGTATATAATGTTCCCACCGAGAAGTATGGGCCGGCGCGCCAGGAATGTTATAAAATATTACTTCCGAGATGTTAGGATTGCCATAGGCTAGGATATATCACGTTATAGACGTATATAATGTTCCCACCCAGAAATAGGGGCAGACACGCCAGGAATGTTGTAAAACATTACATCCGAGGTGTTAGGTTGCCTTAGGCTAGGATATATAGCGTTATAGACGTATATAATGTTCCCACCGAGAAGTAGGGGCCGACGCGCCAGGATTGCTGTAAAATATTACATTCGACATGTTAGGATTGCCTTACGCTAGGATGTATAACGTTATAGACGTATATGATATTCCCACCGAGAAGTACGGGCCTACACGCCAGGAATGTTGTCAAATATTACATCCGAGATGTTAGGTTCTCTTAGGTTAGGATATATAACGTTATAGACGTATATAATGTTCCCACCGAGAAGTAGGGGCCGACGAGCCAGGAATGTTGTAAAATATTACGCTCGACATGTTAGGTTGCCTTACGTTATGATATATAGTGATATAGACGTATATAATGTTCCCACCGAGAAGTATGGGCCGGCGCGCCAGGAATGTTATAAAATATTACTTCCGAGATGTTAGGATTGCCATAGGCTAGGATATATCACGTTATAGACGTATATAATGTTCCCACCCAGAAATAGGGGCAGACACGCCAGGAATGTTGTAAAACATTACATCCGAGGTGTTAGGTTGCCTTAGGCTAGGATATATAGCGTTATAGACGTATATAATGTTCCCAAAGAGAAGTAGGGGCCGACGCGCCAGGATTGCTGTAAAATATTACATTCGACATGTTAGGTTCTCTTAGGTTAGGATATATAACGTTATAGACGTATATAATGTTCCCACCGAGAAGTAGGGTCCTACGAGTCAGGAATGTTATAAAATATTACGCTCGACATTTTTGGTTGCCTGAGGCTAGGATATATAGCGATATAGACGTATATAATGTTCCCACCGAGAAGTAGGGGCCGACGTGCCAGGAATATAGTAAAATATTACATCCGAGATGTTAGGTTGCCTTAGGCTAGGATGTGTAACGTTATAGACGAATATAGTGTTCCCAGCGAGAAGTAGGGGCCGGCGCGCCAGGAATGTTGTAAAATATAACATTCGTTAGGTTGCCTTAAGCTAGGATATATAGCGTTTTAGACGTATATAATGTTCCCAGCGAGAAGTAGGGGAAGGCGCGCCAGGAATATAGTAAAATATCACATCCGAGATGTTAGGTTGCCTTAGGCTAGGATATATAACTTTATAGACGTATATAATGTTCTCACCGAGAAGTAGGTGCCGAAGTGACGGGAATGTTTGAAAATATTACATTCGACATGTTATTTTGCCTTAGGCGAGGATATATAGCGTTATAGACTTATATAATGTTCCCACCGAGAAGTAGTGGCCGACGTGCCAGGAATGTAGTAAAATACTACATCCGAGATGTTAGGTTGCCTTAGGCTAGGATGTGTAACGTTATAGACGAATATAGTGTTCCCAGCGAGAAGTAGGGGCCGGCGCGCCAGGAATGTAGTAAAATATTACATCCGAGATGTTAGGTTGCCTTAGGCTAGGATAAGTAACGTTATAGACGTATATAATGTTCCCACCGAGAAGTAAGGGCCGACGAGCCAGGAATGTAGTAAAATATTACATCCGAGATGTTAGGATTGCCTTAGGCTAGGATATATAACGTTATAGACGTATGTACTGTTCCCACCGAGAAATAGGGGCCGACACGCCAGGAATGTTGTAAAACATTACATCCGAGGTGTTAGGTTGCCTTAGGCAAGGATATATAGCGTTATAGACGTATATAATGTTCCCACCGAGAAGTAGGGGCCGACGAGCCAGGAATGTATTAAAATATTACATCCGTGATGTTAGGTTGCCTTAGGTTGGGATATATAACGTTATAGACTTATATACTGTTCCCAGCGATAAGTAGGTGCCGACGCGCCAGGAATGTTGAAAAATATTACATCCGAGATGTTAGGCTTGCCTTAGGCTAGGATATATAACGTTATAGACGTATATAATGTTCCCACCGAGAAGTAGGGGCCGGCGCGCCAGGAATGTAGTAAAATATTACATCCGAGAAGTCAGGTTGCCTGAGGCTAGGATATATAGCGTTATAGACGTATATAATGTTCCCACCGAGAAGTAGGGGCCGACGAGCCAGGAATGTATTAAAATATTACATCCGTGATGTTAGGTTGCCTTAGGTTAGGATATATAACGTTATAGACTTATATACTGTTCCCACCGAGAAGTAGATGCCGGCGCGCCAGGAATGTTGTAAAATATTACATCCGAGATGTTAGGTTTGCCTTAGGCTAGGATATATAACGTTATAGACGTATATAATGTTCCCACCGAGAAGTAGGGGCCGGCGCGCCGGGAATGTAGTAAAATATCACATCCGAGATGTTAGGTTGCCTTAGGCTAGGATAAGTAATGTTATAGACATGTATAATGTTCCCACCGAGAAGTAGGGGCCGACGAGCAAGGAATGTAGTAAATTATTACATCCGCGATGTTAGGTTGCCTTAGGTTGGGATATATAACGTTATAGACTTATATACTGTTCCCAGCGATAAGTAGGTGCCGACGCGCCAGGAATGTTGAAAAATATTACATCCGAGATGTTAGGCTTGCCTTAGGCTAGGATATATAACGTTATAGACGTATATAATGTTCCCACCGAGAAGTAGGGGCCGGCGCGCCGGGAATGTAGTAAAATATTACATCCGAGAAGTTAGGTTGCCTTAGGCTAGGATATATAACGTTATAGACTTATATACTGTCCCCTCCGAGAAGTAGATGCCGACGCGCAGGAATGTTGTGAAATATTATGCTCGACATGTTAGGTTGCCTTACGTTATGATATATAGCGATATAGATATATAAAATGTTCCCACCGAGAAGTAGGGGCCGCCGCGCCAGGAATGTAGTAAAATATTACATCCGAGATGTTAGGTTGCCTTAGGCAAGGATATGTAGCATTATAGACGTATATAATGTTCCCACCGAGAAGTAGGGGCCGGCGAGCCAGGAATCTAGTAAAATATAACATCCGAGATGTTAGGTTGCCTTAGGCTAGGATAAGTAACGTTATAGACGTATATAATGTTCCCGCCGAGAAGTAGGGGCCGACGAGCCAGGAATGTAGTAAAATATTACATCCGTGATGTTAGGTTGCCTTAGGTTAGGATATATAACGTTATAGACTTATATACTGTTCCCACCGAGAAGTAGGTGCCGACGAGCCAGGAATGTTGTAAAATATTACATCCGAGATGTTAGGATTGCCTTACGCTAGGATATATAAAGTTATAGACGTATATAATGTTCCCACCGAGAAGTAGGGGCCGGCGCGCCAGGAATGTAATAAAATATTACATCCGATATGTTAGGTTGCCTTAGGCTAGGATGTGTAACGTTATTGACGAATATAGTGTTCCCAGCGAGAAGTAGGGGCCGGCGCGCCAGGATTGCTGTAAAATATTACATTCGACATGTTAGGATTGCCTTACGCTAGGATGTATAACGTTATAGACGTATATGATATTCCCACCGAGAAGTACGGGCCTACACGCCAGGAATGTTGTCAAATATTACATCCGAGATGTTAGGTTCTCTTAGGTTAGGATATATAACGTTATAGACGTATATAATGTTCCCACCGAGAAGTAGGGGCCGACGAGCCAGGAATGTTGTAAAATATTACGCTCGACATGTTAGGTTGCCTTACGTTATGATATATAGTGATATAGACGTATATAATGTTCCCACCGAGAAGTATGGGCCGGCGCGCCAGGAATGTTATAAAATATTACTTCCGAGATGTTAGGATTGCCATAGGCTAGGATATATCACGTTATAGACGTATATAATGTTCCCACCCAGAAATAGGGGCAGACACGCCAGGAATGTTGTAAAACATTACATCCGAGGTGTTAGGTTGCCTTAGGCTAGGATATATAGCGTTATAGACGTATATAATGTTCCCACCGAGAAGTAGGGGCCGACGCGCCAGGATTGCTGTAAAATATTACATTCGACATGTTAGGTTCTCTTAGGTTAGGATATATAACGTTATAGACGTATATAATGTTCCCACCGAGAAGTAGGGTCCTACGAGTCAGGAATGTTATAAAATATTACGCTCGACATTTTTGGTTGCCTTAGGTTAGGATATATGGCGTTATAGACGTATATAATGTTCCCACCGAAAAGTAGGGGCAGACGTGCCAGGAATTTAGTAAAATATTACGCTCGACATGTTAGGTTGCCTTAAGCTAGGATATATAGTGTTTTAGACGTATATAATGTTTCCACCGAGAAGTAGATGCCGACGCGCCAGGAATGTTGTAAAATATTACTTCCGAGATGTTAGGATTGCCTTAGGCTAGGATATATCACGTTATAGACGTATATAATGTTCCCACCGAGAAATAGGGGCCGACACGCCAGGAATGTTGTAAAACATTACATCCGAGGTGTTAGGTTGCCTTAGGCTAGGATATATAGCGTTATAGACATATATAATGTTGCCACCGAGAAGTAGGGGCCGACGCGCCAGGATTGCTGTAAAATATTACATTCGACATGTTAGGATTGCCTTACGCTAGGATGTATAACGTTATAGACGTATATGATATTCCCACCGAGAAGTACGGGCCTACACGCCAGGAATGTTGTCAAATATTACATCCGAGATGTTAGGTTCTCTTAGGTTAGGATATATAACGTTATAGACGTATATAATGTTCCCACCGAGAAGTAGGGGCCGACGAGCCAGGAATGTTGTAAAATATTACGCTCGACATGTTAGGTTGCCTTACGTTATGATATATAGCGTTATAGACGTATATAATGTTCCCACCGAGAAGTAGGGGTCGACGCGCCAGGATTGCTGTAAAATATTACATTCGACATGTTAGGTTCTCTTAGGTTAGGATATATAACGTTATAGACGTATATAATGTTCCCACCGAGAAGTAGGGTCCTACGAGTCAGGAATGTTATAAAATATTACGCTCGACATTTTTGGTTGCCTTAGGTTAGGATATATGGCGTTATAGACGTATATAATGTTCCCACCGAAAAGTAGGGGCAGACGTGCCAGGAATGTAGTGAAATATTACGCTCGACATGTTAGGTTGCCTTACGGTATGATATATAGCGATATAGACGTATATAATGTTGCCACCGAGAAGTAGGGGCCGGCGCGCCGGGAATGTAGTAAAATATAACATCCGAGATGTTAGGTTGCCTTAGGTTAGGATATATAACGTTATTGACTTATATAATGTTCCCACCGAGAAATAGGGACCGACGCGCCAGGAATGTTGTAAAATTTTACATTTGACATGTTAGGTTTGCCTTAGGCTAGGATATATAACGTTATAGACGTATATACTGTTCCCACCGAGAAGTAGGGGCCGGCGCGCCGGGAATGTAGTAAAATATAACATCCGAGATGTTACGTTGCCTTAGGCTAGGATATATAACGTTATAGACTTATATACTGTTCCCAGCGATAAGTAGGTGCCGACGCGCCAGGATGTTGAAAAATATTACATCCGAGATGTTAGGCTTGCCTTAGGCTAGGATATATAACGTTATAGACGTATATAATGTTCCCACCGAGAAGTAGGGGCCGGCGCGCCAGGAATGTAGTAAAATATTACATCCGAGAAGTTAGGTTGCCTGAGGCTAGGATATATAGCGTTATAGACGTATATAATGTTCCCACCGAGAAGTAGGGGCCGACGTGCCAGGAATATAGTAAAATATTACATCCGAGATGTTAGGTTGCCTTAGGCTAGGATGTGTAACGTTATAGACGAATATAGTGTTCCCACCGAGAAGTAGGGGCCGGCGCGCCAGGAATGTAGTAAAATATTACATCCGAGAAGTTAGGTTGCCTGAGGCTAGGATATATAGCGTTATAGACGTATATAATGTTCCCACCGAGAAGTAGGGGCCGACGTGCCAGGAATATAGTAAAATATTACATCCAAGATGTTAGGTTGCCTTAGGCTAGGATGTGTAACGTTATAGACGAATATAGTGTTCCCAGCGAGAAGTAGGGGCCGGCGCGCCAGGAATGTTGTAAAATATAACATTCGTTAGGTTGCCTTAAGCTAGGATATATAGCGTTTTAGACGTATATAATGTTCCCAGCGAGAAGTAGGGGAAGGCGCGCCAGGAATATAGTAAAATATCACATCCGAGATGTTAGGTTGCCTTAGGCTAGGATATATAACTTTATAGACGTATATAATGTTCTCACCGAGAAGTAGGTGCCGAAGTGACGGGAATGTTTGAAAATATTACATTCGACATGTTATTTTGCCTTAGGCTAGGATATATAGCGTTATAGACTTATATAATGTTCCCACCGAGAAGTAGTGGCCGACGTGCCAGGAATGTAGTAAAATATTACATCCGAGATGTTAGGTTGCCTTAGGCTAGGATGTGTAACGTTATAGACGAATATAGTGTTCCCAGCGAGAAGTAGGGGCCGGCGCGCCAGGAATGTAGTAAAATATTACATCCGAGATGTTAGGTTGCCTTAGGCTAGGATAAGTAACGTTATAGACGTATATAATGTTCCCACCGAGAAGTAAGGGCCGACGAGCCAGGAATGTAGTAAAATATTACATCCGAGATGTTAGGATTGCCTTAGGCTAGGATATATAACGTTATAGACGTATGTACTGTTCCCACCGAGAAATAGGGGCCGACACGCCAGGAATGTTGTAAAACATTACATCCGAGGTGTTAGGTTGCCTTAGGCAAGGATATATAGCGTTATAGACGTATATAATGTTCCCACCGAGAAGTAGGGGCCGACGAGCCAGGAATGTATTAAAATATTACATCCGTGATGTTAGGTTGCCTTAGGTTGGGATATATAACGTTATAGACTTATATACTGTTCCCAGCGATAAGTAGGTGCCGACGCGCCAGGAATGTTGAAAAATATTACATCCGAGATGTTAGGCTTGCCTTAGGCTAGGATATATAACGTTATAGACGTATATAATGTTCCCACCGAGAAGTAGGGGCCGGCGCGCCGGGAATGTAGTAAAATATTACGTCCGAGAAGTTAGGTTGCCTTAGGCTAGGATATATAGCGTTATAGACGTATATAATGTTCCCACCGAGAAGTAGGGGCCGACGAGCCAGGAATGTATTAAAATATTACATCCGTGATGTTAGGTTGCCTTAGGTTAGGATATATAACGTTATAGACTTATATACTGTTCCCACCGAGAAGTAGATGCCGGCGCGCCAGGAATGTTGTAAAATATTACATCCGAGATGTTAGGTTTGCCTTAGGCTAGGATATATAACGTTATAGACGTATATAATGTTCCCACCGAGAAGTAGGGGCCGGCGCGCCGGGAATGTAGTAAAATATAACATCCGAGATGTTAGGTTGCCTTAGGCTAGGATAAGTAATGTTATAGACATGTATAATGTTCCCACCGAGAAGTAGGTGCCGACGAGCAAGGAATGTAGTAAAATATTACATCCGCGATGTTAGGTTGCCTTAGGTTGGGATATATAACGTTATAGACTTATATACTGTTCCCAGCGATAAGTAGGTGCCGACGCGCCAGGAATGTTGAAAAATATTACATCCGAGATGTTAGGCTTGCCTTAGGCTAGGATATATAACGTTATAGACGTATATAATGTTCCCACCGAGAAGTAGGGGCCGGCGCGCCGGGAATGTAGTAAAATATTACATCCGAGAAGTTAGGTTGCCTTAGGCTAGGATATATAACGTTACAGACTTATATACTGTCCCTTCCGAGAAGTAGATGCCGACGCGCCAGCAATGTTGTGAAATATTATGCTCGACATGTTAGGTTGCCTTACGTTATGATATATAGCGATATAGATATATAAAATGTTCCCACCGAGAAGTAGGGGCCGGCGCGCCAGGAATGTAGTAAAATATTACATCCGAGACGTTAGGTTGCCTTAGGCAAGGATATGTAGCATTATAGACGTATATAATGTTCCCACCGAGAAGTAGGGGCCGGCGCGCCAGGAATGTAGTAAAATATTACATCCGAGATGTTAGGTTGCCTTAGGCAAGGATATGTTGCATTATAGACGTATATAATGTTCCCACCGAGAAGTAGGGGCCGGCCCGCCAGGAATGTAGTAAAATATTACATCCGAGATGTTAGGTTGCCTTAGGCTAGGATAAGTAACGTTATAGACGTATATAATGTTCCCACCGAGTAGTACGCGCCGATGAGCCAGGAATGTAGTAAAATATTACATCCGTGATGTTAGGTTGCCTTAGGTTAGGATATATAACGTTATAGACTTATATACTGTTCCCACCGAGAAGTAGGTGCCGACGCGCCAGGAATGTTGTAAAATATTATATCCGAGATGTTAGGATTGCCTTAGGCTAGGATGTGTTACGTTATAGACGAATATAGTGTTCCCAGCGAGAAGTAGGGGCCGGCGCGCCAGGAATGTAGTAAAATATCACATCCGAGATGTTAGGTTGCCTTAGGCTAGGATATATAGCGTTCTAGACGTATATAATGTTCCCAGCGAGAAGTAGGGGAAGGCGCGCCAGGAATATAGTAAAATATTACATCCGAGATGTTAGGTTGCCTTAGGCTAGGATATATAACGTTATAGACGTATATAATGTTCTCACCGAGAAGTAGGTGCCGAAGTGACGGGAATGTTTGAAAATATTACATTCGACATGATATTTTGCCTTAGGCAAGGATATATAGCGTTATAGACGTATATAATGTTCCCACCGAGAAGTAGGGGCCGACGAGCCAGGAATGTATTAAAATATTACATCCGTGATGTTAGGTTGCCTTAGGTTGGGATATATAACGTTATAGACTTATATACTGTTCCCAGCGATAAGTAGTTGCCGACGCGCCAGGAATGTTGAAAAATATTACATCCGAGATGTTAGGCTTGCCTTAGGCTAGGATATATAACGTTATAGACGTATATAATGTTCCCACCGAGAAGTAGGGGCCGGCGCGCCGGGAATGTAGTAAAATATTACATCCGAGAAGTTAGGTTGCCTTAGGCTAGGATATATAACGTTATAGACTTATATACTGTTCCCTCCGAGAAGTAGATGCCGACGCGCCAGGAATGTTGTAAAATATTATGCTCGACATGTTAGGTTGCCTTACGTTATGATATATAGCGATATAGATATATATAATGTTCCCACCGAGAAGTAGGGGCCGGCGCGCCAGGAATGTAGTAAAATATTACATCCGAGAAATCAGGTTGCCTGAGGCTAGGATATATAGCGTTATAGACGTATATAATGTTCCCACCGAGAAGTAGGGGCCGACGAGCCAGGAATGTATTGAAATATTACATCCGTGATGTTAGGTTGCCTTAGGTTAGGATATATAACGTTATAGACTTATATACTGTTCCCACCGAGAAGTAGATGCCGGCGCGCCAGGAATGTTGTAAAATATTACATCCGAGATGTTAGGTTTGCCTTAGGCTAGGATATATAACGTTATAGACGTATATAATGTTCCCACCGAGAAGTAGGGGCCGGCGCGCCGGGAATGTAGTAAAATATAACATCCGAGATGTTAGGTTGCCTTAGGCTAGGATAAGTAATGTTATAGACATGTATAATGTTCCCACCGAGAAGTAGGGGCCGACGAGCAAGGAATGTAGTAAATTATTACATCCGCGATGTTAGGTTGCCTTAGGTTGGGATATATAACGTTATAGACTTATATACTGTTCCCAGCGATAAGTAGGTGCCGACGCGCCAGGAATGTTGAAAAATATTACATCCGAGATGTTAGGCTTGCCTTAGGCTAGGATATATAACGTTATAGACGTATATAATGTTCCCACCGAGAAGTAGGGGCCGGCGCGCCGGGAATGTAGTAAAATATTACATCCGAGAAGTTAGGTTGCCTTAGGCTAGGATATATAACGTTACAGACTTATATACTGTCCCCTCCGAGAAGTAGATGCCGACGCGCCAGCAATGTTGTGAAATATTATGCTCGACATGTTAGGTTGCCTTACGTTATGATATATAGCGATATAGATATATAAAATGTTCCCACCGAGAAGTAGGGGCCGGCGCGCCAGGAATGTAGTAAAATATCACATCCGAGATGTTAGGTTGCCTTAGGCTAGGATATATAGCGTTATAGACGTATATAATGTTCCCACCGAGAAGTAGGGGCCGACGAGCCAGGAATGTATTGAAATATTACATCCGTGATGTTAGGTTACCTTAGGTTAGGATATATAACGTTATAGACTTATATACTGTTCCCACCGAGAAGTAGATGCCGGCGCGCCAGGAATGTTGTAAAATATTACATCCGAGATGTTAGGTTTGCCTTAGGCTAGGATATATAACGTTATAGACGTATATAATGTTCCCACCGAGAAGTAGGGGCCGGCGCGCCGGGAATGTAGTAAAATATAACATCCGAGATGTTAGGTTGCCTTAGGCTAGGATAAGTAATGTTATAGACATGTATAATGTTCCCACCGAGAAGTAGGGGCCGACGAGCAAGGAATGTAGTAAATTATTACATCCGCGATGTTAGGTTGCCTTAGGTTGGGATATATAACGTTATAGACTTATATACTGTTCCCAGCGATAAGTAGGTGCCGACGCGCCAGGAATGTTGAAAAATATTACATCCGAGATGTTAGGCTTGCCTTAGGCTAGGATATATAACGTTATAGACGTATATAATGTTCCCACCGAGAAGTAGGGGCCGGCGCGCCGGGAATGTAGTAAAATATTACATCCGAGAAGTTAGGTTGCCTTAGGCTAGGATATATAACGTTACAGACTTATATACTGTCCCCTCCGAGAAGTAGATGCCGACGCGCCAGCAATGTTGTGAAATATTATGCTCGACATGTTAGGTTGCCTTACGTTATGATATATAGCGATATAGATATATAAAATGTTCCCACCGAGAAGTAGGGGCCGGCGCGCCAGGAATGTAGTAAAATATTACATCCGAGACGTTAGGTTGCCTTAGGCAAGGATATGTAGCATTATAGACGTATATAATGTTCCCACCGAGAAGTAGGGGCCGGCGCGCCAGGAATGTAGTAAAATATTACATCCGAGATGTTAGGTTGCCTTAGGCAAGGATATGTTGCATTATAGACGTATATAATGTTCCCACCGAGAAGTAGGGGCCGGCCCGCCAGGAATGTAGTAAAATATTACATCCGAGATGTTAGGTTGCCTTAGGCTAGGATAAGTAACGTTATAGACGTATATAATGTTCCCACCGAGTAGTACGCGCCGATGAGCCAGGAATGTAGTAAAATATTACATCCGTGATGTTAGGTTGCCTTAGGTTAGGATATATAACGTTATAGACTTATATACTGTTCCCACCGAGAAGTAGGTGCCGACGCGCCAGGAATGTTGTAAAATATTATATCCGAGATGTTAGGATTGCCTTAGGCTAGGATGTGTTACGTTATAGACGAATATAGTGTTCCCAGCGAGAAGTAGGGGCCGGCGCGCCAGGAATGTAGTAAAATATCACATCCGAGATGTTAGGTTGCCTTAGGCTAGGATATATAGCGTTCTAGACGTATATAATGTTCCCAGCGAGAAGTAGGGGAAGGCGCGCCAGGAATATAGTAAAATATTACATCCGAGATGTTAGGTTGCCTTAGGCTAGGATATATAACGTTATAGACGTATATAATGTTCTCACCGAGAAGTAGGTGCCGAAGTGACGGGAATGTTTGAAAATATTACATTCGACATGATATTTTGCCTTAGGCAAGGATATATAGCGTTATAGACGTATATAATGTTCCCACCGAGAAGTAGGGGCCGACGAGCCAGGAATGTATTAAAATATTACATCCGTGATGTTAGGTTGCCTTAGGTTGGGATATATAACGTTATAGACTTATATACTGTTCCCAGCGATAAGTAGTTGCCGACGCGCCAGGAATGTTGAAAAATATTACATCCGAGATGTTAGGCTTGCCTTAGGCTAGGATATATAACGTTATAGACGTATATAATGTTCCCACCGAGAAGTAGGGGCCGGCGCGCCGGGAATGTAGTAAAATATTACATCCGAGAAGTTAGGTTGCCTTAGGCTAGGATATATAACGTTACAGACTTATATACTGTCCCCTCCGAGAAGTAGATGCCGACGCGCCAGCAATGTTGTGAAATATTATGCTCGACATGTTAGGTTGCCTTACGTTATGATATATAGCGATATAGATATATAAAATGCTCCCACCGAGAAGTAGGGGCCGGCGCGCCAGGAATGTAGTAAAATATCACATCCGAGATGTTAGGTTGCCTTAGGCTAGGATATATAGCGTTATAGACGTATATAATGTTCCCACCGAGAAGTAGGGGCCGACGAGCCAGGAATGTATTGAAATATTACATCCGTGATGTTAGGTTACCTTAGGTTAGGATATATAACGTTATAGACTTATATACTGTTCCCACCGAGAAGTAGATGCCGGCGCGCCAGGAATGTTGTAAAATATTACATCCGAGATGTTAGGTTTGCCTTAGGCTAGGATATATAACGTTATAGACGTATATAATGTTCCCACCGAGAAGTAGGGGCCGGCGCGCCGGGAATGTAGTAAAATTTAACATCCGAGATGTTAGGTTGCCTTAGGCTAGGATAAGTAATGTTATAGACATGTATAATGTTCCCACCGAGAAGTAGGGGCCGACGAGCAAGGAATGTAGTAAATTATTACATCCGCGATGTTAGGTTGCCTTAGGTTGGGATATATAACGTTATAGACTTATATACTGTTCCCAGCGATAAGTAGGTGCCGACGCGCCAGGAATGTTGAAAAATATTACATCCGAGATGTTAGGCTTGCCTTAGGCTAGGATATATAACGTTATAGACGTATATAATGTTCCCACCGAGAAGTAGGGGCCGGCGCGCCGGGAATGTAGTAAAATATTACATCCGAGAAGTTAGGTTGCCTTAGGCTAGGATATATAACGTTACAGACTTATATACTGTCCCCTCCGAGAAGTAGATGCCGACGCGCCAGCAATGTTGTGAAATATTATGCTCGACATGTTAGGTTGCCTTACGTTATGATATATAGCGATATAGATATATAAAATGTTCCCACCGAGAAGTAGGGGCCGGCGCGCCAGGAATGTAGTAAAATATTACATCCGAGACGTTAGGTTGCCTTAGGCAAGGATATGTAGCATTATAGACGTATATAATGTTCCCACCGAGAAGTAGGGGCCGGCGCGCCAGGAATGTAGTAAAATATTACATCCGAGATGTTAGGTTGCCTTAGGCAAGGATATGTTGCATTATAGACGTATATAATGTTCCCACCGAGAAGTAGGGGCCGGCCCGCCAGGAATGTAGTAAAATATTACATCCGAGATGTTAGGTTGCCTTAGGCTAGGATAAGTAACGTTATAGACGTATATAATGTTCCCACCGAGTAGTACGCGCCGATGAGCCAGGAATGTAGTAAAATATTACATCCGTGATGTTAGGTTGCCTTAGGTTAGGATATATAACGTTATAGACTTATATACTGTTCCCACCGAGAAGTAGGTGCCGACGCGCCAGGAATGTTGTAAAATATTATATCCGAGATGTTAGGATTGCCTTAGGCTAGGATGTGTAACGTTATAGACGAATATAGTGTTCCCAGCGAGAAGTAGGGGCCGGCGCGCCAGGAATGTAGTAAAATATCACATCCGAGATGTTAGGTTGCCTTAGGCTAGGATATATAGCGTTCTAGACGTATATAATGTTCCCAGCGAGAAGTAGGGGCCGGCGCGCCAGGAATGTAGTAAAATATTACATCCGAGATGTTAGGTTGCCTTAGGCTAGGATATATAACGTTATAGACGTATATAATGTTCTCACCGAGAAGTAGGTGCCGAAGTGACGGGAATGTTTGAAAATATTACATTCGACATGATATTTTGCCTTAGGCAAGGATATATAGCGTTATAGACGTATATAATGTTCCCACCGAGAAGTAGGGGCCGACGAGCCAGGAATGTATTAAAATATTACATCCGTGATGTTAGGTTGCCTTAGGTTGGGATATATAACGTTATAGACTTATATACTGTTCCCAGCGAGAAGTAGATGCCGACGCGCCAGGAATGTTGTAAAATATTATGCTCGACATGTTAGGTTGCCTTACGTTATGATATATAGCGATATAGATATATATAATGTTCCCACCGAGAAGTAGGGGCCGGCGCGCCAGGAATGTAGTAAAATATTACATCCGAGAAGTCAGGTTGCCTGAGGCTAGGATATATAGCGTTATAGACGTATATAATGTTCCCACCGAGAAGTAGGGGCAGACGAGCCAGGAATGTATTGAAATATTACATCCGTGATGTTAGGTTGCCTTAGGTTAGGATATATAACGTTATAGACTTATATACTGTTCCCACCGAGAAGTAGATGCCGGCGCGCCAGGAATGTTGTAAAATATTACATCCGAGATGTTAGGTTTGCCTTAGGCTAGGATATATAACGTTATAGACGTATATAATGTTCCCACCGAGAAGTAGGGGCCGGCGCGCCGGGAATGTAGTAAAATATAACATCCGAGATGTTAGGTTGCCTTAGGCTAGGATAAGTAATGTTATAGACATGTATAATGTTCCCACCGAGAAGTAGGGGCCGACGAGCAAGGAATGTAGTAAATTATTACATCCGCGATGTTAGGTTGCCTTAGGTTGGGATATATAACGTTATAGACTTATATACTGTTCCCAGCGATAAGTAGGTGCCGACGCGCCAGGAATGTTGAAAAATATTACATCCGAGATGTTAGGCTTGCCTTAGGCTAGGATATATAACGTTATAGACGTATATAATGTTCCCACCGAGAAGTAGGGGCCGGCGCGCCGGGAATGTAGTAAAATATTACATCCGAGAAGTCAGGTTGCCTGAGGCTAGGATATATAGCGTTATAGACGTATATAATGTTCCCACCGAGAAGTAGGGGCAGACGAGCCAGGAATGTATTGAAATATTACATCCGTGATGTTAGGTTGCCTTAGGTTAGGATATATAACGTTATAGACTTATATACTGTTCCCACCGAGAAGTAGATGCCGGCGCGCCAGGAATGTTGTAAAATATTACATCCGAGATGTTAGGTTTGCCTTAGGCTAGGATATATAACGTTATAGACGTATATAATGTTCCCACCGAGAAGTAGGGGCCGGCGCGCCGGGAATGTAGTAAAATATAACATCCGAGATGTTAGGTTGCCTTAGGCTAGGATAAGTAATGTTATAGACATGTATAATGTTCCCACCGAGAAGTAGGGGCCGACGAGCAAGGAATGTAGTAAATTATTACATCCGCGATGTTAGGTTGCCTTAGGTTGGGATATATAACGTTATAGACTTATATACTGTTCCCAGCGATAAGTAGGTGCCGACGCGCCAGGAATGTTGAAAAATATTACATCCGAGATGTTAGGCTTGCCTTAGGCTAGGATATATAACGTTATAGACGTATATAATGTTCCCACCGAGAAGTAGGGGCCGGCGCGCCGGGAATGTAGTAAAATATTACATCCGAGAAGTTAGGTTGCCTTAGGCTAGGATATATAACGTTATAGACTTATATACTGTCCCCTCCGAGAAGTAGATGCCGACGCGCCAGCAATGTTGTGAAATATTATGCTCGACATGTTAGGTTGCCTTACGTTATGATATATAGCGATATAGATATATAAAATGTTCCCACCGAGAAGTAGGGGCCGGCGCGCCAGGAATGTAGTAAAATATTACATCCGAGATGTTAGGTTGCCGTAGGCAAGGATATGTAGCATTATAGACGTATATAATGTTCCCACCGAGAAGTAGGGGCCGGCGCGCCAGGAATGTAGTAAAATATTACATCCGAGATGTTAGGTTGCCTTAGGCAAGGATATGTAGCATTATAGACGTATATAATGTTCCCACCGAGAAGTAGGGGCCGGCCCGCCAGGAATGTAGTAAAATATTACATCCGAGATGTTAGGTTGCCTTAGGCTAGGATAAGTAACGTTATAGACGTATATAATGTTCCCACCGAGTAGTAGGCGCCGATGAGCCAGGAATGTAGTAAAATATTACATCCGTGATGTTAGGTTGCCTTAGGTTAGGATATATAACGTTATAGACTTATATACTGTTCCCACCGAGAAGTAGGTGCCGACGCGCCAGGAATGTTGTAAAATATTATATCCGAGATGTAAGGATTGCCTTAGGCTAGGATATATAAAGTTATAGACGTATATAATGTTCCCACCGAGAAGTAGGGGCCGGCGCGCCAGGAATATAGTAAAATATTACATCCGAGATGTTAGGTTGCCTTAGGCTAGGATGTGTAACGTTATAGACGAATATAGTGTTCCCAGCGAGAAGTAGGGGCCGGCGCGCCAGGAATATAGTAAAATATTACATCCGAGATGTTAGGTTGCCTTAGGCTAGGATATATAACGTTATAGACGTATATAATGTTCTCACCGAGAAGTAGGTGCCGAAGTGACGGGAATGTTTGAAAATATTACATTCGACATGATATTTTGCCTTAGGCTAGGATATATAGCGTTATAGACTTATATAATGTTCCCACCGAGAAGTAGTGGCCGACGTGCCAGGAATGTAGTAAAATACTACATCCGAGATGTTAGGTTGCCTTAGGCTAGGATGTGTAACGTTATAGACGAATATAGTGTTCCCAGCGAGAAGTAGGGGCCGGCGCGCCAGGAATGTATTAAAATATTACATCCGAGATGTTAGGTTGCCTTAGGCTAGGATATATAGCGTTATAGACGTATATAATGTTCCCACCGAGAAGTAGGTGCCGACGAGCCAGGAATGCATTAAAATATTACATCCGTGATGTTAGGTTGCCTTAGGTTAGGATATATAACGTTATAGACTTATATACTGCTCCCACCGAGAAGTAGATGCCGACGCGCCAGGAATGTTGTAAAATATTACATCCGAGATGTTAGGTTTGCCTTAGGCTAGGATATATAACGTTATAGACGTATATAATGTTCCAACCGAGAAGTAGGGGCCGGCGCGCCGGGAATGTAGTAAAATATAACATCCGAGATGTTAGGTTGCCTTAGGCTAGGATAAGTAATGTTATAGACATGTATAATGTTCCCACCGAGAAGTAGGGGCCGACGAGCAAGGAATGTAGTAAAATATTACATCCGCGATGTTAGGTTGCCTTAGGTTGGGATATATAACGTTATAGACTTATATACTGTTCCCAGCGATAAGTAGGTGCCGACGCGCCAATAATGTTGAAAAATATTACATCCGAGATGTTAGGCTTGCCTTAGGCTAGGATATATAGCGTTCTAGACGTATATAATGTTCCCACCGAGAAGTAGGGGCCGGCGCGCCGCGAATGTAGTAAAATATTACATCCGAGAAGTTAGGTTGCCTTAGGCTAGGATATCTAACGTTATAGACTTATATACTGTCCCCTCCGAGCAGTAGGTGCCGACGCGCAGGAATGTTGTGAAATATTATGCTCGACATGTTAGGTTGCCTTACGTTATGATATATAGCGATATAGATATATAAAATGTTCCCACCGAGAAGTAGGGGCCGCCGCGCCAGGAATGTAGTAAAATATTACATCCCAGATGTTAGGTTGCCTTAGGCAAGGATATGTAGCATTATAGACGTATATAATGTTCCCACCGAGAAGTAGGGGCCGGCGAGCCAGGAATCTAGTAAAATATAACATCCGAGATGTTAGGTTGCCTTAGGCTAGGATAAGTAACGTTATAGACGTATATAATGTTCCCGCCGAGAAGTAGGGGCCGACGAGCCAGGAATGTAGTAAAATATTACATCCGTGATGTTAGGTTGCCTTAGGTTAGGATATATAACGTTATAGACTTATATACTGTCCCCTCCGAGAAGTAGATGCCGACGCGCCAGCAATGTTGTGAAATATTATGCTCGACATGTTAGGTTGCCTTACGTTATGATATATAGCGATATAGATATATAAAATGTTCCCACCGAGAAGTAGGTGCCGACGCGCCAGGAATGTTGTAAAATATTACATCCGAGATGTTAGGATTGCCTTACGCTAGGATATATAAAGTTATAGACGTATATAATGTTCCCACCGAGAAGTAGGGGCCGGCGCGCCAGGAATGTAATAAAATATTACATCTGATATGTTAGGTTGCCTTAGGCTAGGATGTGTAACGTTATTGACGAATATAGTGTTCCCAGCGAGAAGTAGGGGCCGGCGCGCCAGGAATGTTGTAAAATATAAAATTCGACATGTTAGGTTGCCTCAAGCTAGGATATAATGCGTTTTAGACGTATATAATGTTCCCAGCGAGAAGTAGGGGAAGGCGCACCAGGAATATAGTAAAATATTACATCCGAGATGTTAGGTTGCCTTAGGCTAGGATATATAACGTTATAGACGTATATAATGTTCTCACCGAGAAGTAGGTGCCGAAGTGACAGGAATGTTGTAAAATATTACATTCGACATGTTATTTGGCCTTAGTCTAGGATATATAGCGTTATAGACTTATATAATGTTCCCACCGAGAAGTAGTGGCCGACGTGCCAGGAATGTAGAAAATATTACATCCGAGATGTTAGGTTGCCTTAGGTTAGGACATATAACGTTATTGACTTATATAATGTTCCCACCGAGAAATAGGGGCCGACGCGCCAAGAATGTTGTAAAATATTACGCTCGACATATTAGGTTGCCTTACGTTATGATATATAGCGATATAGATATATAAAATGTTCCCACCGAGAAGTAGGGGCCGCCGCGCCAGGAATGTAGTAAAATATTACATCCGAGATGTTAGGTTGCCTTAGGCAAGGATATATAGCATTATAGACGTATATAATGTTCCCACCGAGAAGTAGGGGCCGGCGAGCCAGGAATCTAGTAAAATATAACGTCCGAGATGTTAGGTTGCCTTAGGCTAGGATATATAGCGTTCTAGACGTATATAATGTTCCCACCGAGAAGTAGGGGCCGGCGCGCCGGGAATGTAGTAAAATATTACATCCGAGAAGTTAGGTTGCCTTAGGCTAGGATATATAACGTTATAGACTTATATACTGTCCCCTCCGAGAAGTAGATGCCGACGCGCCAGCAATGTTGTGAAATATTATGCTCGACATGTTAGGTTGCCTTACGTTATGATATATAGCGATATAGATATATAAAATGTTCCCACCGAGAAGTAGGGGCCGGCGCGCCAGGAATGTAGTAAAATATTACATCCGAGACGTTAGGTTGCCTTAGGCAAGGATATGTAGCATTATAGACGTATATAATGTTCCCACCGAGAAGTAGGGGCCGGCGCGCCAGGAATGTAGTAAAATATTACATCCGAGATGTTAGGTTGCCTTAGGCAAGGATATGTTGCATTATAGACGTATATAATGTTCCCACCGAGAAGTAGGGGCCGGCCCGCCAGGAATGTAGTAAAATATTACATCCGAGATGTTAGGTTGCCTTAGGCTAGGATAAGTAACGTTATAGACGTATATAATGTTCCCACCGAGTAGTACGCGCCGATGAGCCAGGAATGTAGTAAAATATTACATCCGTGATGTTAGGTTGCCTTAGGTTAGGATATATAACGTTATAGACTTATATACTGTTCCCACCGAGAAGTAGGTGCCGAAGTGACGGGAATGTTTGAAAATATTACATTCGACATGATATTTTGCCTTAGGCAAGGATATATAGCGTTATAGACGTATATAATGTTCCCACCGAGAAGTAGGGGCCGACGAGCCAGGAATGTATTAAAATATTACATCCGTGATGTTAGGTTGCCTTAGGTTGGGATATATAACGTTATAGACTTATATACTGTTCCCAGCGATAAGTAGGTGCCGACGCGCCAGGAATGTTGAAAAATATTACATCCGAGATGTTAGGCTTGCCTTAGGCTAGGATATATAACGTTATAGACGTATATAATGTTCCCACCGAGAAGTAGGGGCCGGCGCGCCGGGAATGTAGTAAAATATTACATCCGAGAAGTTAGGTTGCCTTAGGCTAGGATATATAACGTTATAGACTTATATACTGTTCCCTCCGAGAAGTAGATGCCGACGCGCCAGGAATGTTGTAAAATATTATGCTCGACATGTTAGGTTGCCTTACGTTATGATATATAGCGATATAGATATATATAATGTTCCCACCGAGAAGTAGGGGCCGGCGCGCCAGGAATGTAGTAAAATATTACATCCGAGAAGTCAGGTTGCCTGAGGCTAGGATATATAGCGTTATAGACGTATATAATGTTCCCACCGAGAAGTAGGGGCAGACGAGCCAGGAATGTATTGAAATATTACATCCGTGATGTTAGGTTGCCTTAGGTTAGGATATATAACGTTATAGACTTATATACTGTTCCCACCGAGAAGTAGATGCCGGCGCGCCAGGAATGTTGTAAAATATTACATCCGAGATGTTAGGTTTGCCTTAGGCTAGGATATATAACGTTATAGACGTATATAATGTTCCCACCGAGAAGTAGGGGCCGGCGCGCCGGGAATGTAGTAAAATATAACATCCGAGATGTTAGGTTGCCTTAGGCTAGGATAAGTAATGTTATAGACATGTATAATGTTCCCACCGAGAAGTAGGGGCCGACGAGCAAGGAATGTAGTAAATTATTACATCCGCGATGTTAGGTTGCCTTAGGTTGGGATATATAACGTTATAGACTTATATACTGTTCCCAGCGATAAGTAGGTGCCGACGCGCCAGGAATGTTGAAAAATATTACATCCGAGATGTTAGGCTTGCCTTAGGCTAGGATATATAACGTTATAGACGTATATAATGTTCCCACCGAGAAGTAGGGGCCGGCGCGCCGGGAATGTAGTAAAATATTACATCCGAGAAGTTAGGTTGCCTTAGGCTAGGATATATAACGTTATAGACTTATATACTGTCCCCTCCGAGAAGTAGATGCCGACGCGCCAGCAATGTTGTGAAATATTATGCTCGACATGTTAGGTTGCCTTAAGTTATGATATATAGCGATATAGATATATAAAATGTTCCCACCGAGAAGTAGGGGCCGGCGCGCCAGGAATGTAGTAAAATACTACATCCGAGATGTTAGGTTGCCTTAGGCTAGGATGTGTAACGTTATAGACGAATATAGTGTTCCCAGCTAGAAGTAGGGGCCGGCGCGCCAGGAATGTAGTAAAATATTACATCCGAGATGTTAGGTTGCCTTAGGCTAGGATATATAGCGTTATAGACGTATATAATGTTCCCACCGAGAAGTAGGGGCCGACGAGCCAGGAATGTATTAAAATATTACATCCGTGATGTTAGGTTGCCTTAGGTTAGGATATATAACGTTATAGACTTATATACTGTTCCCACCGAAAAGTAGGTGCCGACGCGCCAGGAATGTTGAAGAATATTACATCCGAGATGTTAGGCTTGCCTTAGGCTAGGATATATGGCGTTCTAGACGTATATAATGTTTCCACCGAGAAGTAGGGGCCGGCGCTCCGGGAATGTAGTAAAATATAACATCCGAGATGTTAGGTTGCCTTAGGCTAGGATAAGTAATGTTATAGACATATATAATGTTCCCACCGAGAAGTAGGGGCCGACGAGCAAGGAATGTAGTAAAATATTACATCCGCGATGTTAGGTTGCCTTAGGTTGGGATATATAACGTTATAGACTTATATACTGTTCCCAGCGATAAGTAGGTGCCGACATGCCAGTATAGTTGTAAGATACTACATCCGAGGTGTTAGGCTGCCTTAGGTTAGGGTATATAACTGTATAGACGTATATAATGTCCCAACAGAGACGTACGGGCCGACACGACCGGGATTCTGTAAATCATTACCAGCGAAAGGCTAGATGGGTTAGGCTAGGTTATATTACGTTATAGACGTATGTATAGTTCGAACAGAGAGGTATGGGCCAACCTGCCAGATATGTTGTAAAATACTGCATTCGAGACGTTAGGTTGCCTTAAGTTAGGCTATATAACATTATAGACATACATAATTTACCAACCGAGGCGTATGGGGCGACACGAACGGGATTCTGAAAAACATTACCAGCGAGGGACTAGATGGTTTAGGTTAGGTTATGTTACATTATAGACGTATATAATGCTCCCCTCGAGAAGTAGGGGCCGACACGCCAGGAATGGTGTAAAATAATACACCTGACACGTAAGGTTGCCTTAGGTTAGGATGTATAACGTTATAGACGTATATTATGTCCCCACCGAGACATAGGGGACGACACGAACGGGATTCTGTAAAACATTAACAGCGAGGTTCCAGATGGGTTAGGTTAGGTTATATTACGTAATAGACGTATATAATGTGCCCACCGAGAAGTAGGGGCCGACCCGCCTGGAATGTTGTAAAATACTACATCCGAGGTGTGAGGTTGCCTTAGGTTAGGATATATAACGTTATAGACGTATATAATGTTCCTACGGAGAGGTACGGTCAGACACGACGGAGTTTCTGTAAAACATTACCAGCGAGGGGCTAGATGGGATAGGTTATGTTATATTACGTTATAGATGTATATAATGTTCCCACCGAGAAGTGGGGGCCGACTAGCCAGGAATGTTATAAAATATTACATTCGAAATATTAGGTTGCCTTAGGCTAGGATATATAGCGTTATAGACGTATATAATGTTCCCACCGAGAAGTAGGGGCCGACGTGCCAGGAATGTAGTTAAATATTACACCCGAAATGTTAGGTTGCCTTAGGTTAGGATATATAACGTTATTGACTTATATAATGTTCCCACCGAGAAGTAGGTGCCGACGAGCCAAGACTGTTGTAAAATATTACATTCGACACGTTAGGTTGCCTTAAGCTAGGATATATAGCGTTATAGACGTATATAATGTTCCCACCGAGAAGTAGGGGCCGACGTGACAGGAATGTAGTAAAATATTACATCCCAGATGTTATGTTGCCTCAGGTTAGGATATACAACGTTATTGACTTATATAATGTTCCCACCGAGAAGTAGGGGCCGACGTGACAGGAATGTTGTAAAATACTACATTCGAGATGTTAGGTTGCCTTAGGTTGGGATATATAACGTTATAGACGTATATAGTGTCCCCACCGAGAAGTAGGGGCCGACATGCCAGTATAGTTGTAAGATACTACATCCGAGGTGTTAGGCTGCCTTAGGTTAGGGTATATAACTGTATAGACGTATATAATGTCCCAACAGAGACGTACGGGCCGACACGACCGGGATTCTGTAAATCATTACCAGCGAAAGGCTAGATGGGTTAGGCTAGGTTATATTACGTTATAGATGTATGTAATGTTCGAACAGAGAGGTATGGGCCAACCTGCCAGATATGTTGTAAAATACTGCAATCGAGACGTTAGGTTGCCTTAAGTTAGGCTATATAACATTATAGACATACATAATTTACCAACCGAGGCGTATGGGGCGACACGAACGGGATTCTGAAAAACATTACCAGCGAGGGACTAGATGGTTTAGGTTAGGTTATGTTACATTATAGACGTATATAATGCTCCCCCCGAGAAGTAGGGGCCGACACGCCAGGAATGGTGTAAAATAATACACCTGACACGTAAGGTTGCCTTAGGTTAGGGTGTATAACGTTATAGACGTATATTATGTCCCCACCGAGACATAGGGGACGACACGAACGGGATTCTGTAAAACATTAACGGCGAGGTTCCAGATGGGTTAGGTTAGGTTATATTACGTAATAGACGTATATAATGTGACCACCGAGAAGTAGGGGCCGACCCGCCTGGAATGTTGTAAAATACTACATCCGAGGTGTGAGGTTGCCTTAGGTTAGGATATATAACGTTATAGACGTATATAATGTTCCTACGGAGAGGTACGGTCCGACACGGCCGAGTTTCTGCAAAACATTACCAGCGAGGGGCTAGATGGGTTAGGTTATGTTATATTACGTTATAGACGTATATAATGTTCCCACCGAGAAGTAGGGGCCGACGTGCCAGGAATGTAGTAAAATATTACATCCGAGATGTTAGGTATCTTTAAGTTAGTATATATAACGTTATAGACGTATATAGTGTTTCCACCGAGAAGTAGGGGCCGATGAGCCAGGAATGTTGTTAAACATTACATCCGAGGTGTTAGGTTGCCTTAGGTTAGGATATATAACGTTATAGACGTATATATTGTATATATTGTTCCCACCGAGAAGTAGGGGCCGATGAGCCAGGAATGTTGTAAAATATTACATCCGAGATGTTAGGTTGCCTCAGGCTAGGATATATAACGTTATAGACGTATATAATGTTCCCACCGAGAAGTAGGGGCCCAGGCGCCAGGAATGTTGGAACATATTACATTCGACATGTTAGGATTGCCTTATGCTTGCATATATAACGTTATAGACGTATATAATGTTCCCACCGAGAAGTAGGGGCCGACGAGCCAGGAATGTTGTAAAATATTACGCTCGACATGTTAGGTTACCCTAAGCTAGGACATATAGCGTTATAGACGTGTACAATGTTCCGACAAAGAAGTAGGGGCCGACGCGCGGGGAGTGTTGTAACATATTACATCCGAGATGTTAGGTTTCCTTAGGCTAGGATATATAACGTTATAGCCGTATATAATGTTACCACAGAGAAGTAGGGACTTGCATGCCAGGAATGTTGTAGAATATTACGGTAGAGATGTTAGGTTGCCTTAAGTTAGTATATATAACGTTATAGACGTATATAGTGTTGCCACCGAGAAGGAGGGGCCGATGAGCCAGGAATGTTGTAGAACATTACGCTCGACATGTTAGGTTACCTTAGGCTAGGATATATAGCGTTATAGACGTATATAATGTCCCCACCGAGAAGTAGGGCCCGACGTGCCAGGAATGTAGTAAAATATTACATCCGAGATGTTAGGTTGCCTTAGGTTAGGATATATAACGTTATAGACGTATATCGTGTTGCCACCGAGAAGTAGGGGCCGATGAGCCAGGAATGTTGTTAAACATTACATCCGAGGTGTTAGGTTGCCTTAGGTTAGGATATATAACGTTATAGACGTATATATTGTTCCCACCGAGAAGTAGGGGCCGATGAGCCAGGAATGTTGTAAAATATTACATCCGAGGTGTTGGGTTGCCTCAGGCTAGGATATATAACGTTACAGACGTATATATTGTTCCCACCGAGAAGTAGGGGCCGATGAGCCAGGAATGTTGTAAAATATTACATCCGAGATGTTAGGTTGCCTCAGGCTAGGATATATAACGTTATAGCCGTATATAATGTTCCCACCGAGAAGTAGGGGCCGAGGCGCCAGGAATGTTGGAAAATATTACATTCGACATGTTAGGATTGCCTTAGGCTTGCATATATAATGTTATAGACGTATATAATGTTCCCACCGAGAAGTAGGGGCCGACGAGCCAGGAATGTTGTAAAATATTACGCTCGACATGTTAGTTTACCCTAAGCTAGGATATATAGCGTTATAGACGTATACAATGTTCCGACAAAGAAGTAGGGGCCGACGCGCGGGGAATGTTGTAACATATTACATCCGAGATGTTAGGTTTCCTTAGGCTAGGATATATAACGTTATAGCCGTATATAATGTTACCACAGAGAAGTAGGGACTTGCATGCCAGGAATGTTGTAAAATACTACGGTAGAGATGTTAGGTTGCCTTAAGTTAGTATATATAACGTTATAGACGTATATAGTGTTGCCACCGAGAAGGAGGGGCCGAGGCGCCAGGAATGTTGGAAAATATTACATTCGACATGTTAGGATTGCCTTAGGCTTGCATATATAACGTTATAGACGTATATAATGTTCCCACCGAGAAGTAGGGACTTGCATGCCAGGAATGTAGTAAAATATTACGGTAGAGATGTTAGGTTGCCTTAAGTTAGTATATATAACGTTATAGACGTATATAGTGTTGCCACCGAGAAGTAGGGGCTGATGAGCCAGGAATGTTGTAAAACGTACCATCCGAGGTGTTAGGTTGCCATAGGTTAGGATATATAACGTTATAGACGTGTATATTGTTCCCGCCGAAAATTAGGGGCCCCTGAGCCAGAAATGTTGTAAAATATTACGTTCGACATGTTAGGTTGCCTTAGGTTAGGATATATAACGTTATAGACGTATATAATGTTCCCACCGAGAAGTATGGGCCGACGAGCCAGGAATGTTGTTAAACATTACATCCGAGGTGTTAGGTTGCCTTAGGTTAGGATATATAACGTTATAGACGTATATATTGTTCCCACCGAGAAGTAGGGGCCGATGAGCCAGGAATGTTGTAAAATATTACATCCGAGGTGTTAGGTTGCCTCAGGCTAGGATATATAACGTTACAGACGTATATATTGTTCCCACCGAGAAGTAGGGGCCGATGAGCCAGGAATGTTGTAAAATATTACATCCGAGATGTTAGGTTGCCTCAGGCTAGGATATATAACGTTATAGACGTATATAATGTTCCCACCGAGAAGTAGGGGCCGAGGCGCCAGGAATGTTGGAAAATATTACATTCGACATGTTAGGATTGCCTTAGGCTTGCATATATAACGTTATAGACGTATACAATGTTCCGACAAAGAAGTAGGTGCCGACGCGCGGGGAATGTTGTAACATATTACATCCGAGATGTTAGGTTTCCTTAGGCTAGGATATATAACGTTATAGCCGTATATAATGTTACCACAGAGAAGTAGGGACTTGCATGCCAGGAATGTTGTAAAATATTACGGTAGAGATGTTAGGTTGCCTTAAGTTAGTATATATAACGTTATAGACGTATATAGTGTTGCCACCGAGAAGGAGGGGCCGATGAGCCAGGAATGTTGTAGAACATTACGCTCGACATGTTAGGTTACCTTAGGCTAGGATATATAGCGTTATAGACGTATATAATGTCCCCACCGAGATGTAGGGCCCGACGTGCCAGGAATGTAGTAAAATATTACATCCGAGATGTTAGGTTGCCTTAGGTTAGGATATATAACGTTATAGACGTATATAGTGTTGCCACCGAGAAGTAGGGGCCGATGAGCCAGGATTGTTGTTAAACATTACATCCGAGGTGTTAGGTTGCCTTAGGTTAGGATATATAACGTTATAGACGTATATATTGTTCCCACCGAGAAGTAGGGGCCGATGAGCCAGGAATGTTGTAAAATATTACATCCGATGTGTTAGGTTGCCCCAGGCTAGGATATATAACGTTACAGACGTATATATTGTTCCCACCGAGAAGTAGGGGCCGATGAGCCAGGAATGTTGTAAAATATTACATCCGAGATGTTAGGTTGCCTCAGGCTAGGATATATAACGTTATAGACGTATATAATGTTCCCACCGAGAAGTAGGGGCCGAGGCGCCACGAATGTTGGAAAATATTACATTCGACATGTTAGGATTGCCTTAGGCTTGCATATATAACGTTATAGACGTATATAATGTTCCCACCGAGAAGTAGGGGCCGACGATCCAGGAATGTTGTAAAATATTACGCTCGACATGTTAGGTTACCCTAAGCTAGGATATATAGCGTTATAGACGTATACAATGTTCCGACAAAGAAGTAGGGGCCGACGCGCGGGGAATGTTGTAACATATTACATCCGAGATGTTAGGTTTCCTTAGGCTAGGATATATAACGTTATAGCCGTATATAATGTTACCACAGAGAAGTAGGGACTTGCATGCCAGGAATGTTGTAAAATATTACGGTAGAGATGTTAGGTTGCCTTAAGTTAGTATATATAACGTTATAGACGTATATAGTGTTGCCACCGAGAAGGAGGGGCCGATGAGCCAGGAATGTTGTAAAATATTACGTTCGACATGTTAGGTTGCCTTAGGTTAGGATGTATAACTTTATAGACGTATATAATGTTCCCACCGAGAAATAGGGGCCGACGAGCCAGGAATGTTGTAAAATATGACGCTCGACATGTTAGGTTACCCTAAGCTAGGATATATAGCGTTATAGACGTGTACAATGTTCCGACAAAGAAGTAGGGGCCGACGCGCGGGGAATGTTGTAACATATTACATCCGAGATGTTAGGTTTCCTTAGGTTAGGATATATAACGTTATAGCCGTATATAATGTTACCACAGAGAAGTAGGGACTTGCATGCCAGGAATGTTGTAAAATATTACGGTAGAGATGTTAGGTTGCCTTAAGTTAGTATATATAACGTTATAGACGTATATAGTGTTGCCACCGAGAAGGAGGGGCCGATGAGCCAGGAATGTTGTAAAATATTACGTTCGACATGTTTGGTTGCCTTAGGTTAGGATATATAACGTTATAGACGTATATAATGTTCCCACCGAGAAGTAGGGACCGACGAGCCAGGAATGTTGTAAAATATTACGATCGACATGTTAGGTTACCCTAAGCTAGGATATATAGCGTTATAGACGTGTACAATGTTCCGACAAAGAAGTAGGGGCCGACGCGCGGGGAATGTTGTAACATATTACATCCGAGATGTTAGGTTTCCTTAGGCTAGGATATATAACGTTATAGCCGTATATAATGTTACCACAGAGAAGTAGGGACTTGCATGCCAGGAATGTTGTAAAATATTACGGTAGAGATGTTAGGTTGCCTTAAGTTAGTATATATAACGTTATAGACGTATATAGTGTTGCCACCGAGAAGGAGGGGCCGATGAGCCAGGAATGTTGTAGAACATTACGCTCGACATGTTAGGTTACCTTAGGCTAGGATATATAGCGTTATAGACGTATATAATGTCCCCACCGAGAAGTAGGGCCCGACGTGCCAGGAATGTAGTAAAATATTACATCCGAGATGTTAGGTTGCCTTAGGTTAGGATATATAACGTTATAGACGTATATAGTGTTGCCACCGAGAAGTAGGGGCCGATGAGCCAGGAATGTTGTTAAACATTACATCCGAGGTGTTAGGTTGCCTTAGGTTAGGATATATAACGTTATAGACGTATATATTGTTCCCACCGAGAAGTAGGGGCCGATGAGCCAGGAATGTTGTAAAATATTACATCCGATGTGTTAGGTTGCCCCAGGCTAGGATATATAACGTTACAGAAGTATATATTGTTCCCACCGAGAAGTAGGGGCCGATGAGCCAGGAATGTTGTAAAATATTACATCCGATGTGTTAGGTTGCCCCAGGCTAGGATATATAACGTTACAGACGTATATATTGTTCCCACCGAGAAGTAGGGGCCGATGAGCCAGGAATGTTGTAAAATATTACATCCGAGATGTTAGGTTGCCTCAGGCTAGGATATATAACGTTATAGACGTATATAATGTTCCCACCGAGAAGTAGGGGCCGAGGCGCCACGAATGTTGGAAAATATTACATTCGACATGTTAGGATTGCCTTAGGCTTGCATATATAACGTTATAGACGTATATAATGTTCCCACCGAGAAGTAGGGGCCGACGAGCCAGGAATGTTGTAAAATATTACGCTCGACATGTTAGGTTACCCTAAGCTAGGATATATAGCGTTATAGACGTATACAATGTTCCGACAAAGAAGTAGGGGCCGACGCGCGGGGAATGTTGTAACATATTACATCCGAAATGTTAGGTTTCCTTAGGCTAGGATATATAACGTTATAGCCGTATATAATGTTACCACAGAGAAGTAGGGACTTGCATGCCAGGAATGTTGTAAAATATTACGGTAGAGATGTTAGGTTGCCTTAAGTTAGTATATATAACGTTATAGACGTATATAGTGTTGCCACCGAGAAGGAGGGGCCGATGAGCCAGGAATGTTGTAAAATATTACGTTCGACATGTTAGGTTGCCTTAGGTTAGGATGTATAACTTTATAGACGTATATAATGTTCCCACCGAGAAGTAGGGGCCGACGAGCCAGGAATGTTGTAAAATATTACGCTCGGCATGTTAGGTTACCCTAAGCTAGGATATATAGCGTTATAGACGTGTACAATGTTCCGACAAAGAAGTAGGGGCCGACGCGCGGGGAATGTTGTAACATATTACATCCGAGATGTTAGGTTTCCTTAGGCTAGGATATATAACGTTATAGCCGTATATAATGTTCCCACCGAGAAGTAGGGGCCGAGGCGCCACGAATGTTGGAAAGTATTACATTCGACATGTTAGGATTGCCTTAGGCTTGCATATATAACGTTATAGACGTATATAATGTTCCCACCGAGAAGTAGGGGCCGATGAGCCAGGAATGTTGTAAAATATTACGTTCGACATGTTAGGTTGCCTTAGGTTAGGATGTATAACTTTATAGACGTATATAATGTCCCCACCGAGAAGTAGGGCCCGACGTGCCAGGAATGTAGTAAAATATTACATCCGAGGTGTTAGGTTGCCTTAGGTTAGGGTATATGACGTTATAGACGTATATATTGTTCCCACCGAGAAGTAGGGGCCGATGAGCCAGGAATGTTGTAAAATATTACATCCGAGATGTTAGGTTGCCTCAGGCTAGGATATATAACGTTATAGACGTATATAATGTTCCCACCGAGAAGTAGGGGCCGACGAGCCAGGAATGTTGTAAAATATTACGCTCGACATGTTAGGTTACCCTAAGCTAGGATATATAGCGTTATAGACGTATACAATGTTCCGACAAAGAAGTAGGGGCCGACCCGCGCGGAATGTTGTAACATATTACATCCGAAATGTTAGGTTTCCTTAGGCTAGGATATATAACGTTATAGCCGTATATAATGTTACCACAGAGAAGTAGGGACTTGCATGCCAGGAATGTGGTAAAATATTACGGTAGAGATGTTAGGTTGCCTTAAGTTAGTATATATAACTTTATAGACGTATATAGTGTTGCCACCGAGAAGGAGGGGCCGATGAGCCAGGAATGTTGTAGAACATTACGCTCGACATGTTAGGTTACCTTAGGCTAGGATATATAGCGTTATAGGCGTATATAATGTCCCCACCGAGAAGTAGGGCCCGACGTGCCAGGAATGTAGTAAAATATTACATCCGAGGTGTTAGGTTGCCTTAGGTTAGGGTATATGACGTTATAGACGTATATATTGTTCCCACCGAGAAGTAGGGGCCGATGAGCCAGGAATGTTGTAAAATATTACATCCGAGATGTTAGGTTGCCTCAGGCTAGGATATATAACGTTATAGACGTATATAATGTTCCCACCGAGAAGTAGGGGCCGACGAGCCAGGAATGTTGTAAAATATTACGCTCGACATGTTAGGTTACCCTAAGCTAGGATATATAGCGTTATAGACGTATACAATGTTCCGACAAAGAAGTAGGGGCCGACGCGCGGGGATTGTTGTAACATATTACATCCGAGATGTTAGGTTTCCTTAGGCTAGGATATATAACGTTATAGCCGTATATAATGTTACCACAGAGAAGTAGGGACTTGCATGCCAGGAATGTTGTAAAATATTACGGTAGAGATGTTAGGTTGCCTTAAGTTAGTATATATAACGTTATAGACGTATATAGTGTTGCCACCGAGAAGGAGGGGCCGATGAGCCAGAAATGTTGTAGAACATTACGCTCGACATGTTAGGTTACCTTAGGCTAGGATATATAGCGTTATAGACGTATATAATGTCCCCACCGAGAAGTAGGGCCCGACGTGCCAGGAATGTAGTAAAATATTACATCCGAGATGTTAGGTTGCCTTAGGTTAGGATATATAACGTTATAGACGTATATAGCGTTGCCACCGAGAAGTAGGGGCCGATGAGCCAGGAATGTTGTTAAACATTACATCCGAGGTGTTAGGTTGCCTTAGGTTAGGATATATAACGTTATAGACGTATATATTGTTCCCACCGAGAAGTAGGGGCCGATGAGCCAGGAATGTTGTAAAATATTACATCCGAGGTGTTAGGTTGCCCCAGGCTAGGATATATAACGTTACAGACGTATATATTGTTCCCACCGAGAAGTAGGGGCCGATGAGCCAGGAATGTTGTAAAATATTACATCCGAGATGTTAGGTTGCCTCAGGCTAGGATATATAACGTTATAGACGTATATAATGTTCCCACCGAGAAGTAGGGGCCGAGGCGCCACGAATGTTGGAAAATATTACATTCGACATGTTAGGATTGCCTTAGGCTTGCATATATAACGTTATAGACGTATATAATGTTCCCACCGAGAAGTAGGGGCCGACGAGCCAGGAATGTTGTAAAATATTACGCTCGACATGTTAGGTTACCCTAAGCTAGGATATATAGCGTTATAGACGTATACAATGTTCCGACAAAGAAGTAGGGGCCGACGCGCGGGGAATGTTGTAACATATTACATCCGAAATGTTAGGTTTCCTTAGGCTAGGATATATAACGTTATAGCCGTATATAATGTTACCACAGAGAAGTAGGGACTTGCATGCCAGGAATGTTGTAAAATATTACGGTAGAGATGTTAGGTTGCCTTAAGTTAGTATATATAACGTTATAGACGTATATAGTGTTGCCACCGAGAAGGAGGGGCCGATGAGCCAGGAATGTTGTAAAATATTACGTTCGACATGTTAGGTTGCCTTAGGTTAGGATGTATAACTTTATAGACGTATATAATGTTCCCACCGAGCAGTAGGGGCCGACGAGCCAGGAATGTTGTAAAATATTACGCTCGACATGTTAGGTATCTTTAGGTTAGTATATATAACGTTATAGACGTATATAGTGTTGCCACCGAGAAGTAGGGGCTGATGAGCCAGGAATGTTGTAAAACGTACCATCCGAGGTGTTAGGTTGCCATAGGTTAGGATATATAACGTTATAGACGTGTATATTGTTCCCGCCGAAAATTAGGGGCCCCTGAGCCAGAAATGTTGTAAAATATTACGTTCGACATGTTAGGTTGCCTTAGGTTAGGATATATAACGTTATAGACGTATATAATGTTCCCACCGAGAAGTATGGGCCGACGAGCCAGGAATGTTGTTAAACATTACATCCGAGGTGTTAGGTTGCCTTAGGTTAGGATATATAACGTTATAGACGTATATATTGTTCCCACCGAGAAGTAGGGGCCGATGAGCCAGGAATGTTGTAAAATATTACATCCGAGGTGTTAGGTTGCCTCAGGCTAGGATATATAACGTTACAGACGTATATATTGTTCCCACCGAGAAGTAGGGGCCGATGAGCCAGGAATGTTGTAAAATATTACATCCGAGATGTTAGGTTGCCTCAGGCTAGGATATATAACGTTATAGACGTATATAATGTTCCCACCGAGAAGTAGGGGCCGAGGCGCCAGGAATGTTGGAAAATATTACATTCGACATGTTAGGATTGCCTTAGGCTTGCATATATAACGTTATAGACGTATACAATGTTCCGACAAAGAAGTAGGTGCCGACGCGCGGGGAATGTTGTAACATATTACATCCGAGATGTTAGGTTTCCTTAGGCTAGGATATATAACGTTATAGCCGTATATAATGTTACCACAGAGAAGTAGGGACTTGCATGCCAGGAATGTTGTAAAATATTACGGTAGAGATGTTAGGTTGCCTTAAGTTAGTATATATAACGTTATAGACGTATATAGTGTTGCCACCGAGAAGGAGGGGCCGATGAGCCAGGAATGTTGTAGAACATTACGCTCGACATGTTAGGTTACCTTAGGCTAGGATATATAGCGTTATAGACGTATATAATGTCCCCACCGAGATGTAGGGCCCGACGTGCCAGGAATGTAGTAAAATATTACATCCGAGATGTTAGGTTGCCTTAGGTTAGGATATATAACGTTATAGACGTATATAGTGTTGCCACCGAGAAGTAGGGGCCGATGAGCCAGGATTGTTGTTAAACATTACATCCGAGGTGTTAGGTTGCCTTAGGTTAGGATATATAACGTTATAGACGTATATATTGTTCCCACCGAGAAGTAGGGGCCGATGAGCCAGGAATGTTGTAAAATATTACATCCGATGTGTTAGGTTGCCCCAGGCTAGGATATATAACGTTACAGACGTATATATTGTTCCCACCGAGAAGTAGGGGCCGATGAGCCAGGAATGTTGTAAAATATTACATCCGAGATGTTAGGTTGCCTCAGGCTAGGATATATAACGTTATAGACGTATATAATGTTCCCACCGAGAAGTAGGGGCCGAGGCGCCACGAATGTTGGAAAATATTACATTCGACATGTTAGGATTGCCTTAGGCTTGCATATATAACGTTATAGACGTATATAATGTTCCCACCGAGAAGTAGGGGCCGACGATCCAGGAATGTTGTAAAATATTACGCTCGACATGTTAGGTTACCCTAAGCTAGGATATATAGCGTTATAGACGTATACAATGTTCCGACAAAGAAGTAGGGGCCGACGCGCGGGGAATGTTGTAACATATTACATCCGAGATGTTAGGTTTCCTTAGGCTAGGATATATAACGTTATAGCCGTATATAATGTTACCACAGAGAAGTAGGGACTTGCATGCCAGGAATGTTGTAAAATATTACGGTAGAGATGTTAGGTTGCCTTAAGTTAGTATATATAACGTTATAGACGTATATAGTGTTGCCACCGAGAAGGAGGGGCCGATGAGCCAGGAATGTTGTAAAATATTACGTTCGACATGTTAGGTTGCCTTAGGTTAGGATGTATAACTTTATAGACGTATATAATGTTCCCACCGAGAAATAGGGGCCGACGAGCCAGGAATGTTGTAAAATATGACGCTCGACATGTTAGGTTACCCTAAGCTAGGATATATAGCGTTATAGACGTGTACAATGTTCCGACAAAGAAGTAGGGGCCGACGCGCGGGGAATGTTGTAACATATTACATCCGAGATGTTAGGTTTCCTTAGGTTAGGATATATAACGTTATAGCCGTATATAATGTTACCACAGAGAAGTAGGGACTTGCATGCCAGGAATGTTGTAAAATATTACGGTAGAGATGTTAGGTTGCCTTAAGTTAGTATATATAACGTTATAGACGTATATAGTGTTGCCACCGAGAAGGAGGGGCCGATGAGCCAGGAATGTTGTAAAATATTACGTTCGACATGTTTGGTTGCCTTAGGTTAGGATATATAACGTTATAGACGTATATAATGTTCCCACCGAGAAGTAGGGACCGACGAGCCAGGAATGTTGTAAAATATTACGATCGACATGTTAGGTTACCCTAAGCTAGGATATATAGCGTTATAGACGTGTACAATGTTCCGACAAAGAAGTAGGGGCCGACGCGCGGGGAATGTTGTAACATATTACATCCGAGATGTTAGGTTTCCTTAGGCTAGGATATATAACGTTATAGCCGTATATAATGTTACCACAGAGAAGTAGGGACTTGCATGCCAGGAATGTTGTAAAATATTACGGTAGAGATGTTAGGTTGCCTTAAGTTAGTATATATAACGTTATAGACGTATATAGTGTTGCCACCGAGAAGGAGGGGCCGATGAGCCAGGAATGTTGTAGAACATTACGCTCGACATGTTAGGTTACCTTAGGCTAGGATATATAGCGTTATAGACGTATATAATGTCCCCACCGAGAAGTAGGGCCCGACGTGCCAGGAATGTAGTAAAATATTACATCCGAGATGTTAGGTTGCCTTAGGTTAGGATATATAACGTTATAGACGTATATAGTGTTGCCACCGAGAAGTAGGGGCCGATGAGCCAGGAATGTTGTTAAACATTACATCCGAGGTGTTAGGTTGCCTTAGGTTAGGATATATAACGTTATAGACGTATATATTGTTCCCACCGAGAAGTAGGGGCCGATGAGCCAGGAATGTTGTAAAATATTACATCCGATGTGTTAGGTTGCCCCAGGCTAGGATATATAACGTTACAGAAGTATATATTGTTCCCACCGAGAAGTAGGGGCCGATGAGCCAGGAATGTTGTAAAATATTACATCCGATGTGTTAGGTTGCCCCAGGCTAGGATATATAACGTTACAGACGTATATATTGTTCCCACCGAGAAGTAGGGGCCGATGAGCCAGGAATGTTGTAAAATATTACATCCGAGATGTTAGGTTGCCTCAGGCTAGGATATATAACGTTATAGACGTATATAATGTTCCCACCGAGAAGTAGGGGCCGAGGCGCCACGAATGTTGGAAAATATTACATTCGACATGTTAGGATTGCCTTAGGCTTGCATATATAACGTTATAGACGTATATAATGTTCCCACCGAGAAGTAGGGGCCGACGAGCCAGGAATGTTGTAAAATATTACGCTCGACATGTTAGGTTACCCTAAGCTAGGATATATAGCGTTATAGACGTATACAATGTTCCGACAAAGAAGTAGGGGCCGACGCGCGGGGAATGTTGTAACATATTACATCCGAAATGTTAGGTTTCCTTAGGCTAGGATATATAACGTTATAGCCGTATATAATGTTACCACAGAGAAGTAGGGACTTGCATGCCAGGAATGTTGTAAAATATTACGGTAGAGATGTTAGGTTGCCTTAAGTTAGTATATATAACGTTATAGACGTATATAGTGTTGCCACCGAGAAGGAGGGGCCGATGAGCCAGGAATGTTGTAAAATATTACGTTCGACATGTTAGGTTGCCTTAGGTTAGGATGTATAACTTTATAGACGTATATAATGTTCCCACCGAGAAGTAGGGGCCGACGAGCCAGGAATGTTGTAAAATATTACGCTCGGCATGTTAGGTTACCCTAAGCTAGGATATATAGCGTTATAGACGTGTACAATGTTCCGACAAAGAAGTAGGGGCCGACGCGCGGGGAATGTTGTAACATATTACATCCGAGATGTTAGGTTTCCTTAGGCTAGGATATATAACGTTATAGCCGTATATAATGTTCCCACCGAGAAGTAGGGGCCGAGGCGCCACGAATGTTGGAAAGTATTACATTCGACATGTTAGGATTGCCTTAGGCTTGCATATATAACGTTATAGACGTATATAATGTTCCCACCGAGAAGTAGGGGCCGATGAGCCAGGAATGTTGTAAAATATTACGTTCGACATGTTAGGTTGCCTTAGGTTAGGATGTATAACTTTATAGACGTATATAATGTCCCCACCGAGAAGTAGGGCCCGACGTGCCAGGAATGTAGTAAAATATTACATCCGAGGTGTTAGGTTGCCTTAGGTTAGGGTATATGACGTTATAGACGTATATATTGTTCCCACCGAGAAGTAGGGGCCGATGAGCCAGGAATGTTGTAAAATATTACATCCGAGATGTTAGGTTGCCTCAGGCTAGGATATATAACGTTATAGACGTATATAATGTTCCCACCGAGAAGTAGGGGCCGACGAGCCAGGAATGTTGTAAAATATTACGCTCGACATGTTAGGTTACCCTAAGCTAGGATATATAGCGTTATAGACGTATACAATGTTCCGACAAAGAAGTAGGGGCCGACCCGCGCGGAATGTTGTAACATATTACATCCGAAATGTTAGGTTTCCTTAGGCTAGGATATATAACGTTATAGCCGTATATAATGTTACCACAGAGAAGTAGGGACTTGCATGCCAGGAATGTGGTAAAATATTACGGTAGAGATGTTAGGTTGCCTTAAGTTAGTATATATAACTTTATAGACGTATATAGTGTTGCCACCGAGAAGGAGGGGCCGATGAGCCAGGAATGTTGTAGAACATTACGCTCGACATGTTAGGTTACCTTAGGCTAGGATATATAGCGTTATAGGCGTATATAATGTCCCCACCGAGAAGTAGGGCCCGACGTGCCAGGAATGTAGTAAAATATTACATCCGAGGTGTTAGGTTGCCTTAGGTTAGGGTATATGACGTTATAGACGTATATATTGTTCCCACCGAGAAGTAGGGGCCGATGAGCCAGGAATGTTGTAAAATATTACATCCGAGATGTTAGGTTGCCTCAGGCTAGGATATATAACGTTATAGACGTATATAATGTTCCCACCGAGAAGTAGGGGCCGACGAGCCAGGAATGTTGTAAAATATTACGCTCGACATGTTAGGTTACCCTAAGCTAGGATATATAGCGTTATAGACGTATACAATGTTCCGACAAAGAAGTAGGGGCCGACGCGCGGGGATTGTTGTAACATATTACATCCGAGATGTTAGGTTTCCTTAGGCTAGGATATATAACGTTATAGCCGTATATAATGTTACCACAGAGAAGTAGGGACTTGCATGCCAGGAATGTTGTAAAATATTACGGTAGAGATGTTAGGTTGCCTTAAGTTAGTATATATAACGTTATAGACGTATATAGTGTTGCCACCGAGAAGGAGGGGCCGATGAGCCAGAAATGTTGTAGAACATTACGCTCGACATGTTAGGTTACCTTAGGCTAGGATATATAGCGTTATAGACGTATATAATGTCCCCACCGAGAAGTAGGGCCCGACGTGCCAGGAATGTAGTAAAATATTACATCCGAGATGTTAGGTTGCCTTAGGTTAGGATATATAACGTTATAGACGTATATAGCGTTGCCACCGAGAAGTAGGGGCCGATGAGCCAGGAATGTTGTTAAACATTACATCCGAGGTGTTAGGTTGCCTTAGGTTAGGATATATAACGTTATAGACGTATATATTGTTCCCACCGAGAAGTAGGGGCCGATGAGCCAGGAATGTTGTAAAATATTACATCCGAGGTGTTAGGTTGCCCCAGGCTAGGATATATAACGTTACAGACGTATATATTGTTCCCACCGAGAAGTAGGGGCCGATGAGCCAGGAATGTTGTAAAATATTACATCCGAGATGTTAGGTTGCCTCAGGCTAGGATATATAACGTTATAGACGTATATAATGTTCCCACCGAGAAGTAGGGGCCGAGGCGCCACGAATGTTGGAAAATATTACATTCGACATGTTAGGATTGCCTTAGGCTTGCATATATAACGTTATAGACGTATATAATGTTCCCACCGAGAAGTAGGGGCCGACGAGCCAGGAATGTTGTAAAATATTACGCTCGACATGTTAGGTTACCCTAAGCTAGGATATATAGCGTTATAGACGTATACAATGTTCCGACAAAGAAGTAGGGGCCGACGCGCGGGGAATGTTGTAACATATTACATCCGAAATGTTAGGTTTCCTTAGGCTAGGATATATAACGTTATAGCCGTATATAATGTTACCACAGAGAAGTAGGGACTTGCATGCCAGGAATGTTGTAAAATATTACGGTAGAGATGTTAGGTTGCCTTAAGTTAGTATATATAACGTTATAGACGTATATAGTGTTGCCACCGAGAAGGAGGGGCCGATGAGCCAGGAATGTTGTAAAATATTACGTTCGACATGTTAGGTTGCCTTAGGTTAGGATGTATAACTTTATAGACGTATATAATGTTCCCACCGAGCAGTAGGGGCCGACGAGCCAGGAATGTTGTAAAATATTACGCTCGACATGTTAGGTATCTTTAGGTTAGTATATATAACGTTATAGACGTATATAGTGTTGCCACCGAGAAGTAGGGGCTGATGAGCCAGGAATGTTGTAAAACGTACCATCCGAGGTGTTAGGTTGCCATAGGTTAGGATATATAACGTTATAGACGTGTATATTGTTCCCGCCGAGAATTAGGGGCCCCTGAGCCAGGAATGTTGTAAAATATTACGTTCGACATGTTAGGTTGCCTTAGGTTAGGATATATAACGTTATATACGTATATAATGTTCCCACCGAGAAGTAGGGGCCGACGAGCCAGGAATGTTGTTAAACATTACATCCGAGGTGTTAGGTTGCCTTAGGTTAGGATATATAACGTTATAGACGTATATATTGTTCCCACCGAGAAGTAGGCGCCGATGAGCCAGGAATGTTGTAAAATATTACATCCGAGATGTTAGGTTGCCTCAGGCTAGGATATATAACGTTATATGCGTATATAATGTTCCCACCGAGAAGTAGGGGCCGACGCGCCAGGAATGTTGGAAAATATTACATTCGACATGTTAGGATTGCCTTAGGCTTGCATATATATCGTTATAGACGTATATAATGTTCCCACCGAGAGGTAGGGGCCGACGTGCCAGGAATGTAGTAAAATATTACATCCGACATGTTAGGTTGCCTTAGGCTAGGATATATAACGTTATAGACGTATATATTGTTCCCACCGAGAAGTAGGGGCCGATGAGCCAGGAATGTTGCAAAATATTACATCCGAGATGTTAGGTTGCCTCAGGCTAGGATATATAGCGTTATAGACGTATATAATGTCCCCACCGGGAAGTAGGGCCCGACGTGCCAGGAATGTAGTAAAATATTACATCCGAGATGTTAGGTAGCCTTAGGTTAGGATATATCACGTTATTGACTTATATAATGTTCCCGCCAATAGGTACGGGCCGACGTGCCAGGAATGCAGTAAAATATTACACCCGAGGTGCTAGGTTGCCTTAGTTTAGGATATATAACGTTATTGACTTATATAATGTTCCCACGGAGAAGTAGTCCCTGACGCGCCTGGAATGTTGTAAAATAGTACATTCGACATGTTAGGATTGCCGTAGGCTAGGATATATAACGTTTTAGACGTATATGATATTCCCACCGAGAAGTACTGGACGACACGAAAGGAATGTTGTCCAATATTACATTCGACATGTTAGGTTGCCTTAGGATAGGATATATAACGTTATAGACTTATATACTGTTCCCACCGAGAAGGAGGTACCGACGCGCCAGGAATGTTGTGAAATATTACATTCGACATGTTAGGTTGCCTTAAGCTACGATATATAGCCTTACAGACGTATATAATATTCCCACCGAGAAGCATCGGCCGACGTGCCAGGAATGTAGTAAAATATTACATCCGAGATGTTAGGTTGCCTTAGGTTAGGATATATAACGTTATTGACGTATATAGTGTTGCCACCGAGAAGTGGGGGCGGATAAGCCAGGAATGTTGTAGAACATTACATCCGAGGTGTTAGGTTGCCTTAGGTTAGGATATATAACGTTATAGACGTATATATTGTTCCCACCGAGAAGTAGGGGCCGACGAGACAGGAATGTTGTAAAATATTACATCCGAGATGTTAGGTTGCCTTAAGGTAGGATATATAGCGTTATAGACGTATTTAATGTTCCCACCGACAAGTAGGGGCCGAAGCGCCGGGAATGTTGTAAAATATTACATTCAACATGTTAGGTTGCCTTAGGCTAGGATATATAGCGTTATAGACGTATATAATGTTCCCACCGAGAAGTAGCGGCCGTCGCGCCAGGAATGTTGTAAAATATTACATTCGACACGTTAGGTTGCCTTAGGCTAGGATATATAACGTTATAGACGTATATAATGTTTCCACCGAGAAGTTGCGGCCGTCGCGCCAGGAATGTTGTAAAATATTACATTCGACACGTTAGGTTGCCTTAGGCTAGGATATATAACGTTGTAGACGTATATAATGTTTCCACCTAGAAGTTTGGGCCGACGAGCCAGGAATGTTGTAAAATATTACATCCGAGATGTTAGGTTGCCTCAGGCTAGGATATATAACGTTATAGACGTATATAATGTTCCCACCGAGAAGTAGGGGCCGACGAGCCAGGAATGTTGTAAAATATTACGCTCGACATGTTAGGTTACCCTAAGCTAGGATATATAGCGTTATAGACGTATACAATGTTCCGACAAAGAAGTAGGGGCCGAGGCGCGGGGAATGTTGTAACATATTACATCCGAGATGTTAGGTTTCCTTAGGCTAGGATATATAACGTTATAGCCGTATATAATGTTACCACAGAGAAGTAGGGACTTGCATGCCAGGAATGTTGTAAAATATTACGTTCGACATGTTAGGTTGCCTTAGGTTAGGATATATAACGTTATAGACGTATATAATGTTCCCACCGAGAAGTAGGGGCCGAGGCGCCAGGAATGTTGGAAAATATTACATTCGACATGTTAGGATTGCCTTAGGCCTGCATATATAACGTTATAGACGTATATAATGTTCCCACCGAGCAGTAGGGGCCGACGAGCCAGGAATGTTGTAAAATATTACACTCGACATGTTAGTTTACCATAAGCTAGGAAATATAGCGTTATAGACGTATACAATGTTCCGACAAAGAAGTAGGGGCCGACGCGCGGGGAATGTTGTAACATATTACATCCGAGATGTTAGGTTTCCTTAGGCTAGGATATATAACGTTATAGCCGTATATAATGTTACCACAGAGAAGTAGGGACTTGCATGCCAGGAATGTTGTAAAATATTACGTTCGACATGTTAGGTTGCCTTAGGTTAGGATATATAACGTTATAGACGTATATAACGTTGCCACCGAGAAGTAGGGGCCGACGAGACAGGAATGTTGTTAAACATTACATCCGAGGTGTCAGGTTGCCCTAGGTTGGGATATATAACGTTACAGACATATATAATGTTCCCACCGAGATGTAGGGGCCGAGGTGCCAGGAATGTAGTAAAATATTACATCCGACATGTTAGGTTGCCTTAGGCTAGGATATATAACGTTACAGGCGTATATATTGTTCCCACCGAGAAGTAGGGGCCGATGAGCCAGGAATGTTGTAAAATATTACATCCGAGATGTTAGGTTGCCTCAGGCTAGGATATATAACGTTAAAGACGTATATAATGTTGCCACCGAGAAGTAGGGGCCGACGAGACAGGAATGTTGTTAAACATTACATCCGAGGTGTTAGGTTGCCCTAGGTTAGGATATATAACGTTATAGACATATATAATGTTCCCACCGAGAGGTAGGGGCCGACGTGCCAGGAATGTAGTAAAATATTACATCCGACATGTTAGGTTGCCTTAGGCTAGGATATATAACGTTACAGGCGTATATATTGTTCCCACCGAGAAGTAGGGGCCGATGAGCCAGGAATGTTGTAAAATATTACATCCGAGATGTTAGGTTGCCTCAGGCTAGGATATATAACGTTATAGACGTATATAATGTTCCCACCGAGAAGTAGGGGCCGACGAGCCAGGAATGTTGTAAAATATTACGCTCGACATGTTAGGTTACCCTAAGCTAGGATATATAGCGTTATAGACGTATACAATGTTCCGACAAAGAAGTAGGGGCCGAGGCGCGGGGAATGTTGTAACATATTACATCCGAGATGTTAGGTTTCCTTAGGCTAGGATATATAACGTTATAGCCGTATATAATGTTACCACAGAGAAGTAGGGACTTGCATGCCAGGAATGTTGTAAAATATTACGTTCGACATGTTAGGTTGCCTTAGGTTAGGATATATAACGTTATAGACGTATATAATGTTCCCACCGAGAAGTAGGGGCCGAGGCGCCAGGAATGTTGGAAAATATTACATTCGACATGTTAGGATTGCCTTAGGCCTGCATATATAACGTTATAGACGTATATAATGTTCCCACCGAGCAGTAGGGGCCGACGAGCCAGGAATGTTGTAAAATATTACACTCGACATGTTAGTTTACCATAAGCTAGGAAATATAGCGTTATAGACGTATACAATGTTCCGACAAAGAAGTAGGGGCCGACGCGCGGGGAATGTTGTAACATATTACATCCGAGATGTTAGGTTTCCTTAGGCTAGGATATATAACGTTATAGCCGTATATAATGTTACCGCAGAGAAGTAGGGACTTACATGCCAGGAATGTTGTAAAATATTACGGTAGAAATGTTAGGTTGCCTTAGGTTAGTATATATAACGTTATGGACGTATATAGTGTTGCCACCGAATAGGAAGGGTCGATGAGCCAGGAATGTTGTAGAACATTACGCTCGACATGTTAGGTTACCTTAGGCTAGGATATATAGCGTTATAGACGTATATAATGTCCCCACCGAGAAGTAGGGACCGACGTGCCAGGAATGTAGTAAAATATTACATTCGACATGTTAGGTTGCCTTAGGCTAGGATATATAGCGGTATAGACGTATATAATGTTCCCACCTAGAAGTAGCGGCCGTCGCGCCAGGAATGTTGTTAAACATTACATCCGAGGTGTTAGGTTGCCTTAGGTTAGGATATATAACGTTATAGACGTATATAGTGTTGCCACCGAGAAGTAGGGGCCGATGAGCCAGGAATGTTGTTAAACATTACATCCGAGGTGTTAGGTTGCCTTAGGTTAGGATATATGACGTTATAGACGTATATAATGTTCCCACCGACAAGTAGGGGCCGATGCGCCGGGAATGTTGTAAAATATTACATTCGACATGTTAGGTTGCCTTAGGCTAGGATATATAGCGGTATAGACGTATATAATGTTCCCACCTAGAAGTAGCGGCCGTCGCGCCAGGAATGTTGTAAAATATTACATTCGACACGTTAGGTTGCCTTAGGCTAGGATATATAACGTTATAGACGTATATAATGTTTCCACCGAGAAGTAGCGGCCGTCGCGCCAGGAATGTAGTAAAATATTACATCCGAGAAGTTAGGTTGCCTTAGGCTAGGATATATAACGATATAGACGTATATACTGTTCCCACCGAGAAGTAGGTGCCGACGCGCCAAGAATGTTGTAAAATATTACATTCGACATGTTAGGTTGCCTTAAGCTAGGATATATAGCGTTATGGACGTATATAATATTGCCACCGAGAAGTAACGGCCGACGTGCCAGGAATGTAGTAAAATATTACATCCGAGATGTTAGGTTGCCTTAGGTTAGGATATATAACGTTATAGACGTATATAGTGTTGCCACCGAGAAGTAGGGGCCGATGAGCCAGGAATGTTGTTAAACATTACATCCGAGGTGTTAGGTTGCCTTAGGTTAGGATATATAACGTTATAGACGTATATATTGTTCCCACCGAGAAGTAGGGGCCGATGAGCCAGGAATGTTGTAAAATATTACATCCGAGATGTTAGGTTGCCTCAGGCTAGGATATATAACGTTATAGACGTATATAATGTTAGCACCGAGAAGTAGGGGTCGACGCGCCAGGAATGTTGGAAAATATTACATTCGACATGTTAGGATTGCCTTAGGCTTGCATATATAGCGTTATAGACGTATACAATGTTCCCACCGAGAGGTAGGGGCCGACGTGCCAGGAATGTAGTAAAATATTACATCCGACATGTTAGGTTGCCTTAGGCTAGGATATATAACGTTACAGGCGTATATAATGTTCCCACCGAGAAGTAGAGGCCGACCCGCCAGGAATGTTGCAAAATACTACATACGAGATGTTAGGTTGCCTTAGGTTAGGATATTTAACGTTATAGACTTATATAATCTCCGCACCGAGACGTACGGGACGACACGGACGTGATTCCTCAAAACATTACCACCGAGGCGCTAGATGGGATACGTTAGGCTATATTACGTTACAGACGTATATAATGTTCTCACCGAGAAGTAGGTTCCGACCCGCCAGGAATGTAGTAAAATACTACATCCGAGATGTTGGGTTGCCTTAGGATAGGATATATAACGTTGTAGACGCATACAATGTTCCCACCGAGACGTACGGGACGACATGAGCTGGAATCTGTAATACATTACCAGCGAGGGGCTAAATGGGTTAGGTTAGGTTATGTTACATTATAGACGTATATAATGATCCCACCGAGAAGTAGGAGCCGACTCTCCTTGAATGTGGTAAAATACGACATTCGAGATGTTAGGTTGCCTTAGGTTAGGATATATAACGTTATAGACTTATATAATGTCCGCACCGGGACGAACGGGACGACACGAACGGAATTCTGTAAAACATTATCACCGAGAGGCAAAATGGGATAGGTTAGGTTATATTACGATATAGACGTATATAATGCTCCCACTCAGAAGTAGGGGCCGACCCGCCTGGAATGCTGTAAAATACTACATTCGAGATGTTAGGTTGCCTTAGCTTAGGATGTATAACGTTACAGACGTATATAATTTCCGCACAGCATTGTGTAAAGTATTACATTCGACATGTTAGGTTGCGTTAGGTTAGGATATATAACGTTATAGACGTATATAATGTCCCCGCCGAGACGTAGGGACCGACATGCCAGGAATGTTGTAAAATATTACATCCCAGATGTGTGGTTGCGTTAGGTTAGGATATACAAAGCTATAGACGTATACAACGTCCCCATCGAGAAGCAGGCGACGAAATGCCAGGAATGTTGTGAAATATTACATCCGAGATGTTATGCTGCCTTGCGTTACGATATAGTAGGCCACCGCACCGAGACGTATGGGACGACACGAACGACAATCTGTAAAACATTACCAGCGAAGGTCTAGATGGGTTAGGTTAGGTTATATTACGTTACAGACGAATATAATGATCCCACCGAGAATTAGGGGCGGAACCGCCTGCAATGTTGTAAAATACTACATTCGAGGTGTTAGGTTGCCTTAGGTTAGGATGTATAAAGTTATAGACGTATATAATGTACCCATCGAGAAGTACGCGACGACACGCCAGGAGTGGTGTAAAATAATACATCCGAGATGTTAGGTTGCCTTAGGTTAGGATATATATCGTTATAGACGTATATAATGTTCCCGTCGGGACGTCGGGACCGATATGTCAGGAATGTTTTAAAATATTACATACGAGATGTTTGGTTGGCTTAGGTTAGGATATATATCGTTATAGACGTATATAATGTTCCCACCGAGAAATAGGGGCCGACACGCCAGGAATATTGTCAAATATTACATCCGAGATGTTAGGTTGCCTTAGGTTAGGATATACAACGTTATAGACGTATATAATTTTCCCGCCGGAACGTAGGGACCGACATGCCAGGAATGTTGTATAATATTACATACGAGATGTTTGGTTGCCTTGGGTTAGTATATATATCGTTATAGACGTATATAATGTTCCCCCCGGGACGTAGGGACCGACATGTCAGGAATGTTGTAAAATATTACATCCGAGATGTTAGGTTGCCTTAGGTTGGGATATATAACGTTATAGACGTATATAATGTTTCCACCGAGAAGTAGTGGCCGACCCGCCTGGAATATTGTAGAATATTACATTCGAGATGTTAGGTTGCCTTAGGTTAGGATATATAACGTTATAGATGCATATAATGTCCCCACCGAGACGTGCGGGACGGCACGAACGTGATTCTGTAAAACATTACCTGCGAGGTGCTAGATGGCTTAGGTTAGGTTATATTACATTATAGACGCATATAATGTTCCCACCGAGAAGTAGGTTCCGACCCGCCAGGAATGTTGGGACATACTACATCCGAGATGTTAGGGTGCCTTAGTGTATGGTATATAACGTTATAGACTTATATAATGTCCGCACAGAGACGTACGGGACGACACGAACGGGATTCTGCAAAACAATATCACCGAGGTGCAAAATGGGTTAGGTTAGTTTATTTTACGATATAGACGTATATAATGTTCCCACCGAGAAGTAGCGGCCGACCCGCCATGAATGTTGGAAACTACTACATCCGAGATGTTAGGATGCCTTAGGTTAGGATATATAACAATATAGACGCATATAATGTCCGCACAGAGACGTACGGGGCGACACGAACGAGATTCTGTAAAACATTACCAGCGAGGGTCTAGATGGGTTAGGTTAGGTTTCATTACGTTATAAAAGTATATAATGTTCCCACCGAGAAGTAGGGGCCGACCCGCCAGAAATGTTGGAAAATACTACATCCGAGATGTTAGGTTGCCTTAGGATAGGATATATAACCTTATAGACGTATATAATGTCCGCGCCGTAATGTACGGGACGACACGAACGGGATTCTGGGAAACATTACCAGCGACAGTCTAGCTGGGTTAGGTTAGGTTATATTACGTTATAGAGGTTTATAATGTTCCCACCGAGATGTAGGGACCGACCCGCCAGAAATGTTGGAAAATACTACATTCGAGATGTTAGGTTGCCTTAGGATAGGAAATATAACGTTATAGACGTATATAATGTCCGCCGCAAGACGTACGGGACGACACGAACGGGATTCTGTAAAACATTACCACCGAGGGTATAGGTGGGTTAGGTTAGGATCTATTACGTTATAGACGTATATAATGTTCCCACCGAGAAGTAGCGGCCGACCCGCCATGAATGTTGGAAACTACTACATCCGAGATGTTAGGATGCCTTAGGTTAGGATATATAACAATATAGACGCATATAATGTCCGCACAGAGACGTACGGGGCGACACGAACGAGATTCTGTAAAACATTACCAGCGAGGGTCTAGATGGGTTAGGTTAGGTTTCATTACGTTATAAAAGTATATAATGTTCCCACCGAGAAGTAGGGGCCAACCCGACAGAAATGTTGGAAAATACTACATCCGAGATGTTAGGTTGCCTTAGGATAGGATATATAACCTTATAGACGTATATAATGTCCGCGCCGTGATGTACGGGACGACACGAACGGGATTCTGGGAAACATTACCAGCGACAGTCTAGCTGGGTTAGGTTAGGTTATATTACGTTATAGAAGTTTATAATGTTCCCACCGAGATGTAGGGACCGACCCGCCAGAAATGTTGGAAAATACTACATTCGAGGTGTTAGGTTGCCTTAGGATAGGAAAAATAACGTTATAGACGTATATAATGTCCGCACCGAGACGTAGGGCACGACACGAACGGGATTCTGTCACACCTTACCAGCGAGGGTCTAGATGGGTTAGGTTAGGATCTATTACGTTATAGACGTATATAATGTTCCCACCGAGAAGTAGGGGCCGACCCGCCAGGAATTTTGGAAAATACTACATCCGAGATGTTAGGATGCCTTAGGTTGCGATATATAAAGTTATAGAAGTATATAATGTTCCCACCGAGAAGTAGGGCCCGACGCGCCTGGAAAGCTTAAAGTACCACAATCAAGATTTTAGGTTGCCGTAGGTAAGGATATACAACGTTATAGACGTATATAATGTCCGCACCGAGACGTAGGGCACGACACGAACGGGATTCTGTAAAACATTACCAGCGAGTGTCTAGATGGGTCAGGTTAGGTTATATTACGTTATGGTCGTATATAATGTTCCCACCGAGAAATAGGGACCGACCCGCCAGAAATGTTGGGAAATACTACAATCGAGATGTTAGGTTGCCTTAGGATAGGAAAAATAACGTTATAGACGTATATAATGCCCGCACCGAGACGTACGGGACGACACGAACGGGATTCTGTAAAACATTTCCAGCGAGGGTCTAGATGGGTTAGGTTAGGATCTATTACGTTATAGACGTATATAATGTTCCCACCAAGAAGTAGCGGCCGACCCGCCTGGAATGTAGTAAAATACAACGTTCGAGATGTTAGGTTGCCTTAGGTTAGGATATATAACGATACAGACGCATATAATGTCCGCACAGAGACGTAGGGTGCGACACGAACGAGATTCTGTAAAACATTACCAGCGAGGGTCTAGATGGGTTAGCTTAGGTTACATTACGTTATAAAAGTATATAATGTTCCCACCGAGAAGTAGGGGCCGACCCGCCAGAAATGTTGTGAAATACTACATTCGAGATGTTAAGTTGTGTTAGGTTAGGATATATAACGTAGTAGACGTACAGAATGTCCCCACCGAGAAGTACGGGCCGACACGCCCGGGATTCTGTAAAATATTACCACCGAGGGTCTAGATGGATTAGGTTAGGTTCTATTACGTTATAGACGTATCTAATGTTCCCACCGAGAAGTAGGGACCGACCCGCCAGGAATGTTGGAAACTACTACATCCGAGATGTTAGGTTGCCTTAGGATAGGATATATAACCTTATAGACGTATATAATGTCCGCGCCGTAATGTACGGGACGACACGAACGGGATTCTGGGAAACATTACCAGCGACAGTCTAGCTGGGTTAGGTTAGGTTATATTACGTTATAGAGGTTTATAATGTTCCCACCGAGATGTAGGGACCGACCCGCCAGAAATGTTGGAAAATACTATATTCGAGATGCTAGGTTGCCTTAGGATAGGAAATATAACGTTATAGACGTATATAATGTCCGCCGCAAGACGTACGGGACGACACGAACGGGATTCTGTAAAACATTACCACCGAGGGTATAGGTGGGTTAGGTTAGGGTCTATTACGTTATAGACGTATATAATGTTCCCACCGAGAAGTAGCGGCCGACCCGCCATGAATGTTGGAAACTACTACATCCGAGATGTTAGGATGCCTTAGGTTAGGATATATAACAATATAGACGCATATAATGTCCGCACAGAGACGTACGGGGCGACACGAACGAGATTCTGTAAAACATTACCAGCGAGGGTCTAGATGGGTTAGGTTAGGTTTCATTACGTTATAAAAGTATATAATGTTCCCACCGAGAAGTAGGGGCCGACCCGCCAGAAATGTTGGAAAATACTACATCCGAGATGTTAGGTTGCCTTAGGATAGGATATATAACCTTATAGACGTATATAATGTCCGCGCCGTGATGTACGGGACGACACGAACGGGATTCTGGGAAACATTACCAGCGACAGTCTAGCTGGGTTAGGTTAGGTTATATTACGTTATAGAGGTTTATAATGTTCCCACCGAGATGTAGGGACCGACCCGCCAGAAATGTTGGAAAATACTACATTCGAGATGTTAGGTTGCCTCAGGATAGGAAAAATAACGTTATAGACGTATATAATGCCCGCACCGAGACGTACGGGACGACACGAACGGGAATCTGTAAAACATTTCCAGCGAGGGTCTAGATGGGTTAGGTTAGGATCTATTACGTTATAGACGTATATAATGTTCCCACCAAGAAGTAGCGGCCGACCCGCCTGGAATGTTGGAAACTACTACATCCGAGATGTTAGGTTGCCTTAGGATAGGATATATAACCTTATAGACGTATATAATGTCCGCGCCGTAATGTACGGGACGACACGAACGGGATTCTGGGAAACATTACCAGCGACAGTCTAGCTGGGTTAGGTTAGGTTATATTACGTTATAGAGGTTTATAATGTTCCCACCGAGATGTAGGGACCGACCAGCCAGAAATGTTGGAAAATACTATATTCGAGATGCTAGGTTGCCTTAGGATAGGAAATATAACGTTATAGACGTATATAATGTCCGCCGCAAGACGTACGGGACGACACGAACGGGATTCTGTAAAACATTACCACCGAGGGTATAGGTGGGTTAGGTTAGGGTCTATTACGTTATAGACGTATATAATGTTCCCACCGAGAAGTAGCGGCCGACCCGCCATGAATGTTGGAAACTACTACATCCGAGATGTTAGGATGCCTTAGGTTAGGATATATAACAATATAGACGCATATAATGTCCGCACAGAGACGTACGGGGCGACACGAACGAGATTCTGTAAAACATTACCAGCGAGGGTCTAGATGGGTTAGGTTAGGTTTCATTACGTTATAAAAGTATATAATGTTCCCACCGAGAAGTAGGGGCCGACCCGCCAGAAATGTTGGAAAATACTACATCCGAGATGTTAGGTTGCCTTAGGATAGGATATATAACCTTATAGACGTATATAATGTCCGCGCCGTGATGTACGGGACGACACGAACGGGATTCTGGGAAACATTACCAGCGACAGTCTAGCTGGGTTAGGTTAGGTTATATTACGTTATAGAGGTTTATAATGTTCCCACCGAGATGTAGGGACCGACCCGCCAGAAATGTTGGAAAATACTACATTCGAGATGTTAGGTTGCCTCAGGATAGGAAAAATAACGTTATAGACGTATATAATGTCCGCACCGAGACGTAGGGCACGACACGAACGGGAATCTGTCACACCTTACCAGCGAGGGTCTAGATGGGTTAGGTTAGGATCTATTACGTTATAGACGTATATAATGTTCCCACCGAGAAGTAGGGGCCGACCCGCCAGGAATTTTGGAAAATACTACATCCGAGATGTTAGGATGCCTTAGGTTGCGATATATAAAGTTATAGAAGTATATAATGTTCCCACCGAGAAGTAGGGCCCGACGCGCCTGGAAAGCTTAAAGTACCACAATCAAGATTTTAGGTTGCCGTAGGTAAGGATATACAACGTTATAGACGTATATAATGTCCGCACCGAGACGTAGGGCACGACACGAACGGGATTCTGTAAAACATTACCAGCGAGGGTCTAGATGGGTCAGGTTAGGTTATATTACGTTATGGTCGTATATAATGTTCCCACCGAGAAATAGGGACCGACCCGCCAGAAATGTTGGGAAATACTACAATCGAGATGTTAGGTTGCCTTAGGATAGGAAAAATAACGTTATAGACGTATATAATGCCCGCACCGAGACGTACGGGACGACACGAACGGGATTCTGTAAAACATTTCCAGCGAGGGTCTAGATGGGTTAGGTTAGGATCTATTACGTTATAGACGTATATAATGTTCCCACCAAGAAGTAGCGGCCGACCCGCCTGGAATGTAGTAAAATACAACGTTCGAGATGTTAGGTTGCCTTAGGTTAGGATATATAACGATACAGACGCATATAATGTCCGCACAGAGACGTAGGGTGCGACACGAACGAGATTCTGTAAAACATTACCAGCGAGGGTCTAGATGTGTTAGCTTAGGTTACATTACGTTATAAAAGTATATAATGTTCCCACCGAGAAGTAGGGGCCGACCCGCCAGAAATGTTGTGAAATACTATATTCGAGATGCTAGGTTGCCTTAGGATAGGAAATATAACGTTATAGACGTATATAATGTCCGCCGCAAGACGTACGGGACGACACGAACGGGATTCTGTAAAACATTACCACCGAGGGTATAGGTGGGTTAGGTTAGGGTCTATTACGTTATAGACGTATATAATGTTCCCACCGAGAAGTAGCGGCCGACCCGCCATGAATGTTGGAAACTACTACATCCGAGATGTTAGGATGCCTTAGGTTAGGATATATAACAATATAGACGCATATAATGTCCGCACAGAGACGTACGGGGCGACACGAACGAGATTCTGTAAAACATTACCAGCGAGGGTCTAGATGGGTTAGGTTAGGTTTCATTACGTTATAAAAGTATATAATGTTCCCACCGAGAAGTAGGGGCCGACCCGCCAGAAATGTTGGAAAATACTACATCCGAGATGTTAGGTTGCCTTAGGATAGGATATATAACCTTATAGACGTATATAATGTCCGCGCCGTGATGTACGGGACGACACGAACGGGATTCTGGGAAACATTACCAGCGACAGTCTAGCTGGGTTAGGTTAGGTTATATTACGTTATAGAGGTTTATAATGTTCCCACCGAGATGTAGGGACCGACCCGCCAGAAATGTTGGAAAATACTACATTCGAGATGTTAGGTTGCCTCAGGATAGGAAAAATAACGTTATAGACGTATATAATGTCCGCACCGAGACGTAGGGCACGACACGAACGGGAATCTGTCACACCTTACCAGCGAGGGTCTAGATGGGTTAGGTTAGGATCTATTACGTTATAGACGTATATAATGTTCCCACCGAGAAGTAGGGGCCGACCCGCCAGGAATTTTGGAAAATACTACATCCGAGATGTTAGGATGCCTTAGGTTGCGATATATAAAGTTATAGAAGTATATAATGTTCCCACGGAGAAGTAGGGCCCGACGCGCCTGGAAAGTTTAAAGTACCACAATCAAGATTTTAGGTTGCCGTAGGTAAGGATATACAACGTTATAGACGTATATAATGTCCGCACCGAGACGTAGGGCACGACACGAACGGGATTCTGTAAAACATTACCAGCGAGGGTCTAGATGGGTCAGGTTAGGTTATATTACGTTATGGTCGTATATAATGTTCCCACCGAGAAATAGGGACCGACCCGCCAGAAATGTTGGGAAATACTACAATCGAGATGTTAGATAGCCTTAGGTAAGGATATGTAACGTTATAGACGTATATAATGCCCGCACCGAGACGTACGGGACGACACGAACGGGATTCTGTAAAACATTTCCAGCGAGGGCCTAGATGGGTTAGGTTAGGATCTATTACGTTGTAGACGTATATAATGTTCCCACCAAGAAGTAGCGGCCGACCCGCCTGGAATGTAGTAAAATACAACGTTCGAGATGTTAGGTTGCCTTAGGTTAGGATATATAACGATACAGACGCATATAATGTCCGCACAGAGACGTAGGGTGCGACACGAACGAGATTCTGTAAAACATTACCAGCGAGGGTCTAGATGGGTTAGGTTAGGTTAAATTACGTTATAAAAGTATATAATGTTCCCACCGAGAAGTAGGGGCCGACCCGCCAGAAATGTTGTGAAATACTACATTCGAGATGTTAAGTTGTGTTAGGTTAGGATATATAACGTAGTAGACGTACATAATGTCCCCACCGAGAAGTACGGGCCGACACGCCCGGGATTCTGTAAAATATTACCACCGAGGGTCTAGATGGATTAGGTTAGGTTCTATTACGTTATAGACGTATCTAATGTTCCCACCGAGAAGTAGGGACCGACCCGCCAGGAATGTTGGAAACTACTACATCCGAGATGTTAGGTTGCCTTAGGATAGGATATATAACCTTATAGACGTATATAATGTCCGCGCCGTAATGTACGGGACGACACGAACGGGATTCTGGGAAACATTACCAGCGACAGTCTAGCTGGGTTAGGTTAGGTTATATTACGTTATAGAGGTTTATAATGTTCCCACCGAGATGTAGGGACCGACCCGCCAGAAATGTTGGAAAATACTACATCCGAGATGTTAGGTTGCCTTAGGATAGGATATATAACCTTATAGACGTATATAATGTCCGCGCCGTGATGTACGGGACGACACGAACGGGATTCTGGGAAACATTACCAGCGACAGTCTAGCTGGGTTAGGTTAGGTTATATTACGTTATAGAGGTTTATAATGTTCCCACCGAGATGTAGGGACCGACCCGCCAGAAATGTTGGAAAATACTACATTCGAGATGTTAGGTTGCCTTAGGATAGGAAAAATAACGTTATAGACGTATATAATGTCCGCACCGAGACGTAGGGCACGACACGAACGGGATTCTGTCACACCTTACCAGCGAGGGTCTAGATGGGTTAGGTTAGTATCTATTACGTTATAGACGTATATAATGCTCCCACCGAGAAGTAGGGGCCGACCCGCCAGGAATGTTGGAAAATACTACATCCGAGATGTTAGGATGCCTTAGGTTGCGATATATAAAGTTATAGAAGTATATAATGTTCCCACGGAGAAGTAGGGCCCGACGCGCCTGGAAAGTTTAAAGTACCACAATCAAGATTTTAGGTTGCCGTAGGTAAGGATATACAACGTTATAGACGTATATAATGTCCGCACCGAGACGTAGGGCACGACACGAACGGGATTCTGTAAAACATTACCAGCGAGGGTCTAGATGGGTCAGGTTAGGTTATATTACGTTATGGTCGTATATAATGTTCCCACCGAGAAATAGGGACCGACCCGCCAGAAATGTTGGGAAATACTACAATCGAGATGTTAGATAGCCTTAGGTAAGGATATGTAACGTTATAGACGTATATAATGCCCGCACCGAGACGTACGGGACGACACGAACGGGATTCTGTAAAACATTTCCAGCGAGGGCCTAGATGGGTTAGGTTAGGATCTATTACGTTGTAGACGTATATAATGTTCCCACCAAGAAGTAGCGGCCGACCCGCCTGGAATGTAGTAAAATACAACGTTCGAGATGTTAGGTTGCCTTAGGTTAGGATATATAACGATACAGACGCATATAATGTCCGCACAGAGACGTAGGGTGCGACACGAACGAGATTCTGTAAAACATTACCAGCGAGGGTCTAGATGGGTTAGGTTAGGTTAAATTACGTTATAAAAGTATATAATGTTCCCACCGAGAAGTAGGGGCCGACCCGCCAGAAATGTTGTGAAATACTACATTCGAGATGTTAAGTTGTCTTAGGTTAGGATATATAACGTAGTAGACGTACATAATGTCCCCACCGAGAAGTACGGGCCGACACGCCCGGGATTCTGTAAAATATTACCACCGAGGGTCTAGATGGATTAGGTTAGGTTCTATTACGTTATAGACGTATCTAATGTTCCCACCGAGAAGTAGGGACCGACCCGCCAGGAATGTTGGAAACTACTACATCCGAGATGATAGGATGCCTTAGGTTAGGATATATAACAATATAGACGCATATAATGTCCGCACAGAGACGTACGGGGCGACAGGAACGAGATTCTGTAAAACATTACCAGCGAGGGTCTAGATGGGTTAGGTTAGGTTTCATTACGTTATAAAAGTATATAATGTTCCCACCGAGAAGTAGGGGCCGACCCGCCAGAAATGTTGTGAAATACTACATTCGAGATGTTAAGTTGTCTTAGGTTAGGATATATAACGTAGTAGACGTACATAATGTCCCCACCGAGAAGTACGGGCCGACACGCCCGGGATTCTGTAAAATATTACCACCGAGGGTCTAGATGGATTAGGTTAGGTTCTATTACGTTATAGACGTATCTAATGTTCCCACCGAGAAGTAGGGACCGACCCGCCAGGAATGTTGGAAACTACTACATCCGAGATGATAGGATGCCTTAGGTTAGGATATATAACAATATAGACGCATATAATGTCCGCACAGAGACGTACGGGGCGACAGGAACGAGATTCTGTAAAACATTACCAGCGAGGGTCTAGATGGGTTAGGTTAGGTTTCATTACGTTATAAAAGTATATAATGTTCCCACCGAGAAGTAGGGGCCGACCCGCCAGAAATGTTGGAAAATACTACATCCGAGATGTTAGGTTGCCTTAGGATAGGATATATAACCTTATAGACGTATATAATGTCCGCGCCGTGATGTACGGGACGACACGAACGGGATTCTGGGAAACATTACCAGCGACATTCTAGCTGGGTTAGGTTAGGTTATATTACGTTATAGAGGTTTATAATGTTCCCACCGAGATGTAGGGACCGACCCGCCAGAAATGTTGGAAAATACTACATTCGAGATGTTAGGTTGCCTTAGGATAGGAAAAATAACGTTATAGACGTATATAATGTCCGCACCGAGACGTAGGGCACGACACGAACGGGATTCTGTCACACCTTACCAGCGAAGGTCTAGATGGGTTAGGTTAGGATCTATTACGTTATAGACGTATATAATGCTCCCACCGAGAAGTAGGGGCCGACCCGCCAGGAATGTTGGAAAATACTACATCCGAGATGTTAGGATGCCTTAGGTTGCGATATATAAAGTTATAGAAGTATATAATGTTCCCACGGAGAAGTAGGGCCCGACGCGCCTGGAAAGTTTAAAGTACCACAATCAAGATTTTAGGTTGCCGTAGGTAAGGATATACAACGTTATAGACGTATATAATGTCCGCATCGAGACGTAGGGCACGACACGAACGGGATTCTGTAAAACATTACCAGCGAGGGTCTAGATGGGTCAGGTTAGGTTATATTACGTTATGGTCGTATATAATGTTCCCACCGAGAAATAGGGACCGACCCGCCAGAAATGTTGGGAAATACTACAATCGAGATGTTAGGTTGCCTTAGGTAAGGATATGTAACGTTATAGACGTATATAATGCCCGCACCGAGACGTACGGGACGACACGAACGGGATTCTGTAAAACATTTCCAGCGAGGGTCTAGATGGGTTAGGTTAGGATCTATTACGTTGTAGACGTATATAATGTTCCCACCAAGAAGTAGCGGCCGACCCGCCTGGAATGTAGTAAAATACAACGTTCGAGATGTTAGGTTGCCTTAGGTTAGGATATATAACGATACAGACGCATATAATGTCCGCACAGAGACGTAGGGTGCGACACGAACGAGATTCTGTAAAACATTACCAGCGAGGGTCTAGATGGGTTAGGTTAGGTTACATTACGTTATAAAAGTATATAATGTTGCCACCAAGATGTAGGGTCCGACCCGCCAGAAATGTTGGAAAATACTACATTCGAGATGTTAGGTTGCCTTAGGATAGGAAATATAACGTTATAGACGTATATAATGTCCGCCGCAAGACGTACGGGACGACACGAACGGGATTCTGTAAAACATTACCACCGAGGGTATAGTTGGGTTAGGTTAAGATCTATTACGTTATAGACGTATATAATGTTCCCACCGAGAAGTAGCGGCCGACCCGCCATGAATGTTGGAAACTACTACATCCGAGATGTTAGGATACCTTAGGTTAGGATATATAACAATATAGACGCATATAATGTCCGCACAGAGACGTACGGGGCGACACGAACGAGATTCTGTAAAACATTACCAGCGAGGGTCTAGATGGGTTAGGTTAGGTTTCATTACGTTGTAAAAGTATATAATGTTCCCACCGAGAAGTAGGGGCCGACCTGCCAGAAATGTTGGAAAATACTACATCCGAGATGTTAGGTTGCCTTAGGATAGGATATATAACCTTATAGACGTATATAATGTCCGCGCCGTAATGTACGGGACGACACGAACGGGATTCTGGGAAACATTACCAGCGACAGTCTAGCTGGGTTAGGTTAGGTTATATTACGTTATAGAGGTTTATAATGTTCCCACCGAGATGTAGGGACTGACCCGCCAGAAATGTTGGAAAATACTACATTCGAGATGTTAGGTTGCCTTAGGATAGGAAATATAACGTTATAGACGTATATAATGTCCGCCGCAAGACGTACGGGACGACACGAACGGGATTCTGTAAAACATTACCACCGAGGGTATAGGTGGGTTAGGTTAGGATCTATTACGTTATAGACGTATATAATGTTCCCACCGAGAAGTAGCGGCCGACCCGCCATGAATGTTGGAAACTACTACATCCGAGATGTTAGGATGCCTTAGGTTAGGATATATAACAATATAGACGCATATAATGTCCGCACAGAGACGTACGGGGCGACACGAACGAGATTCTGTAAAACATTACCAGCGAGGGTCTAGATGGGTTAGGTTAGGTTTCATTACGTTATAAAAGTATATAATGTTCCCACCGAGAAGTAGGGGCCGACCCGCCAGAAATGTTGGAAAAATACTACATCCGAGATGTTAGGTTGCCTTAGGATAGGATATATAACCTTATAGACGTATATAATGTCCGCGCCGTGATGTACGGGACGACACGAACGGGATTCTGGGAAACATTGCCAGCGACAGTCTAGCTGGGTTAGGTTAGGTTATATTACGTTATAGAGGTTTATAATGTTCCCACCGAGATGTAGGGACCGACCCGCCAGAAATGTTGGAAAATACTACATTCGAGATGTTAGGTTGCCTTAGGATAGGAAAAATAACGTTATAGACGTATATAATGTCCGCACCGAGACGTAGGGCACGACACGAACGGGATTCTGTCACACCTTACCAGCGAGGGTCTAGATGGGTTAGGTTAGGATCTATTACGTTATAGACGTATATAATTTTCCCACCGAGAAGTAGGGGCCGACCCGCCAGGAATGTTGGAAAATACTACATCCGAGATGTTAGGATGCCTTAGGTTGCGATATATAAAGTTATAGAAGTATATAATGTTCCCACCGAGAAGTAGGGCCCGACGCGCCTGGAAAGTTTAAAGTACCACAATCAAGATTTTAGGTTGCCGTAGGTAAGGATATACAACGTTATAGACGTATATAATGTCCGCACCGAGACGTAGGGCACGACACGAACGGGATTCTGTAAAACATTACCAGCGAGGGTCTAGATGGGTCAGGTTAGGTTATATTACGTTATGGTCGTATATAATGTTCCCACCGAGAAATAGGGACCGACCCGCCAGAAATGTTGGGAAATACTACAATCGAGATGTTAGGTTGCCTTAGGATAGGAAAAATAACGTTATAGACGTATATAATGCCCGCACCGAGACGTACGGGACGACACGAACGGGATTCTGTAAAACATTTCCAGCGAGGGTCTAGATGGGTTAGGTTAGGATCTATTACGTTATAGACGTATATAATGTTCCCACCAAGAAGTAGCGGCCGACCCGCCTGGAATGTAGTAAAATACAACGTTCGAGATGTTAGGTTGCCTTAGGTTAGGATATATAACGATACAGACGCATATAATGTCCGCACAGAGACGTAGGGTGCGACACGGACGAGATTCTGTAAAACATTACCAGCGAGGGTCTAGATGGGTTAGGTTAGGTTACATTACGTTATAAAAGTATATAATGTTCCCACCGAGAAGTAGGGGCCGACCCGCCAGAAATGTTGTGAAATACTACATTCGAGATGTTAAGTTGTCTTAGGTTAGGATATATAACGTAGTAGACGTACATAATGTCCCCACCGAGAAGTACGGGCCGACACGCCGGGGTTCTGTAAAATATTACCACCGAGGGTCTAGATGGATTAGGTTAGGTTCTATTACGTTATAGACGTATCTAATGTTCCCACCGAGAAGTAGGGACCGACCCGCCAGGAATGTTGGAAACTACTACATCCGAGATGTTAGGATGCCTTAGGTTAGGATATATAACAATATAGACGCATATAATGTCCGCACAGAGACGTACGGGGCGACACGAACGAGATTCTGTAAAACATTACCAGCGAGGGTCTAGATGGGTTAGGTTAGGTTTCATTACGTTATAAAAGTATATAATGTTCCCACCGAGAAGTAGGGGCCGACCCGCCAGAAATGTTGGAAAATACAACATCGGAGATGTTAGGTTGCCTTAGGATAGGATATATAACCTTATAGACGTATATAATGTCCGCGCCGTGATGTACGGGACGACACGAACGGGATTCTGGGAAACATTACCAACGACAGTCTAGCTGGGTTAGGTTAGGTTATATTACGTTATAGAGGTTTATAATGTTCCCACCAAGATGTAGGGACCGACCCGCCAGAAATGTTGGAAAATACTACATTCGAGATGTTAGGTTGCCTTAGGATAGGAAAAATAACGTTATAGACGTATATAATGTCCGCACCGAGACGTAGGGCACGACACGAACGGGATTCTGTCACACCTTACCAGCGAGGGTCTAGATGGGTTAGGTTAGGATCTATTACGTTATAGACGTATATAATGCTCCCACCGAGAAGTAGGGGCCGACCCGCCAGGAATGTTGGAAAATACTACATCCGAGATGTTAGGATGCCTTAGGTTGCGATATATAAAGTTATAGAAGTATATAATGTTCCCACGGAGAAGTAGGGCCCGACGCGCCTGGAAAGTTTAAAGTACCACAATCAAGATTTTAGGTTGCCGTAGGTAAGGATATACAACGTTATAGACGTATATAATGTCCGCACCGAGACGTAGGGCACGACACGAACGGGATTCTGTAAAACATTACCAGCGAGGGTCTAGATGGGTCAGGTTAGGTTATATTACGTTATGGTCGTATATAATGTTCCCACCGAGAAATAGGGACCGACCCGCCATAAATGTTGGGAAATACTACAATCGAGATGTTAGGTTGCCTTAGGTAAGGATATGTAACGTTATAGCCGTATCTAATGCCCGCACCGAGACGTACGGGACGACACGAACGGGATTCTGTAAAACATTTCCAGCGAGGGTCTAGATGGGTTAGGTTAGGATCTATTACGTTGTAGACGTATATAATGTTCCCACCAAGAAGTAGCGGCCGACCCGCCTGGAATGTAGTAAAATACAACGTTCGAGATGTTAGGTTGCCTTAGGTTAGGATATATAACGATACAGACGCATATAATGTCCGCACAGAGACGTAGGGTGCGACACGAACGAGATTCTGTAAAACATTACCAGCGAGGGTCTAGATGGGTTAGGTTAGGTTACATTACGTTATAAAAGTATATAATGTTCCCACCGAGAAGTAGGGGCCGACCCGCCAGAAATGTTGTGAAATACTACATTCGAGATGTTAAGTTGTCTTAGGTTAGGATATATAACGTAGTAGACGTACATAATGTCCCCACCGAGAAGTACGGGCCGACACGCCGGGGTTCTGTAAAATATTACCACCGAGGGTCTAGATGGATTAGGTTAGGTTCTATTACGTTATAGACGTATCTAATGTTCCCACCGAGAAGTAGGGACCGACCCGCCAGGAATGTTGGAAACTACTACATCCGAGATGTTAGGATGCCTTAGGTTAGGATATATAACAATATAGACGCATATAATGTCCGCACAGAGACGTACGGGGCGACACGAACGAGATTCTGTAAAACATTACCAGCGAGGGTCTAGATGGGTTAGGTTAGGTTTCATTACGTTATAAAAGTATATAATGTTCCCACCGAGAAGTAGGGGCCGACCCGCCAGAAATGTTGGAAAATACAACATCGGAGATGTTAGGTTGCCTTAGGATAGGATATATAACCTTATAGACGTATATAATGTCCGCGCCGTGATGTACGGGACGACACGAACGGGATTCTGGGAAACATTACCAACGACAGTCTAGCTGGGTTAGGTTAGGTTATATTACGTTATAGAGGTTTATAATGTTCCCACCAAGATGTAGGGACCGACCCGCCAGAAATGTTGGAAAATACTACATTCGAGATGTTAGGTTGCCTTAGGATAGGAAAAATAACGTTATAGACGTATATAATGTCCGCACCGAGACGTAGGGCACGACACGAACGGGATTCTGTCACACCTTACCAGCGAGGGTCTAGATGGGTTAGGTTAGGATCTATTACGTTATAGACGTATATAATGCTCCCACCGAGAAGTAGGGGCCGACCCGCCAGGAATGTTGGAAAATACTACATCCGAGATGTTAGGATGCCTTAGGTTGCGATATATAAAGTTATAGAAGTATATAATGTTCCCACGGAGAAGTAGGGCCCGACGCGCCTGGAAAGTTTAAAGTACCACAATCAAGATTTTAGGTTGCCGTAGGTAAGGATATACAACGTTATAGACGTATATAATGTCCGCACCGAGACGTAGGGCACGACACGAACGGGATTCTGTAAAACATTACCAGCGGGGGTCTAGATGGGTCAGGTTAGGTTATATTACGTTATGGTCGTATATAATGTTCCCACCGAGAAATAGGGACCGACCCGCCATAAATGTTGGGAAATACTACAATCGAGATGTTAGGTTGCCTTAGGTAAGGATATGTAACGTTATAGACGTATCTAATGCCCGCACCGAGACGTACGGGACGACACGAACGGGATTCTGTAAAACATTTCCAGCGAGGGTCTAGATGGGTTAGGTTAGGATCTATTACGTTGTAGACGTATATAATGTTCCCACCAAGAAGTAGCGGCCGACCCGCCTGGAATGTAGTAAAATACAACGTTCGAGATGTTAGGTTGTCTTAGGTTAGGATATATAACGATACAGACGCATATAATGTCCGCACAGAGACGTAGGGTGCGACACGAACGAGATTCTGTAAAACATTACCAGCGAGGGTCTAGATGGGTTAGGTTAGGTTACATTACGTTATAAAAGTATATAATGTTCCCACCGAGAAGTAGGGGCCGACCCGCCAGAAATGTTGTGAAATACTACATTCGAGATGTTAAGTTGTCTTAGGTTAGGATATATAACGTAGTAGACGTACATAATGTCCCCACCGAGAAGTACGGGCCGACACGCCCGGGATTCTGTAAAATATTACCACCGAGGGTCTAGATGGATTAGGTTAGGTTCTATTACGTTATAGACGTATCTAATGTTCCCACCGAGAAGTAGGGACCGACCCGCCAGGAATGTTGGAAAATACTACATACGAGATATTAGGATGCCTTAGGTTAGGATATATAACGTTATAGACGTATATAATGTCCGCACCGAGACGTACGGGTAGACACGGAACGGGATTCTGTAAAACACTACCAGCGAGGGTCTAGATGGGTCAGGTTAGGTTATATTACGTTATAGATGTTTATAATGTTCCCACCGAGAAGTAGGGGCCGACCCGCCTGGAATGTTGGAAAATACTACATCCGAGATGTTAGGATGCCTTAGGTTGCGATATATAAAGTTATAGAAGTATATAATGTTCCCACCGAGAAGTAGGGCCCGACGCGCCTGGAAAGTTTAAAGTACCACAATCAAGATTTTAGGTTGCCGTAGGTAAGGATATACAACGTTATAGACGTATATAATGTCCGCACCGAGACGTAGGGCACGACACGAACGGGATTCTGTAAAACATTACCAGCGAGGGTCTAGATGGGTCAGGTTAGGTTATATTACGTTATGGTCGTATATAATGTTCCCACCGAGAAATAGGGACCGACCCGCAAGAAATGTTGGGAAATACTACAATCGAGATGTTAGGTTGCCTTAGGTAAGGATATGTAACGTTATAGACGTATATAATGCCCGCACCGAGACGTACGGGACGACACGAACGGGATTCTGTAAAACATTTCCAGCGAGGGTCTAGATGGGTTAGGTTAGGATCTATTACGTTGTAGATGTATATATTGTCCCCATCGAGAAGTAGGCGACGACACGCCAGGAATGTTGTAAAATATTACATTCTACAAGTTAGGTTGCCATAGGCTAGGATATATAACGTTATAGACGTATATAATGTTCCCACCGAGAAATAGGGACTGACGCGTCAGGAATGTTCTAAAATATTACACCCGAGATTTTAGGTTCCCTTAGGTTAGGATATATGACGTTATAGATGTGTATAATGTCCCCATCCAGAAGTAGGCGACGACACGCCAGGAATGTTGTAAAATATTACATCACAGATGTTAGGTTGCGTTAGGTTAGTATATACAAGGTTATAGACGTATATAATGTCCCCATGGAGAAGCAGGCGACAACACGCCAGATTGTTGTAAAATATTACATTCGACATGTTAGGTTTCCTTAGGCTAGGATATATATCGTTATAGACGTATATAATGTTCCCACCGAATAGTAGCAGCCGAAGCGCCAGGAATGTTGTAAAATATTACATCCGATATGTTAGGTTGCCGTAGGTTAGGATATATATCGTTATAGACGTATATAATGTTCCCACCGAGACGTAGGGACCGACATGCCAGGAATGTTGTAAAATATTACATCCGAGATGCTAGGTTGCTTTAGGTTATGATTTATATCGTTATAGACGTATATAATGTTCCCACCGAGACGTGGGGACCGACATGCCAGGGATCTTGTAAAATATTACATCCCAGATGTTAGGTTGCTTTAGGTTAGGATATTCAACGTTATAGACGTACATAAAGTCCCCATCGAGAAGCAGGCGACGACACGCCAGGAATGTTGTAATATATAACATCCGAGATATTATGTTGCCATACGTTAGGATATGTAACGTTATAGACGTATATAATGTTCCCACCGAAAAGCAGCAGCCGAAGCGCCAGGAATGTTGTAAAATATTACATCCGAGATGTTAGGTTGCCTTAGGTTAGGATATATATCGTTATAGACGTATAGAATGTTCCCACCGAGATGTAGGGACCTACATGCCAGGAATGTTGTAAAATATTACATCCGAGATGTTAGGTTGCCTTAGGTTAGGATATACAACGTTATAGATGTATATAATGTCCCCATCGAGAAGTAGGCGACGACACGCCAGGAATGTGGTAAAATATTACATTCTACAAGTTAGGTTCCCTTAGGTTATGATGTACAACGTTATAGACGTATAGAATGTTCCCACCGAGAAGTAGGGACCTACATGCCAGGAATGTTGTAAAATATTACATCCGAGATGTTAGGTTGCCTTAGGTTAGGATATACAACGTTATAGATGTATATAATGTCCCCATCGAGAAGTAGGCGACGACACGCCAGGAATGTGGTAAAATATTACATTCTACAAGTTAGGTTCCCTTAGGTTATGATATACAACGTTATAGACGTATAGAATGTTCCCACCGAGAAATAGGGGCCGACGCGTCAGCAATGTTGTAAAATATTACATTCGACATGTTAGGTTCCCTTAGGTTAGGATATACAACGTTATAGACGTATAGAATGTTCCCACCGAGAAGTAGGGACCGACATGCCAGGAATGTTGTAAAATATTACATCCGAGATGTTAGGTTGCTTTAGGTTATGATATATATCGTTATAGACGTATATAATGTTCCCACCGAGACGTGGGGACCGACATGCCAGGGATCTTGTAAAATATTACACCCCAGATGTTAGGTTGCTTTAGGTTAGGATATTCAACGTTATAGACGTACATAAAGTCCCCATCGAGAAGTAGGCGACGACACGCCAGGAATGTGGTAAAATATTACATTCTACAAGTTAGGTTCCCTTAGGTTATGATATACAACGTTATAGACGTATAGAATGTTCCCACCGAGAAATAGGGGCCGACGCGTCAGCAATGTTGTAAAATATTACATTCGACATGTTAGGTTCCCTTAGGTTAGGATATAAAACGTTATAGACGTATAGAATGTTCCCACCGAGAAGTAGGGACCGACATGCCAGGAATGTCGTAAAATATTACATCCGAGATGTTAGGTTGCCTTAGGTTAGGATATACAACGTTGTAGATGTATATAATGTCCCCATCGAGATGTAGGCGACGAAACGCCAGGAATGTTGTAAAATATTACATTCTACATGTTGGGTTGCCCTAGGCTACGATATATATCGTTATAGACGTATACATTGTTTCCACCGAGAAGTAGGGTCCGACATGCCAGGAATGTTGTAAAATATTACGTCCGAGATGTTAGGTTGCTTTAGGTTATGATATATATCGTTATAGACGTATATAATGTTCCCACCGAGACGTGGGGACCGACATGCCAGGGATATTGTAAAATATTACATCCCAGATGTTAGGTTGCTTTAGGTTAGGATATTCAACGTTATAGACGTACATAAAGTCCCCATCGAGAAGCAGGCGACGACACGCCAGGAATGCTGTAAAATATTACATCCCAGATGTTAGGTTGCGTTAGGTTAGGATATATATCGTTATAGACGTATAGAATGTTCCCACCGAGAAATAGGGGCCGAGGCGTCAGCAATGTTGTAAAATATTACATCCGAGATGTTAGGTTGCCTTAGGTTAGGATATATATCGTTATAGACGTATAGAATGTTCCCACCGAGAAGTAGGGACCTACATGCCAGGAATGTTGTAAAATATTACATCCGAGATGTTAGGTTGCCTTAGGTTAGGATATACAACGTTATAGATGTATATAATGTCCCCATCGAGAAGTAGGCGACGACACGCCAGGAATGTGGTAAAATATTACATTCTACAAGTTAGGTTCCCTTAGGTTATGATATACAACGTTATAGACGTATAGAATGTTCCCACCGAGAAATAGGGGCCGACGCGTCAGCAATGTTGTAAAATATTACATTCGACATGTTAGGTTCCCTTAGGTTAGGATATACAACGTTATAGACGTATAGAATGTTCCCACCGAGAAGTAGGGACCGACATGCCAGGAATGTTGTAAAATATTACATCCGAGATGTTAGGTTGCTTTAGGTTATGATATATATCGTTATAGACGTATATAATGTTCCCACCGAGACGTGGGGACCGACATGCCAGGGATCTTGTAAAATATTACACCCCAGATGTTAGGTTGCTTTAGGTTAGGATATTCAACGTTATAGACGTACATAAAGTCCCCATCGAGAAGTAGGCGACGACACGCCAGGAATGTGGTAAAATATTACATTCTACAAGTTAGGTTCCCTTAGGTTATGATATACAACGTTATAGACGTATAGAATGTTCCCACCGAGAAATAGGGGCCGACGCGTCAGCAATGTTGTAAAATATTACATTCGACATGTTAGGTTCCCTTAGGTTAGGATATAAAACGTTATAGACGTATAGAATGTTCCCACCGAGAAGTAGGGACCGACATGCCAGGAATGTTGTAAAATATTACACCCGAGATGTTAGGTTCCCTTAGGTTAGGATATATGACGTTATAGATGTATATAATGTCCCCATCCAGAAGTAGGTGACGACACGCCAGGACTGTTGTAAAATATTACATCCCTGATGTTAGGTTGCGATAGGTTAGAATATACAACGTTATAGACGTATATAATGTCCCCATCGAGAAGCAGGCGACGACACGACAGGAATGTAGTAAAATATTACATTCGACATGTTAGGTTGCCTTAGGCTAGGATATATATCGTTATAGACGTACACAATGTTCCCACCGAGAAGTAGGGACCGACATGCCAGGAATGTTGTAAAATACTACATCCGAGATGTTAGGTTGCCTTAGGTTAGGATATACAACGTTATAGATGTATATATTGTCCCCATCGAGAAGTAGGCGACGACACGCCAGGAATGTTGTAAAATATTACATTCTACAAGTTAGGTTGCCATAGGCTAGGATATATAACGTTATAGACGTATATAATGTTCCCACCGAGAAATAGGGACTGACGCGTCAGGAATGTTCTAAAATATTACACCCGAGATTTTAGGTTCCCTTAGGTTAGGATATATGACGTTATAGATGTGTATAATGTCCCCATCCAGAAGTAGGCGACGACACGCCAGGAATGTTGTAAAATATTACATCACAGATGTTAGGTTGCGTTAGGTTAGTATATACAAGGTTATAGACGTATATAATGTCCCCATGGAGAAGCAGGCGACAACACGCCAGATTGTTGTAAAATATTACATTCGACATGTTAGGTTTCCTTAGGCTAGGATATATATCGTTATAGACGTATATAATGTTCCCACCGAATAGTAGCAGCCGAAGCGCCAGGAATGTTGTAAAATATTACATCCGATATGTTAGGTTGCCGTAGGTTAGGATATATATCGTTATAGACGTATAGAATGTTCCCACCGAGATGTAGGGACCTACATGATAGGAATGTTGTAAAATATTACATCCGAGATGTTAGGTTGCCTTAGGTTAGGATATACAACGTTATAGATGTATATAATGTCCCCATCGAGAAGTAGGCGACGACACGCCAGGAATGTGGTAAAATATTACATTCTACAAGTTAGGTTCCCTTAGGTTATGATATACAACGTTATAGACGTATAGAATGTTCCCACCGAGAAGTAGGGACCTACATGCCAGGAATGTTGTAAAATATTACATCCGAGATGTTAGGTTGCCTTAGGTTAGGATATACAACGTTATAGATGTATATAATGTCCCCATCGAGAAGTAGGCGACGACACGCCAGGAATGTGGTAAAATATTACATTCTACAAGTTAGGTTCCCTTAGGTTATGATATACAACGTTATAGACGTATAGAATGTTCCCACCGAGAAATAGGGGCCGACGCGTCAGCAATGTTGTAAAATATTACATTCGACATGTTAGGTTCCCTTAGGTTAGGATATACAACGTTATAGACGTATAGAATGTTCCCACCGAGAAGTAGGGACCGACATGCCAGGAATGTTGTAAAATATTACATCCGAGATGTTAGGTTGCTTTAGGTTATGATATATATCGTTATAGACGTATATAATGTTCCCACCGAGACGTGGGGACCGACATGCCAGGGATCTTGTAAAATATTACATCACAGATGTTAGGTTGCGTTAGGTTAGTATATACAAGGTTATAGACGTATATAATGTCCCCATGGAGAAGCAGGCGACAACACGCCAGATTGTTGTAAAATATTACATTCGACATGTTAGGTTTCCTTAGGCTAGGATATATATCGTTATAGACGTATATAATGTTCCCACCGAATAGTAGCAGCCGAAGCGCCAGGAATGTTGTAAAATATTACATCCGATATGTTAGGTTGCCGTAGGTTAGGATATATATCGTTATAGACGTATATAATGTTCCCACCGAGACGTAGGGACCGACATGCCAGGAATGTTGTAAAATATTACATCCGAGATGCTAGGTTGCTTTAGGTTATGATTTATATCGTTATAGACGTATATAATGTTCCCACCGAGACGTGGGGACCGACATGCCAGGGATCTTGTAAAATATTACATCCCAGATGTTAGGTTGCTTTAGGTTAGGATATTCAACGTTATAGACGTACATAAAGTCCCCATCGAGAAGCAGGCGACGACACGCCAGGAATGTTGTAATATATAACATCCGAGATATTATGTTGCCATACGTTAGGATATGTAACGTTATAGACGTATATAATGTTCCCACCGAAAAGTAGCAGCCGAAGCGCCAGGAATGTTGTAAAATATTACATCCGAGATGTTAGGTTGCCTTAGGTTAGGATATATATCGTTATAGACGTATAGAATGTTCCCACCGAGATGTAGGGACCTACATGATAGGAATGTTGTAAAATATTACATCCGAGATGTTAGGTTGCCTTAGGTTAGGATATACAACGTTATAGATGTATATAATGTCCCCATCGAGAAGTAGGCGACGACACGCCAGGAATGTGGTAAAATATTACATTCTACAAGTTAGGTTCCCTTAGGTTATGATATACAACGTTATAGACGTATAGAATGTTCCCACCGAGAAATAGGGGCCGACGCGTCAGCAATGTTGTAAAATATTACATTCGACATGTTAGGTTCCCTTAGGTTAGGATATACAACGTTATAGACGTATAGAATGTTCCCACCGAGAAGTAGGGACCGACATGCCAGGAATGTTGTAAAATATTACATCCGAGATGTTAGGTTGCTTTAGGTTATGATATATATCGTTATAGACGTATATAATGTTCCCACCGAGACGTGGGGACCGACATGCCAGGGATATTGTAAAATATTACATCCCAGATGTTAGGTTGCTTTAGGTTAGGATATTCAACGTTATAGACGTACATAAAGTCCCCATCGAGAAGCAGGCGACGACACGCCAGGAATGCTGTAAAATATTACATCCCAGATGTTAGGTTGCGTTAGGTTAGGATATATATCGTTATAGACGTATAGAATGTTCCCACCGAGAAATAGGGGCCGAGGCGTCAGCAATGTTGTAAAATATTACATCCGAGATGTTAGGTTGCCTTAGGTTAGGATATATATCGTTATAGACGTATAGAATGTTCCCACCGAGAAGTAGGGACCTACATGCCAGGAATGTTGTAAAATATTACATCCGAGATGTTAGGTTGCCTTAGGTTAGGATATACAACGTTATAGATGTATATAATGTCCCCATCGAGAAGTAGGCGACGACACGCCAGGAATGTGGTAAAATATTACATTCTACAAGTTAGGTTCCCTTAGGTTATGATATACAACGTTATAGACGTATAGAATGTTCCCACCGAGAAATAGGGGCCGACGCGTCAGCAATGTTGTAAAATATTACATTCGACATGTTAGGTTCCCTTAGGTTAGGATATACAACGTTATAGACGTATAGAATGTTCCCACCGAGAAGTAGGGACCGACATGCCAGGAATGTTGTAAAATATTACATCCGAGATGTTAGGTTGCTTTAGGTTATGATATATATCGTTATAGACGTATATAATGTTCCCACCGAGACGTGGGGACCGACATGCCAGGGATCTTGTAAAATATTACACCCCAGATGTTAGGTTGCTTTAGGTTAGGATATTCAACGTTATAGACGTACATAAAGTCCCCATCGAGAAGTAGGCGACGACACGCCAGGAATGTGGTAAAATATTACATTCTACAAGTTAGGTTCCCTTAGGTTATGATATACAACGTTATAGACGTATAGAATGTTCCCACCGAGAAATAGGGGCCGACGCGTCAGCAATGTTGTAAAATATTACATTCGACATGTTAGGTTCCCTTAGGTTAGGATATAAAACGTTATAGACGTATAGAATGTTCCCACCGAGAAGTAGGGACCGACATGCCAGGAATGTTGTAAAATATTACATCCGAGATGTTAGGTTGCTTTAGGTTATGATATATATCGTTATAGACGTATATAATGTTCCCACCGAGACGTGGGGACCGACATGCCAGGGATCTTGTAAAATATTACACCCCAGATGTTAGGTTGCTTTAGGTTAGGATATTCAACGTTATAGACGTACATAAAGTCTCCATCGAGAAGTAGGCGACGACACGCCAGGAATGTGGTAAAATATTACATTCTACAAGTTAGGTTCCCTTAGGTTATGATATACAACGTTATAGACGTATATAATGTTCCCACCGAGAAATAGGGGCCGACGCGTCAGCAATGTTGTAAAATATTACATTCGACATGTTAGGTTCCCTTAGGTTAGGATATAAAACGTTATAGACGTATAGAATGTTCCCACCGAGAAGTAGGGACCGACATGCCAGGAATGTTGTAAAATATTACACCCGAGATGTTAGGTTCCCTTAGGTTAGGATATATGACGTTATAGATGTATATAATGTCCCCATCCAGAAGTAGGTGACGACACGCCAGGACTGTTGTAAAATATTACATCCCTGATGTTAGGTTGCGATAGGTTAGAATATACAACGTTATAGACGTATATAATGTCCCCATCGAGAAGCAGGCGACGACACGACAGGAATGTAGTAAAATATTACATTCGACATGTTAGGTTGCCTTAGGTTAGGATATACAACGTTATAGACGTATAGAATGTTCCCACCGAGAAGTAGGGACCGACATGCCAGGAATGTTGTAAAATATTACATCCGAGATGTTAGGTTGCTTTAGGTTATGATATATATCGTTATAGACGTATATAATGTTCCCACCGAGACGTGGGGACCGACATGCCAGGGATATTGTAAAATATTACATCCCAGATGTTAGGTTGCTTTAGGTTAGGATATTCAACGTTATAGACGTACATAAAGTCCCCATCGAGAAGCAGGCGACGACACGCCAGGAATGCTGTAAAATATTACATCCCAGATGTTAGGTTGCGTTAGGTTAGGATATATATCGTTATAGACGTATAGAATGTTCCCACCGAGAAATAGGGGCCGAGGCGTCAGCAATGTTGTAAAATATTACATCCGAGATGTTAGGTTCCCTTAGGTTAGGATATACAACGTTATAGACGTATAGAATGTTCCCACCGAGAAGTAGGGACCGACATGCCAGGAATGTTGTAAAATATTACATCCGAGATGTTAGGTTGCTTTAGGTTATGATATATATCGTTATAGACGTATATAATGTTCCCACCGAGACGTGGGGACCGACATGCCAGGGATCTTGTAAAATATTACATCACAGATGTTAGGTTGCGTTAGGTTAGTATATACAAGGTTATAGACGTATATAATGTCCCCATGGAGAAGCAGGCGACAACACGCCAGATTGTTGTAAAATATTACATTCGACATGTTAGGTTTCCTTAGGCTAGGATATATATCGTTATAGACGTATATAATGTTCCCACCGAATAGTAGCAGCCGAAGCGCCAGGAATGTTGTAAAATATTACATCCGATATGTTAGGTTGCCGTAGGTTAGGATATATATCGTTATAGACGTATATAATGTTCCCACCGAGACGTAGGGACCGACATGCCAGGAATGTTGTAAAATATTACATCCGAGATGCTAGGTTGCTTTAGGTTATGATTTATATCGTTATAGACGTATATAATGTTCCCACCGAGACGTGGGGACCGACATGCCAGGGATCTTGTAAAATATTACATCCCAGATGTTAGGTTGCTTTAGGTTAGGATATTCAACGTTATAGACGTACATAAAGTCCCCATCGAGAAGCAGGCGACGACACGCCAGGAATGTTGTAATATATAACATCCGAGATATTATGTTGCCATACGTTAGGATATGTAACGTTATAGACGTATATAATGTTCCCACCGAAAAGTAGCAGCCGAAGCGCCAGGAATGTTGTAAAATATTACATCCGAGATGTTAGGTTGCCTTAGGTTAGGATATATATCGTTATAGACGTATAGAATGTTCCCACCGAGATGTAGGGACCTACATGATAGGAATGTTGTAAAATATTACATCCGAGATGTTAGGTTGCCTTAGGTTAGGATATACAACGTTATAGATGTATATAATGTCCCCATCGAGAAGTAGGCGACGACACGCCAGGAATGTGGTAAAATATTACATTCTACAAGTTAGGTTCCCTTAGGTTATGATATACAACGTTATAGACGTATAGAATGTTCCCACCGAGAAATAGGGGCCGACGCGTCAGCAATGTTGTAAAATATTACATTCGACATGTTAGGTTCCCTTAGGTTAGGATATACAACGTTATAGACGTATAGAATGTTCCCACCGAGAAGTAGGGACCGACATGCCAGGAATGTTGTAAAATATTACATCCGAGATGTTAGGTTGCTTTAGGTTATGATATATATCGTTATAGACGTATATAATGTTCCCACCGAGACGTGGGGACCGACATGCCAGGGATATTGTAAAATATTACATCCCAGATGTTAGGTTGCTTTAGGTTAGGATATTCAACGTTATAGACGTACATAAAGTCCCCATCGAGAAGCAGGCGACGACACGCCAGGAATGCTGTAAAATATTACATCCCAGATGTTAGGTTGCGTTAGGTTAGGATATATATCGTTATAGACGTATAGAATGTTCCCACCGAGAAATAGGGGCCGAGGCGTCAGCAATGTTGTAAAATATTACATCCGAGATGTTAGGTTGCCTTAGGTTAGGATATATATCGTTATAGACGTATAGAATGTTCCCACCGAGAAGTAGGGACCTACATGCCAGGAATGTTGTAAAATATTACATCCGAGATGTTAGGTTGCCTTAGGTTAGGATATACAACGTTATAGATGTATATAATGTCCCCATCGAGAAGTAGGCGACGACACGCCAGGAATGTGGTAAAATATTACATTCTACAAGTTAGGTTCCCTTAGGTTATGATATACAACGTTATAGACGTATAGAATGTTCCCACCGAGAAATAGGGGCCGACGCGTCAGCAATGTTGTAAAATATTACATTCGACATGTTAGGTTCCCTTAGGTTAGGATATACAACGTTATAGACGTATAGAATGTTCCCACCGAGAAGTAGGGACCGACATGCCAGGAATGTTGTAAAATATTACATCCGAGATGTTAGGTTGCTTTAGGTTATGATATATATCGTTATAGACGTATATAATGTTCCCACCGAGACGTGGGGACCGACATGCCAGGGATCTTGTAAAATATTACACCCCAGATGTTAGGTTGCTTTAGGTTAGGATATTCAACGTTATAGACGTACATAAAGTCCCCATCGAGAAGTAGGCGACGACACGCCAGGAATGTGGTAAAATATTACATTCTACAAGTTAGGTTCCCTTAGGTTATGATATACAACGTTATAGACGTATAGAATGTTCCCACCGAGAAATAGGGGCCGACGCGTCAGCAATGTTGTAAAATATTACATTCGACATGTTAGGTTCCCTTAGGTTAGGATATAAAACGTTATAGACGTATAGAATGTTCCCACCGAGAAGTAGGGACCGACATGCCAGGAATGTTGTAAAATATTACATCCGAGATGTTAGGTTGCTTTAGGTTATGATATATATCGTTATAGACGTATATAATGTTCCCACCGAGACGTGGGGACCGACATGCCAGGGATCTTGTAAAATATTACACCCCAGATGTTAGGTTGCTTTAGATTAGGATATTCAACGTTATAGACGTACATAAAGTCCCCATCGAGAAGTAGGCGACGACACGCCAGGAATGTGGTAAAATATTACATTCTACAAGTTAGGTTCCCTTAGGTTATGATATACAACGTTATAGACGTATATAATGTTCCCACCGAGAAATAGGGGCCGACGCGTCAGCAATGTTGTAAAATATTACATTCGACATGTTAGGTTCCCTTAGGTTAGGATATAAAACGTTATAGACGTATAGAATGTTCCCACCGAGAAGTAGGGACCGACATGCCAGGAATGTTGTAAAATATTACACCCGAGATGTTAGGTTCCCTTAGGTTAGGATATATGACGTTATAGATGTATATAATGTCCCCATCCAGAAGTAGGTGACGACACGCCAGGACTGTTGTAAAATATTACATCCCTGATGTTAGGTTGCGATAGGTTAGAATATACAACGTTATAGACGTATATAATGTCCCCATCGAGAAGCAGGCGACGACACGACAGGAATGTAGTAAAATATTACATTCGACATGTTAGGTTGCCTTAGGTTAGGATATACAACGTTATAGACGTATAGAATGTTCCCACCGAGAAGTAGGGACCGACATGCCAGGAATGTTGTAAAATATTACATCCGAGATGTTAGGTTGCTTTAGGTTATGATATATATCGTTATAGACGTATATAATGTTCCCACCGAGACGTGGGGACCGACATGCCAGGGATATTGTAAAATATTACATCCCAGATGTTAGGTTGCTTTAGGTTAGGATATTCAACGTTATAGACGTACATAAAGTCCCCATCGAGAAGCAGGCGACGACACGCCAGGAATGCTGTAAAATATTACATCCCAGATGTTAGGTTGCGTTAGGTTAGGATATATATCGTTATAGACGTATAGAATGTTCCCACCGAGAAATAGGGGCCGAGGCGTCAGCAATGTTGTAAAATATTACATCCGAGATGTTAGGTTGCCTTAGGTTAGGATATATATCGTTATAGACGTATAGAATGTTCCCACCGAGAAGTAGGGACCTACATGCCAGGAATGTTGTAAAATATTACATCCGAGATGTTAGGTTGCCTTAGGTTAGGATATACAACGTTATAGATGTATATAATGTCCCCATCGAGAAGTAGGCGACGACACGCCAGGAATGTGGTAAAATATTACATTCTACAAGTTAGGTTCCCTTAGGTTATGATATACAACGTTATAGACGTATAGAATGTTCCCACCGAGAAATAGGGGCCGACGCGTCAGCAATGTTGTAAAATATTACATTCGACATGTTAGGTTCCCTTAGGTTAGGATATAAAACGTTATAGACGTATAGAATGTTCCCACCGAGAAGTAGGGACCGACATGCCAGGAATGTTGTAAAATATTACATCCGAGATGTTAGGTTGCTTTAGGTTATGATATATATCGTTATAGACGTATATAATGTTCCCACCGAGACGTGGGGACCGACATGCCAGGGATCTTGTAAAATATTACACCCCAGATGTTAGGTTGCTTTAGGTTAGGATATTCAACGTTATAGACGTACATAAAGTCCCCATCGAGAAGTAGGCGACGACACGCCAGGAATGTGGTAAAATATTACATTCTACAAGTTAGGTTCCCTTAGGTTATGATATACAACGTTATAGACGTATATAATGTTCCCACCGAGAAATAGGGGCCGACGCGTCAGCAATGTTGTAAAATATTACATTCGACATGTTAGGTTCCCTTAGGTTAGGATATAAAACGTTATAGACGTATAGAATGTTCCCACCGAGAAGTAGGGACCGACATGCCAGGAATGTTGTAAAATATTACACCCGAGATGTTAGGTTCCCTTAGGTTAGGATATATGACGTTATAGATGTATATAATGTCCCCATCCAGAAGTAGGTGACGACACGCCAGGACTGTTGTAAAATATTACATCCCTGATGTTAGGTTGCGATAGGTTAGAATATACAACGTTATAGACGTATATAATGTCCCCATCGAGAAGCAGGCGACGACACGACAGGAATGTAGTAAAATATTACATTCGACATGTTAGGTTGCCTTAGGCTAGGATATATATCGTTATAGACGTACACAATGTTCCCACCGAGAAGTAGGGACCGACATGCCAGGAATGTTGTAAAATACTACATCCGAGATGTTAGGTTGCCTTAGGTTAGGATATACAACGTTATAGATGTATATATTGTCCCCATCGAGAAGTAGGCGACGACACGCCAGGAATGTTGTAAAATATTACATTCTACAAGTTAGGTTGCCATAGGCTAGGATATATAACGTTATAGACGTATATAATGTTCCCACCGAGAAATAGGGACTGACGCGTCAGGAATGTTCTAAAATATTACACCCGAGATTTTAGGTTCCCTTAGGTTAGGATATATGACGTTATAGATGTGTATAATGTCCCCATCCAGAAGTAGGCGACGACACGCCAGGAATGTTGTAAAATATTACATCACAGATGTTAGGTTGCGTTAGGTTAGTATATACAAGGTTATAGACGTATATAATGTCCCCATGGAGAAGCAGGCGACAACACGCCAGATTGTTGTAAAATATTACATTCGACATGTTAGGTTTCCTTAGGCTAGGATATATATCGTTATAGACGTATATAATGTTCCCACCGAATAGTAGCAGCCGAAGCGCCAGGAATGTTGTAAAATATTACATCCGATATGTTAGGTTGCCGTAGGTTAGGATATATATCGTTATAGACGTATAGAATGTTCCCACCGAGATGTAGGGACCTACATGATAGGAATGTTGTAAAATATTACATCCGAGATGTTAGGTTGCCTTAGGTTAGGATATACAACGTTATAGATGTATATAATGTCCCCATCGAGAAGTAGGCGACGACACGCCAGGAATGTGGTAAAATATTACATTCTACAAGTTAGGTTCCCTTAGGTTATGATATACAACGTTATAGACGTATAGAATGTTCCCACCGAGAAGTAGGGACCTACATGCCAGGAATGTTGTAAAATATTACATCCGAGATGTTAGGTTGCCTTAGGTTAGGATATACAACGTTATAGATGTATATAATGTCCCCATCGAGAAGTAGGCGACGACACGCCAGGAATGTGGTAAAATATTACATTCTACAAGTTAGGTTCCCTTAGGTTATGATATACAACGTTATAGACGTATAGAATGTTCCCACCGAGAAATAGGGGCCGACGCGTCAGCAATGTTGTAAAATATTACATTCGACATGTTAGGTTCCCTTAGGTTAGGATATACAACGTTATAGACGTATAGAATGTTCCCACCGAGAAGTAGGGACCGACATGCCAGGAATGTTGTAAAATATTACATCCGAGATGTTAGGTTGCTTTAGGTTATGATATATATCGTTATAGACGTATATAATGTTCCCACCGAGACGTGGGGACCGACATGCCAGGGATCTTGTAAAATATTACATCACAGATGTTAGGTTGCGTTAGGTTAGTATATACAAGGTTATAGACGTATATAATGTCCCCATGGAGAAGCAGGCGACAACACGCCAGATTGTTGTAAAATATTACATTCGACATGTTAGGTTTCCTTAGGCTAGGATATATATCGTTATAGACGTATATAATGTTCCCACCGAATAGTAGCAGCCGAAGCGCCAGGAATGTTGTAAAATATTACATCCGATATGTTAGGTTGCCGTAGGTTAGGATATATATCGTTATAGACGTATATAATGTTCCCACCGAGACGTAGGGACCGACATGCCAGGAATGTTGTAAAATATTACATCCGAGATGCTAGGTTGCTTTAGGTTATGATTTATATCGTTATAGACGTATATAATGTTCCCACCGAGACGTGGGGACCGACATGCCAGGGATCTTGTAAAATATTACATCCCAGATGTTAGGTTGCTTTAGGTTAGGATATTCAACGTTATAGACGTACATAAAGTCCCCATCGAGAAGCAGGCGACGACACGCCAGGAATGTTGTAATATATAACATCCGAGATATTATGTTGCCATACGTTAGGATATGTAACGTTATAGACGTATATAATGTTCCCACCGAAAAGTAGCAGCCGAAGCGCCAGGAATGTTGTAAAATATTACATCCGAGATGTTAGGTTGCCTTAGGTTAGGATATATATCGTTATAGACGTATAGAATGTTCCCACCGAGATGTAGGGACCTACATGATAGGAATGTTGTAAAATATTACATCCGAGATGTTAGGTTGCCTTAGGTTAGGATATACAACGTTATAGATGTATATAATGTCCCCATCGAGAAGTAGGCGACGACACGCCAGGAATGTGGTAAAATATTACATTCTACAAGTTAGGTTCCCTTAGGTTATGATATACAACGTTATAGACGTATAGAATGTTCCCACCGAGAAATAGGGGCCGACGCGTCAGCAATGTTGTAAAATATTACATTCGACATGTTAGGTTCCCTCAGGTTAGGATATACAACGTTATAGACGTATAGAATGTTCCCACCGAGAAGTAGGGACCGACATGCCAGGAATGTTGTAAAATATTACATCCGAGATGTTAGGTTGCTTTAGGTTATGATATATATCGTTATAGACGTATATAATGTTCCCACCGAGACGTGGGGACCGACATGCCAGGGATATTGTAAAATATTACATCCCAGATGTTAGGTTGCTTTAGGTTAGGATATTCAACGTTATAGACGTACATAAAGTCCCCATCGAGAAGCAGGCGACGACACGCCAGGAATGCTGTAAAATATTACATCCCAGATGTTAGGTTGCGTTAGGTTAGGATATATATCGTTATAGACGTATAGAATGTTCCCACCGAGAAATAGGGGCCGAGGCGTCAGCAATGTTGTAAAATATTACATCCGAGATGTTAGGTTGCCTTAGGTTAGGATATATATCGTTATAGACGTATAGAATGTTCCCACCGAGAAGTAGGGACCTACATGCCAGGAATGTTGTAAAATATTACATCCGAGATGTTAGGTTGCCTTAGGTTAGGATATACAACGTTATAGATGTATATAATGTCCCCATCGAGAAGTAGGCGACGACACGCCAGGAATGTGGTAAAATATTACATTCTACAAGTTAGGTTCCCTTAGGTTATGATATACAACGTTATAGACGTATAGAATGTTCCCACCGAGAAATAGGGGCCGACGCGTCAGCAATGTTGTAAAATATTACATTCGACATGTTAGGTTCCCTTAGGTTAGGATATACAACGTTATAGACGTATAGAATGTTCCCACCGAGAAGTAGGGACCGACATGCCAGGAATGTTGTAAAATATTACATCCGAGATGTTAGGTTGCTTTAGGTTATGATATATATCGTTATAGACGTATATAATGTTCCCACCGAGACGTGGGGACCGACATGCCAGGGATCTTGTAAAATATTACACCCCAGATGTTAGGTTGCTTTAGGTTAGGATATTCAACGTTATAGACGTACATAAAGTCCCCATCGAGAAGTAGGCGACGACACGCCAGGAATGTGGTAAAATATTACATTCTACAAGTTAGGTTCCCTTAGGTTATGATATACAACGTTATAGACGTATAGAATGTTCCCACCGAGAAATAGGGGCCGACGCGTCAGCAATGTTGTAAAATATTACATTCGACATGTTAGGTTCCCTTAGGTTAGGATATAAAACGTTATAGACGTATAGAATGTTCCCACCGAGAAGTAGGGACCGACATGCCAGGAATGTTGTAAAATATTACATCCGAGATGTTAGGTTGCTTTAGGTTATGATATATATCGTTATAGACGTATATAATGTTCCCACCGAGACGTGGGGACCGACATGCCAGGGATCTTGTAAAATATTACACCCCAGATGTTAGGTTGCTTTAGGTTAGGATATTCAACGTTATAGACGTACATAAAGTCCCCATCGAGAACTAGGTGACGACACGCCAGGAATGTGGTAAAATATTACATTCTACAAGTTAGGTTCCCTTAGGTTATGATATACAACGGTATAGACGTATATAATGTTCCCACCGAGAAATAGGGGCCGACGCGTCAGCAATGTTGTAAAATATTACATTCGACATGTTAGGTTCCCTTAGGTTAGGATATAAAACGTTATAGACGTATAGAATGTTCCCACCGAGAAGTAGGGACCGACATGCCAGGAATGTTGTAAAATATTACACCCGAGATGTTAGGTTCCCTTAGGTTAGGATATATGACGTTATAGATGTATATAATGTCCCCATCCAGAAGTAGGTGACGACACGCCAGGACTGTTGTAAAATATTACATCCCTGATGTTAGGTTGCGATAGGTTAGAATATACAACGTTATAGACGTATATAATGTCCCCATCGAGAAGCAGGCGACGACACGACAGGAATGTAGTAAAATATTACATTCGACATGTTAGGTTGCCTTAGGCTAGGATATATATCGTTATAGACGTACACAATGTTCCCACCGAGAAGTAGGGACCGACATGCCAGGAATGTTGTAAAATACTACATCCGAGATGTTAGGTTGCCTTAGGTTAGGATATACAACGTTATAGATGTATATATTGTCCCCATCGAGAAGTAGGCGACGACACGCCAGGAATGTTGTAAAATATTACATTCTACAAGTTAGGTTGCCATAGGCTAGGATATATAACGTTATAGACGTATATAATGTTCCCACCGAGAAATAGGGACTGACGCGTCAGGAATGTTCTAAAATATTACACCCGAGATTTTAGGTTCCCTTAGGTTAGGATATATGACGTTATAGATGTGTATAATGTCCCCATCCAGAAGTAGGCGACGACACGCCAGGAATGTTGTAAAATATTACATCACAGATGTTAGGTTGCGTTAGGTTAGTATATACAAGGTTATAGACGTATATAATGTCCCCATGGAGAAGCAGGCGACAACACGCCAGATTGTTGTAAAATATTACATTCGACATGTTAGGTTTCCTTAGGCTAGGATATATATCGTTATAGACGTATATAATGTTCCCACCGAATAGTAGCAGCCGAAGCGCCAGGAATGTTGTAAAATATTACATCCGATATGTTAGGTTGCCGTAGGTTAGGATATATATCGTTATAGACGTATAGAATGTTCCCACCGAGATGTAGGGACCTACATGATAGGAATGTTGTAAAATATTACATCCGAGATGTTAGGTTGCCTTAGGTTAGGATATACAACGTTATAGATGTATATAATGTCCCCATCGAGAAGTAGGCGACGACACGCCAGGAATGTGGTAAAATATTACATTCTACAAGTTAGGTTCCCTTAGGTTATGATATACAACGTTATAGACGTATAGAATGTTCCCACCGAGAAGTAGGGACCTACATGCCAGGAATGTTGTAAAATATTACATCCGAGATGTTAGGTTGCCTTAGGTTAGGATATACAACGTTATAGATGTATATAATGTCCCCATCGAGAAGTAGGCGACGACACGCCAGGAATGTGGTAAAATATTACATTCTACAAGTTAGGTTCCCTTAGGTTATGATATACAACGTTATAGACGTATAGAATGTTCCCACCGAGAAATAGGGGCCGACGCGTCAGCAATGTTGTAAAATATTACATTCGACATGTTAGGTTCCCTTAGGTTAGGATATACAACGTTATAGACGTATAGAATGTTCCCACCGAGAAGTAGGGACCGACATGCCAGGAATGTTGTAAAATATTACATCCGAGATGTTAGGTTGCTTTAGGTTATGATATATATCGTTATAGACGTATATAATGTTCCCACCGAGACGTGGGGACCGACATGCCAGGGATCTTATAAAATATTACATCACAGATGTTAGGTTGCGTTAGGTTAGTATATACAAGGTTATAGACGTATATAATGTCCCCATGGAGAAGCAGGCGACAACACGCCAGATTGTTGTAAAATATTACATTCGACATGTTAGGTTTCCTTAGGCTAGGATATATATCGTTATAGACGTATATAATGTTCCCACCGAATAGTAGCAGCCGAAGCGCCAGGAATGTTGTAAAATATTACATCCGATATGTTAGGTTGCCGTAGGTTAGGATATATATCGTTATAGACGTATATAATGTTCCCACCGAGACGTAGGGACCGACATGCCAGGAATGTTGTAAAATATTACATCCGAGATGCTAGGTTGCTTTAGGTTATGATTTATATCGTTATAGACGTATATAATGTTCCCACCGAGACGTGGGGACCGACATGCCAGGGATCTTGTAAAATATTACATCCCAGATGTTAGGTTGCTTTAGGTTAGGATATTCAACGTTATAGACGTACATAAAGTCCCCATCGAGAAGCAGGCGACGACACGCCAGGAATGTTGTAATATATAACATCCGAGATATTATGTTGCCATACGTTAGGATATGTAACGTTATAGACGTATATAATGTTCCCACCGAAAAGTAGCAGCCGAAGCGCCAGGAATGTTGTAAAATATTACATCCGAGATGTTAGGTTGCCTTAGGTTAGGATATATATCGTTATAGACGTATAGAATGTTCCCACCGAGATGTAGGGACCTACATGATAGAAATGTTGTAAAATATTACATCCGAGATGTTAGGTTGCCTTAGGTTAGGATATACAACGTTATAGATGTATATAATGTCCCCATCGAGAAGTAGGCGACGACACGCCAGGAATGTGGTAAAATATTACATTCTACAAGTTAGGTTCCCTTAGGTTATGATATACAACGTTATAGACGTATAGAATGTTCCCACCGAGAAGTAGGGACCTACATGCCAGGAATGTTGTAAAATATTACATCCGAGATGTTAGGTTGCCTTAGGTTAGGATATACAACGTTATAGATGTATATAATGTCCCCATCGAGAAGTAGGCGACGACACGCCAGGAATGTGGTAAAATATTACATTCTACAAGTTAGGTTCCCTTAGGTTATGATATACAACGTTATAGACGTATAGAATGTTCCCACCGAGAAATAGGGGCCGACGCGTCAGCAATGTTGTAAAATATTACATTCGACATGTTAGGTTCCCTTAGGTTAGGATATACAACGTTATAGACGTATAGAATGTTCCCACCGAGAAGTAGGGACCGACATGCCAGGAATGTCGTAAAATATTACATCCGAGATGTTAGGTTGCCTTAGGTTAGGATATACAACGTTGTAGATGTATATAATGTCCCCATCGAGATGTAGGCGACGAAACGCCAGGAATGTTGTAAAATATTACATTCTACATGTTGGGTTGCCTTAGGCTAGGATATATATCGTTATAGACGTATACATTGTTTCCACCGAGAAGTAGGGTCCGACATGCCAGGAATGTTGTAAAATATTACGTCCGAGATGTTAGGTTGCTTTAGGTTATGATATATATCGTTATAGACGTATATAATGTTCCCACCGAGACGTGGGGACCGACATGCCAGGGATATTGTAAAATATTACATCCCAGATGTTAGGTTGCTTTAGGTTAGGATATTCAACGTTATAGACGTACATAAAGTCCCCATCGAGAAGCAGGCGACGACACGCCAGGAATGCTGTAAAATATTACATCCCAGATGTTAGGTTGCGTTAGGTTAGGATATATATCGTTATAGACGTATAGAATGTTCCCACCGAGAAATAGGGGCCGACGCGTCAGCAATGTTGTAAAATATTACATCCGAGATGTTAGGTTGCCTTAGGTTAGGATATATATCGTTATAGACGTATAGAATGTTCCCACCGAGAAGTAGGGACCTACATGCCAGGAATGTTGTAAAATATTACATCCGAGATGTTAAGTTGCCTTAGGTTAGGATATACAACGTTATAGATGTATATAATGTCCCCATCGAGAAGTAGGCGACGACACGCCAGGAATGTGGTAAAATATTACATTCTACAAGTTAGGTTCCCTTAGGTTATGATATACAACGTTATAGACGTATAGAATGTTCCCACCGAGAAGTAGGGACCTACATGCCAGGAATGTTGTAAAATATTACATCCGAGATGTTAGGTTGCCTTAGGTTAGGATATACAACGTTATAGATGTATATAATGTCCCCATCGAGAAGTAGGCGACGACACGCCAGGAATGTGGTAAAATATTACATTCTACAAGTTAGGTTCCCTTAGGTTATGATATACAACGTTATAGACGTATAGAATGTTCCCACCGAGAAATAGGGGCCGACGCGTCAGCAATGTTGTAAAATATTACATTCGACATGTTAGGTTCCCTTAGGTTAGGATATACAACGTTATAGACGTATAGAATGTTCCCACCGAGAAGTAGGGACCGACATGCCAGGAATGTTGTAAAATATTACATCCGAGATGTTAGGTTGCTTTAGGTTATGATATATATCGTTATAGACGTATATAATGTTCCCACCGAGACGTGGGGACCGACATGCCAGGGATCTTGTAAAATATTACACCCCAGATGTTAGGTTGCTTTAGGTTAGGATATTCAACGTTATAGACGTACATAAAGTCCCCATCGAGAAGTAGGCCACGACACGCCAGGAATGTGGTAAAATATTACATTCTACAAGTTAGGTTCCCTTAGGTTATGATATACAACGTTATAGACGTATAGAATGTTCCCACCGAGAAATAGGGGCCGACGCGTCAGCAATGTTGTAAAATATTACATTCGACATGTTAGGTTCCCTTAGGTTAGGATATACAACGTTATAGACGTATAGAATGTTACCACCGAGAAGTAGGGACCGACATGCCAGGAATGTTGTAAAATATTACATCCGAGATGTTAGGTTGCTTTAGGTTATGATATATATCGTTATAGACGTATATAATGTTCCCACCGAGACGTGGGGACCGACATGCCAGGGATCTTGTAAAATATTACACCCCAGATGTTAGGTTGCTTTAGGTTAGGATATTCAACGTTATAGACGTACATAAAGTCCCCATCGAGAAGTAGGCGACGACACGCCAGGAATGTGGTAAAATATTACATTCTACAAGTTAGGTTCCCTTAGGTTATGATATACAACGTTATAGACGTATATAATGTTCCCACCGAGAAATAGGGGCCGACGCGTCAGCAATGTGGTAAAATATTACATTCGACATGTTAGGTTCCCTTAGGTTAGGATATAAAACGTTATAGACGTATAGAATGTTCCCACCGAGAAGTAGGGACCGACATGCCAGGAATGTTGTAAAATATTACATCCGAGATGTTAGGTTGCCTTAGGTTAGGATATACAACGTTGTAGATGTATATAATGTCCCCATCGAGATGTAGGCGACGAAACGCCAGGAATGTTGTAAAATATTACATTCTACATGTTGGGTTGCCTTAGGCTAGGATATATATCGTTATAGACGTATACATTGTTTCCACCGAGAAGTAGGGTCCGACATGCCAGGAATGTTGTAAAATATTACGTCCGAGATGTTAGGTTGCTTTAGGTTATGATATATATCGTTATAGACGTATATAATGTTCCCACCGAGACGTGGGGACCGACATGCCAGGGATATTGTAAAATATTACATCCCAGATGTTAGGTTGCTTTAGGTTAGGATATTCAACGTTATAGACGTACATAAAGTCCCCATCGAGAAGCAGGCGACGACACGCCAGGAATGCTGTAAAATATTACATCCCAGATGTTAGGTTGCGTTAGGTTAGGATATATATCGTTATAGACGTATAGAATGTTCCCACCGAGAAATAGGGGCCGACGCGTCAGCAATGTTGTAAAATATTACATCCGAGATGTTAGGTTGCCTTAGGTTAGGATATATATCGTTATAGACGTATAGAATGTTCCCACCGAGAAGTAGGGACCTACATGCCAGGAATGTTGTAAAATATTACATCCGAGATGTTAAGTTGCCTTAGGTTAGGATATACAACGTTATAGATGTATATAATGTCCCCATCGAGAAGTAGGCGACGACACGCCAGGAATGTGGTAAAATATTACATTCTACAAGTTAGGTTCCCTTAGGTTATGATATACAACGTTATAGACGTATAGAATGTTCCCACCGAGAAGTAGGGACCTACATGCCAGGAATGTTGTAAAATATTACATCCGAGATGTTAGGTTGCCTTAGGTTAGGATATACAACGTTATAGATGTATATAATGTCCCCATCGAGAAGTAGGCGACGACACGCCAGGAATGTGGTAAAATATTACATTCTACAAGTTAGGTTCCCTTAGGTTATGATATACAACGTTATAGACGTATAGAATGTTCCCACCGAGAAATAGGGGCCGACGCGTCAGCAATGTTGTAAAATATTACATTCGACATGTTAGGTTCCCTTAGGTTAGGATATACAACGTTATAGACGTATAGAATGTTCCCACCGAGAAGTAGGGACCGACATGACAGGAATGTTGTAAAATATTACATCCGAGATGTTAGGTTGCTTTAGGTTATGATATATATCGTTATAGACGTATATAATGTTCCCACCGAGACGTGGGGACCGACATGCCAGGGATCTTGTAAAATATTACACCCCAGATGTTAGGTTGCTTTAGGTTAGGATATTCAACGTTATAGACGTACATAAAGTCCCCATCGAGAAGTAGGCCACGACACGCCAGGAATGTGGTAAAATATTACATTCTACAAGTTAGGTTCCCTTAGGTTATGATATACAACGTTATAGACGTATAGAATGTTCCCACCGAGAAATAGGGGCCGACGCGTCAGCAATGTTGTAAAATATTACATTCGACATGTTAGGTTCCCTTAGGTTAGGATATACAACGTTATAGACGTATAGAATGTTCCCACCGAGAAGTAGGGACCGACATGCCAGGAATGTTGTAAAATATTACATCCGAGATGTTAGGTGGCTTTAGGTTATGATATATATCGTTATAGACGTATATAATGTTCCCACCGAGACGTGGGGACCGACATGCCAGGGATCTTGTAAAATATTACACCCCAGATGTTAGGTTGCTTTAGGTTAGGATATTCAACGTTATAGACGTACATAAAGTCCCCATCGAGAAGTAGGCGACGACACGCCAGGAATGTGGTAAAATATTACATTCTACAAGTTAGGTTCCCTTAGGTTATGATATACAACGTTATAGACGTATATAATGTTCCCACCGAGAAATAGGGGCCGACGCGTCAGCAATGTTGTAAAATATTACATTCGACATGTTAGGTTCCCTTAGGTTAGGATATAAAACGTTATAGACGTATAGAATGTTCCCACCGAGAAGTAGGGACCGACATGCCAGGAATGTTGTAAAATATTACATCCGAGATGTTAGGTTGCCTCAGGTTAGGATATACAACGTTGTAGATGTATATAATGTCCCCATCGAGATGTAGGCGACGAAACGCCAGGAATGTTGTAAAATATTACATTCTACATGTTGGGTTGCCTTAGGCTAGGATATTTATCGTTATAGACGTATACATTGTTTCCACCGAGAAGTAGGGACCGACATGCCAGGAATGTTGCAAAATATTACGTCCGAGATGTTAGGTTGCTTTAGGTTATGATATATATCGTTATAGACGTATATAATGTTCCCACCGAGACGTGGGGACCGACATGCCAGGGATCTTGTAAAATATTACATCCCAGATGTTAGGTTGCTTTAGGTTAGGATATTCAACGTTATAGACGTACATAAAGTCCCCATCGAGAAGCAGGCGACGACACGCCAGGAATGCTGTAAAATATTACATCCCAGATGTTAGGTTGCGTTAGGTTAGGATATATATCGTTATAGACGTATATAATGTTCCCACCGAGACGTAGGGACCGACATGCCAGGAATGTTTTAAAATATTACATCCCAGATGTTAGGTTGCGTTAGGTTAGGATATACAACGTTATAGACGTATATAATGTACCCACGGAGACGTAGGGACCGACATGCCAGGAATGTTGTAAAATATTACATCCCAGATGTTAGGTTGCGTTAGGTTAGTATATACAACGTTATAAACGTATATAACGTCCCCATCGAGAAGCAGGCGGCGACACGCCAGAATGTTGTAAAATATTACATCCGAGATGTTAGGTTGCCTTAGGTTAGGATATACAACGTTATAGATGTATATAATGTCCCCATCGAGAAGTAGGCAACGACACACCAGGAATGTTGTAAAATATTACACCCGAGATGTTAGGTTCCCTTAGGTTAGGATATATGACGTTATAGATGTATATAATGTCCCCATCCAGAAGTAGGTGACGACACGCCAGGACTGTTGTAAAATATTACATCCCTGATGTTAGGTTGCGATAGGTTAGAATATACAACGTTATAGACGTATATAATGTCCCCATCGAGAAGCAGCCGACGACACGACAGGAATGTAGTAAAATATTACATTCGACATGTTAGGTTGCCTTAGGCTAGGATATATATCGTTATAGACGTACACAATGTTCCCACCGAGAAGTAGGGACCGACATGCCAGGAATGTTGTAAAATACTACATCCGAGATGTTAGGTTGCCTTAGGTTAGGATATACAACGTTATAGATGTATATATTGTCCCCATCGAGAAGTAGGCGACGACACGCCAGGAATGTTGTAAAATATTACATTCTACAAGTTAGGTTGCCATAGGCTAGGATATATAACGTTATAGACGTATATAATGTTCCCACCGAGAAATAGGGACTGACGCGTCAGGAATGTTCTAAAATATTACACCCGAGATTTTAGGTTCCCTTAGGTTAGGATATATGACGTTATAGATGTGTATAATGTCCCCATCCAGAAGTAGGCGACGACACGCCAGGAATGTTGTAAAATATTACATCCCAGATGTTAGGTTGCGTTAGGTTAGTATATACAAGGTTATAGACGTATATAATGTCCCCATGGAGAAGCAGGCGACAACACGCCAGAATGTTGTAAAATATTACATTCGACATGTTAGGTTTCCTTAGGCTAGGATATATATCGTTATAGACGTATATAATGTTCCCACCGAATAGTAGCAGCCGAAGCGCCAGGAATGTTGTAAAATATTACATCCGATATGTTAGGTTGCCGTAGGTTAGGATATATATCGTTATAGACGTATATAATGTTCCCACCGAGACGTAGGGACCGACATGCCAGGAATGTTGTAAAATATTACATCCCAGATGTTAGGTTGCGTTAGGTTAGAATATACAACGTTATAGACGTATATAATGTCCCCATCGAGAAGCAGGCGACGACACGACAGGAATGTTGTAAAATATTACATTCGACATGTTGGGTTGCCTTAGGCTAGGATATATGTCGTTATAGACGTATATATTGTTTCCACCGAGAAGTAGGGACCGACATGCCAGGAATGTTGTAAAATATTACATATGAGATGTTAGGTTGCTTTAGGTTATGATATATATCGTTATAGACGTATATAATGTACCCACCGAGACGTGGGGACCGACCTGCCAGGGATCTTGTAAAATATTACATCCCAGATGTTAGGTTGCTTTAGGTTAGGATATTCAACGTTATAGACGTATATAATGTCCCCATCGAGAATCGGGCGACGACCCACCAGGAATGTTGTAAAATATTACATCCCAGATGTTATGTTGCCTTACGACGGGATATATAACGTTACAGACGTATATGATGTTCCCACCGAGAAGTACGCGCTCACACGCCAGAAATGTTGTCAAATATTACATCCGAGATGTCAGGTTGCCTTAGGCTAGTATATATAACGTTGTAGGCGTATATAATTTTACCACCGTGAACTACGGGCCGACACGTCAGGAATGATGTAAAATATTACATTCGACATGTTAGGTCGCCTTAGGCTAGGATATATATCGCTATAGACGTATATGATATTCCCACCAAGAAGTGCGGGTTAACACGCCAGGAACGTTGTGAAATATTACATCCGAGATGTTAGGTTGCCTTAGGCTAGGATATATAACGTTATAGACGTATACAATGTTCCCACCGAGAAATAGCGGCCGACGCGTCAGGAATGTTGTAAAATATTACACCCGGGATGTTAGGTTCCCTTAGGTTAGGTTATACGACGTTATAGATGTATATAATGTCCCCATCCAGAAGTAGGCGACGACACGCCAGGAATGTTGTAAAAAATTACATCCCAGATGTTAGGTTGCGTTAGATTAGAATATACAACGTTATAGATGTATATAATGTCCCCATCTAGAAGTAGACGACGACACGCCAGGAATGTTGTAAAATATTACATTCTACATGTTGGGTTGCCTTAGGCTAGGATATATATCGTTATAGACGTATACATTGTTTCCACCGACAAGTAGGGACCGACATGCCAGGAATGTTGTAAAATATTACATCCCAGATGTTAGGTTGCGTTAGGTTAGTATATACAAGGTTATAGACGTATATAATGTTCCCATCGAGACGTAGTAACCGACATGCCAGGAATGTTGTAAAATATTACATCCCAGATGTTAGGTTGCGTTAGGTTAGAATATACAACGTTATAGACGTATATAATGTCCCCATCGAGAAGCAGGCGGCGACACGACAGGAATGTTGTAAAATATTACATTCGACATGTTAGGTTGCCTTATGCTAGGATATATATCGGTATAGACGTATACAATGTTCCCACCGAGAAGTAGGGACCGACATGACAGGAATGTTGTAAAATATTACATCCGAGATGTTAGGTTGCCTTAGGTTAGGATATACAACGTTATAGATGTATATAATGTTCCCATAGAGAAGTAGGCGACGACACGCCAGGAATGTTGTAAAATATTACATTCTACAAGTGAGGTTGCCTTAGGCTAGGATATACAACGATATAGACGTATATAATGTACCCACGGAGACGTAGGGACCGACATGCCATGAATGTTGTAAAATATTACATCCCAGATGTTAGGTTGCGTTAGGTTAGTATATACAAGGTTATAGACGTATATAATGTTCCCATCGAGAAGCAGGCGACGACACGCCAGAATGTTGTAAAATATTACATCCGAGATGTTAGGTTGCCTTAGGTTAGGATATACAACGTTATAGATGTATATAATATCCCCATCGAGAAGTAGGCGACGACACGCCAGGAATGTTGTAAAATATTACACCCGAGATGTTAGGTTCCCTTAGGTTAGGATATATGACGTTATAGATGTATATAATGTTCCCATAGAGAAGTAGGCGACGACACGCCAGGAATGTTGTAAAATATTACATTCTACAAGTTAGGTTGCCTTAGGCTAGGATATATAACGTTATAGACGTATATAATGTTCCCATCGAGAAGTAGGCGACGACACGCCAGGAATGTTGTAAAATATTACACCCGAGATGTTAGGTTCCCTTAGGTTAGGATATATGACGTAATAGATGTGTATAATGTCCCCATCCAGAAGTAGGCGACGACACGACGTGAATGTTGTAAAATATTACATCCCAGATGTTAGGTTGCGGTAGGTTAGAATATACAACGTTATAGACGTATATAATGTCCCCATCGAGAAGCAGGCGACGACACGACAGGAATGTTGTAAAATATTACATTCGACATGTTGGGTTGCTTTAGGCTAGGATATATGTCGTTATAGACGTATATATTGTTTCCACCGAGAAGTAGGGACCGACATGCCAGGAATGTTGTAAAATATTACATACGAGATGTTAGGTTGCTTTAGGTTATGATATATATCGTTATAGACGTATATAATGTACCCACCGAGACGTGGGGACCGACATGCCAGGGATCTTGTAAAATATTACATCCCAGATGTTAGGTTGCTTTAGGTTAGGATATTCAACGTTATAGACGTATATAATGTCCCCATCGAGAATCGGGCGACGACCCACCAGGAATGTTGTAAAATATTACATCCCAGATGTTATGTTGCCTTACGACGGGATATATAACGTTGCAGACGTATATGATGTTCCCACCGAGAAGTACGCGCTCACACGCCAGAAATGTTGTCAAATATTACATCCGAGATGTCAGGTTGCCTTAGGCTAGTATATATAACGTTGTAGGCGTATATAATTTTACCACCGTGAACTACGGGCCGACACGTCAGGAATGATGTAAAATATTACATTCGACATGTTAGGTCGCCTTAGGCTAGGATATATATCGCTATAGACGTATATGATATTCCGACCGAGATGTGCGGGTTAACACGCCAGGAACGTTGTGAAATATTACATCCGAGATGTTAGGTTGCCTTAGGCTAGGATATATAACGTTATAGACGTATACAATATTCCCACCGAGAAATAGCGGCCGACGCGTCAGGAATGTTGTAAAATATTACACCCGGGATGTTAGGTTCCCTTAGGTTAGGATATATGACGTTATAGATGTATATAATGTCCCCATCCAGAAGTAGGCGACGACACGCCAGGAATGTTGTAAAATATTACATCCCAGATGTTAGGGTGCGTTAGGTTAGAATATACAACGTTATAGATGTATATAATGTCCCCATCTAGAAGTAGACGACGACACGCCAGGAATGTTGTAAAATATTACATTCTACATGTTGGGTTGCCTTAGGCTAGGATATATATCGTTATAGACGTATACATTGTTTCCACCGACAAGTAGGGACCGACATGCCAGGAATGTTGTAAAATATTACATCCGAGATGTAAGGTTCCCTTAGGTTAGGATATATACCGTTATAGACGTATATAACGTTCCCCCCGAGACGTAGGGACCGACATGCCAGGAATGTTGTAAAATATTACATCCCAGATGTTAGGTTGCGTTAGGTTAGGATATACAACGTTCTAGACGTACATAAAGTCCCCATCCAGAAGTAGGCGACGACACGCCAGGAATGTTGTAAAATATAACATCCCAGATGTTAGGTTGCCTTAGGCTAGAATATACAACGTTATAGACGTATATAATGTCCCCACCGAAAAGTAGCAGCGGGAGCGCCAGGAATGTTGTAAAATATTACATCCCAGATGTTAGGTTGCGTTAGGTTAGTATATACAAGGTTATAGATGTATATAATGTCCCCATCGAGAAGTAGGCGACGACACGCCAGGAATGTTGTAAAAAATTACACCCGAGATGTTAGGTTCCCTTAGGTTAGGATATATGACGTTATAGATGTATATAATGCCCCATCCAGAAGTAGGCGACGACACGCCAGGAATGTTGTAAAATATTACACCCGAGATGTTAGGTTCCCTTAGGTTAGGATATACAACGTTATAGACGTATAGAATGTTCCCACCGAGAAGTAGGGACCGACATGCCAGGAATGTTGTAAAATATTACATCCGAGATGTTAGGTTGCCTTAGGTTAGGATATACAACGTTATAGATGTATATAATGTCCCCATCGAGAAGTAGGCGACGACACACCAGGAATGTTGTAAAATATTACACCCGTGATGTTAGGTTCCCTTAGGTTAGGATATATGACGTTATAGATGTATATAATGTCCCCATCCAGAAGTAGGCGACGACACGCCAGGAATGTTGTAAAATATAACATCCCAGATGTTAGGTTGCGTTAGGTTAGAATATACAACGGTATAGGCGTATATAATGTCCCCATCGAGAAGCAGGCGACGACACGACAGGAATGTTGTAAAATATTACATTCGACATGTTAGGTTGCCTTAGGCTAGAATATATATCGTTATAGACGTATATAATGTTTCCACCGAGAAGTAGGGACCGACATGCCAGGAATGTTGTAAAATATTACATCCGAGATGTTAGGTTGCCTTAGGTTAGGATATACAACGTTATAGATGTATATAATGTCCCCATCCAGAAGTAGGCGACGACACGCCAGGAATGTTGTAAAATATAACATCCCAGATGTTAGGTTGCCTTAGGCTAGAATATACAACGTTATAGACGTATATAATGTCCCCATCGAGAAGCAGGCGACGACAAGACAGGAATGTTGTAAAATATTACATTCGACATGTTAGGTTGCCTTAGGCTAGGATGTATATCGTTATAGACGTATACAATGTTCCCACCGAGAAGTAGGGACCGACATGACAGGAATGTTGTAAAATATTACACCCGAGATGTTATGTTCCGTTAGGTTAGGATATATGACGTTATAGATGTATATAATGTCCCCATCCAGAAGTAGGCCACGACACGCCAGGAATGTTGCAAAATATTACATTCTACAAGTTAGGTTCCCTTAGGTTATGATATACAACGTTATAGACGTATAGAAAGTTCCCACGGAGAAATAGGGGCCGACGCGTCAGCAATGTTGTAAAATATTACACCCGAGATGTTACGTTCCCTTAGGTTAGGATATACAACGTTATAGACGTATAGAATGTTCCCACCGAGAAGTAGGGACCGACATGCCAGGAATGTTGTAAAATATTACATCCGAGATGTTAGGTTGCCTTAGGTTAGGATATACAACGTTATAGATGTATATAATGTCCCCATCGAGAAGTAGGCGACGACACACCAGGAATGTTGTAAAATATTACACCCGAGATGTTAGGTTCCCTTAGGTTAGGATATATGACGTTATAGATGTATATAATGTCCCCATCCAGAAGTAGGCGACGACACGCCAGGAATGTTGTAAAATATAACATCCCAGATGTTAGGTTGCGTTAGGTTAGAATATACAACGTTATAGACGTATATAATGTCCCCATCGAGAAGCAGGCGACGACACGACAGGAATGTTGTAAAATATTACATTCGACATGTTAGGTTGCCTTAGGCTAGAATATATATCGTTATAGACGTATATAATGTTTCCACCGAGAAGTAGGGACCGACATGCCAGGAATGTTGTAAAATATTACATCCGAGATGTTAGGTTGCCTTAGGTTAGGATATACAACGTTATAGACGTATATAATGTCCCCATCGAGAAGTAGGCGACGACACGCCAGGAATGTTGTAAAATATTACACCCGAGATGATAGGTTCCCTTAGGATAGGATATATGACGTTATAGATGTATATAATGTCCCCATCCAGAAGTAGGCGACGACACGCCAGGAATGTTGTAAAATATAACATCCCAGATGTTAGGTTGCGTTAGGTTAGAATATACAACGTTATAGACGTATATAATGTCCCCATCGAGAAGCAGGCGACGACACGACAGGAATGCTGTAAAATATAACATTCGACATGTTAGGTTGCCTTAGGCTAGAATATATATCGTTATAGACGTATATAATGTCCCCATCGAGAAGTAGGGACCGACATGCCAGGAATGTTGTAAAATATTACATCCGAGATGTTAGGTTGCCTTAGGTTAGGATATACAACGTTATAGATGTATATAATGTCCCCATCGAGAAGTAGGCGACGACACACCAGGAATGTTGTAAAATATTACACCCGAGATGTTAGGTTCCCTTAGGTTAGGATATATGACGTTATAGATGTATATAATGTCCCCATCCAGAAGTAGGCGACGACACGCCAGGAATGTTGTAAAATATAACATCCCAGATGTTAGGTTGCGTTAGGTTAGAATATACAACGTTATAGACGTATATAATGTCCCCATCGAGAAGCAGGCGACGACACGACAGGAATGTTGTAAAATATTACATTCGACATGTTAGGTTGCCTTAGGCTAGAATATGTATCGTTATAGACGTATATAATGTTTCCACCGAGAAGTAGGGACCGACATGCCAGGAATGTTGTAAAATATTACATCCGAGATGTTAGGTTGCCTTAGGTTAGGATATACAACGTTATAGACGTATATAATGTCCCCATCGAGAAGTAGGCGACGACACGCCAGGAATGTTGTAAAATATTACACCCGAGATGTTAGGTTCCCTTAGGTTAGGATATATGACGTTATAGATGTATATAATGTCCCCATCCAAAAGTAGGCGACGACACGCCAGGAATGTTGTAAAATATAACATCCCAGATGTTAGGTTGCCTTAGGATAGAATATACAACGTTATAGACGTATATAATGTCCCCATCGAGAAGCAGGCGACGACAAGACAGGAATGTTGTAAAATATTACATTCGACATGTTAGGTTGCCTTAGGCTAGGATGTATATCGTTATAGACGTATACAATGTTCCCACCGAGAAGTAGGGACCGACATGACAGGAATGTTGTAAAATATTACACCCGAGATGTTATGTTCCGTTAGGTTAGGATATATGACGTTATAGATGTATATAATGTCCCCATCCAGAAGTAGGCCACGACACGCCAGGAATGTTGCAAAATATTACATTCTACAAGTTAGGTTCCCTTAGGTTATGATATACAACGTTATAGACGTATAGAAAGTTCCCACGGAGAAATAGGGGCCGACGCGTCAGCAATGTTGTAAAATATTACACCCGAGATGTTACGTTCCCTTAGGTTAGGATATACAACGTTATAGACGTATAGAATGTTCCCACCGAGAAGTAGGGACCGACATGCCAGGAATGTTGTAAAATATTACATCCGAGATGTTAGGTTGCCTTAGGTTAGGATATACAACGTTATAGATGTATATAATGTCCCCATCGAGAAGTAGGCGACGACACACCAGGAATGTTGTAAAATATTACACCCGAGATGTTAGGTTCCCTTAGGTTAGGATATATGACGTTATAGATGTATATAATGTCCCCATCCAGAAGTAGGCGACGACACGCCAGGAATGTTGTAAAATATAACATCCCAGATGTTAGGTTGCGTTAGGTTAGAATATACAACGTTATAGACGTATATAATGTCCCCATCGAGAAGCAGGCGACGACACGACAGGAATGTTGTAAAATATTACATTCGACATGTTAGGTTGCCTTAGGCTAGAATATATATCGTTATAGACGTATATAATGTTTCCACCGAGAAGTAGGGACCGACATGCCAGGAATGTTGTAAAATATTACATCCGAGATGTTAGGTTGCCTTAGGTTAGGATATACAACGTTATAGATGTATATAATGTCCCCATCGAGAAGTAGGCGACGACACACCAGGAATGTTGTAAAATATTACACCCGAGATGTTAGGTTCCCTTAGGTTAGGATATATGACGTTATAGATGTATATAATGTCCCCATCCAGAAGTAGGCGACGACACGCCAGGAATGTTGTAAAATATAACATCCCAGATGTTAGGTTGCGTTAGGTTAGAATATACAACGTTATAGACGTATATAATGTCCCCATCGAGAAGCAGGCGACGACACGCCAGGAATGTTGTAAAATACTACATCCGAGATGTTAGGCTGCCTTAGGTTAGGATATACAAGATTATAGATGTATATAATGTCCCCATCGAGAAGTAGGGACCGACATGCCAGGAATGTTGTAAAATATTACATCCGAGATGTTAGGTTGCCTTAGGTTAGGATATACAACGTTATAGATGTATATAATGTCCCCATCGAGAAGTAGGCGACGACACACCAGGAATGTTGTAAAATATTACACCCGAGATGTTAGGTTCCCTTAGGTTAGGATATATGACGTTATAGATGTATATAATGTCCCCATCCAGAAGTAGGCGACGACACGCCAGGAATGTTGTAAAATATAACATCCCAGATGTTAGGTTGCGTTAGGTTAGAATATACAACGTTATAGACGTATATAATGTCCCCATCGAGAAGCAGGCGACGACACGACAGGAATGTTGTAAAATATTACATTCGACATGTTAGGTTGCCTTAGGCTAGAATATATATCGTTATAGACGTATATAATGTTTCCACCGAGAAGTAGGGACCGACATGCCAGGAATGTTGTAAAATATTACATCCGAGATGTTAGGTTGCCTTAGGTTAGGATATACAACGTTATAGATGTATATAATGTCCCCATCGAGAAGTAGGCGACGACACACCAGGAATGTTGTAAAATATTACACCCGAGATGTTAGGTTCCCTTAGGTTAGGATATATGACGTTATAGATGTATATAATGTCCCCATCCAGAAGTAGGCGACGACACGCCAGGAATGTTGTAAAATATAACATCCCAGATGTTAGGTTGCGTTAGGTTAGAATATACAACGTTATAGACGTATATAATGTCCCCATCGAGAAGCAGGCGACGACACGACAGGAATGCTGTAAAATATAACATTCGACATGTTAGGTTGCCTTAGGCTAGAATATATATCGTTATAGACGTATATAATGTTTCCACCGAGAAGTAGGGACCGACATGCCAGGAATGTTGTAAAATATTACATCCGAGATGTTAGGTTGCCTTAGGTTAGGATATACAACGTTATAGACGTATATAATGTCCCCATCGAGAAGTAGGCGACGACACGCCAGGAATGTAGTAAAATATTACACCCGAGATGTTAGGTTCCCTTAGGTTAGGATATATGACGTTATAGATGTATATAATGTCCCCATCCAGAAGTAGGCGACGACACGCCAGGAATGTTGTAAAATATAACATCCCAGATGTTAGGTTGCCTTAGGCTAGAATATACAACGTTATAGACGTATATAATGTCCCCATCGAGAAGCAGGCGACGACACGACAGGAATGTTGTAAAATATTACATTCGACATGTTAGGTTGCCTTAGGCTAGGATATATATCGTTATAGACGTATACAATGTTCCCACCGAGAAGTAGGGACCGACATGACAGGAATGTTGTAAAATATTACGTACGACATGTTAGGGTCCCTTAGGTTAGGATATATAGCGTTATAGACGTATATAATGTTCCCACCGAATAATAGGAGCCGACGCGCCAGGAATGTTGTAAAATATTACATCCGAGATGTTAGGTTCCCTTAGATTAGGATATACAACGTTATGGATGTATATAATGACCCCATCCAGAAGTAGGCGACGACACGCCAGGAATGTTGTAAAATACTACATCCGAGATGTTAGGCTGCCTTAGGTTAGGATATACAAGATTATAGATGTATATAATGTCCCCATCGAGAAGTAGGGACCGACATGCCAGGAATGTTGTAAAATATTACATCCGAGATGTTAGGTTGCCTTAGGTTAGGATATACAACGTTATAGATGTATATAATGTCCCCATCGAGAAGTAGGCGACGACACACCAGGAATGTTGTAAAATATTACACCCGAGGTGTTAGGTTCCCTTAGGTTAGGATATATGACGTTATAGATGTATATAATGTCCCCATTTAGAAGTAGGCGACGACACGCCAGGAATGTTGTAAAATATAACATCCCAGATGTTAGGTTGCGTTAGGTTAGAATATACAACGTTATAGACGTATATAATGTCCCCATCGAGAAGCAGGCGACGACACGACAGGAATGTTGTAAAATATTACATTCGACATGTTAGGTTGCCTTAGGCTAGAATATGTATCGTTATAGACGTATATAATGTTTCCACCGAGAAGTAGGGACCGACATGCCAGGAATGTTGTAAAATATTACATCCGAGATGTTAGGTTGCCTTAGGTTAGGATATACAACGTTATAGACGTATATAATGTCCCCATCGAGAAGTAGGCGACGACACGCCAGGAATGTTGTAAAATATTACACCCGAGATGTTAGGTTCCCATAGGTTAGGATATATGACGTTATAGATGTATATAATGTCCCCATCCAAAAGTAGGCGACGACACGCCAGGAATGTTGTAAAATATAACATCCCAGATGTTAGGTTGCCTTAGGCTAGAATATACAACGTTATAGACGTATATAATGTCCCCATCGAGAAGCAGGCGACGACAAGACAGGAATGTTGTAAAATATTACATTCGACATGTTAGGTTGCCTTAGGCTAGGATGTATATCGTTATAGACGTATACAATGTTCCCACCGAGAAGTAGGGACCGACATGACAGGAATGTTGTAAAATATTACACCCGAGATGTTATGTTCCGTTAGGTTAGGATATATGACGTTATAGATGTATATAATGTCCCCATCCAGAAGTAGGCCACGACACGCCAGGAATGTTGCAAAATATTACATTCTACAAGTTAGGTTCCCTTAGGTTATGATATACAACGTTATAGACGTATAGAAAGTTCCCACGGAGAAATAGGGGCCGACGCGTCAGCAATGTTGTAAAATATTACACCCGAGATGTTAGGTTCCCTTAGGTTAGGATATACAACGTTATAGACGTATAGAATGTTCCCACCGAGAAGTAGGGACCGACATGCCAGGAATGTTGTAAAATATTACATCCGAGATGTTAGGTTGCCTTAGGTTAGGATATATGACGTTATAGATGTATATAATGTCCCCATCCAGAAGTAGGCGACGACACGCCAGGAATGTTGTAAACTATAACATCCCAGATGTTAGGTTGCGTTAGGTTAGAATATACAACGTTATAGACGTATATAATGTCCCCATCGAGAAGCAGGCGACGACACGACAGGAATGTTGTAAAATATTACATTCGACATGTTAGGTTGCCTTAGGCTAGGATATATATCGTTATAGACGTATACAATGTTCCCACCGAGAAGTAGGGACCGACATGACAGGAATGTTGTAAAATATTACATACGACATGTTAGGGTCCCTTAGGTTAGGATATATAGCGTTATAGACGTATATAATGTTCCCACCGAATAATAGGAGCCGACGCGCCAGGAATGTTGTAAAATATTACATCCGAGATGTTAGGTTCCCTTAGGTTAGGATATACAACGTTATGGATGTATATAATGACCCCACCCAGAAGTAGGCGACGACACGCCAGGAATGTTGTAAAATACTACATCCGAGATGTTAGGCTGCCTTAGGTTAGGATATACAAGATTATAGATGTATATAATGTCCCCATCGAGAAGTAGGGACCGACATGCCAGGAATGTTGTAAAATATTACATCCGAGATGTTAGGTTGCCTTAGGTTAGGATATACAACGTTATAGATGTATATAATGTCCCCATCGAGAAGTAGGCGACGACACACCAGGAATGTTGTAAAATATTACACCCGAGATGTTAGGTTCCCTTAGGTTAGGATATATGACGTTATAGATGTATATAATGTCCCCATCCAGAAGTAGGCGACGACACGCCAGGAATGTTGTAAAATATAACATCCCAGATGTTAGGTTGCGTTAGGTTAGAATATACAACGTTATAGACGTATATAATGTCCCCATCGAGAAGCAGGCGACGACACGACAGGAATGTTGTAAAATATTACATTCGACATGTTAGGTTGCCTTAGGCTAGAATATGTATCGTTATAGACGTATATAATGTTTCCACCGAGAAGTAGGGACCGACATGCCAGGAATGTTGTAAAATATTACATCCGAGATGTTAGGTTGCCTTAGGTTAGGATATACAACGTTATAGACGTATATAATGTCCCCATCGAGAAGTAGGCGACGACACGCCAGGAATGTTGTAAAATATTACACCCGAGATGTTAGGTTCCCTTAGGTTAGGATATATGACGTTATAGATGTATATAATGTCCCCATCCAAAAGTAGGCGACGACACGCCAGGAATGTTGTAAAATATAACATCCCAGATGTTAGGTTGCGTTAGGTTAGAATATACAACGTTATAGACGTATATAATGTCCCCATCGAGAAGCAGGCGACGACACGACAGGAATGTTGTAAAATATTACATTCGACATGTTAGGTTGCCTTAGGCTAGAATATGTATCGTTATAGACGTATATAATGTTTCCACCGAGAAGTAGGGACCGACATGCCAGGAATGTTGTAAAATATTACATCCGAGATGTTAGGTTGCCTTAGGTTAGGATATACAACGTTATAGACGTATATAATGTCCCCATCGAGAAGTAGGCGACGACACGCCAGGAATGTTGTAAAATATTACACCCGAGATGTTAGGTTCCCATAGGTTAGGATATATGACGTTATAGATGTATATAATGTCCCCATCCAAAAGTAGGCGACGACACGCCAGGAATGTTGTAAAATATAACATCCCAGATGTTAGGTTGCCTTAGGCTAGAATATACAACGTTATAGACGTATATAATGTCCCCATCGAGAAGCAGGCGACGACAAGACAGGAATGTTGTAAAATATTACATTCGACATGTTAGGTTGCCTTAGGCTAGGATGTATATCGTTATAGACGTATACAATGTTCCCACCGAGAAGTAGGGACCGACATGACAGGAATGTTGTAAAATATTACACCCGAGATGTTATGTTCCGTTAGGTTAGGATATATGACGTTATAGATGTATATAATGTCCCCATCCAGAAGTAGGCCACGACACGCCAGGAATGTTGCAAAATATTACATTCTACAAGTTAGGTTCCCTTAGGTTATGATATACAACGTTATAGACGTATAGAAAGTTCCCACGGAGAAATAGGGGCCGACGCGTCAGCAATGTTGTAAAATATTACACCCGAGATGTTAGGTTCCCTTAGGTTAGGATATACAACGTTATAGACGTATAGAATGTTCCCACCGAGAAGTAGGGACCGACATGCCAGGAATGTTGTAAAATATTACATCCGAGATGTTAGGTTGCCTTAGGTTAGGATATATGACGTTATAGATGTATATAATGTCCCCATCCAGAAGTAGGCGACGACACGCCAGGAATGTTGTAAACTATAACATCCCAGATGTTAGGTTGCGTTAGGTTAGAATATACAACGTTATAGACGTATATAATGTCCCCATCGAGAAGCAGGCGACGACACGACAGGAATGTTGTAAAATATTACATTCGACATGTTAGGTTGCCTTAGGCTAGGATATATATCGTTATAGACGTATACAATGTTCCCACCGAGAAGTAGGGACCGACATGACAGGAATGTTGTAAAATATTACATACGACATGTTAGGGTCCCTTAGGTTAGGATATATAGCGTTATAGACGTATATAATGTTCCCACCGAATAATAGGAGCCGACGCGCCAGGAATGTTGTAAAATATTACATCCGAGATGTTAGGTTCCCTTAGGTTAGGATATACAACGTTATGGATGTATATAATGACCCCACCCAGAAGTAGGCGACGACACGCCAGGAATGTTGTAAAATACTACATCCGAGATGTTAGGCTGCCTTAGGTTAGGATATACAAGATTATAGATGTATATAATGTCCCCATCGAGAAGTAGGGACCGACATGCCAGGAATGTTGTAAAATATTACATCCGAGATGTTAGGTTGCCTTAGGTTAGGATATACAACGTTATAGATGTATATAATGTCCCCATCGAGAAGTAGGCGACGACACACCAGGAATGTTGTAAAATATTACACCCGAGATGTTAGGTTCCCTTAGGTTAGGATATATGACGTTATAGATGTATATAATGTCCCCATCCAGAAGTAGGCGACGACACGCCAGGAATGTTGTAAAATATAACATCCCAGATGTTAGGTTGCGTTAGGTTAGAATATACAACGTTATAGACGTATATAATGTCCCCATCGAGAAGCAGGCGACGACACGACAGGAATGTTGTAAAATATTACATTCGACATGTTAGGTTGCCTTAGGCTAGAATATGTATCGTTATAGACGTATATAATGTTTCCACCGAGAAGTAGGGACCGACATGCCAGGAATGTTGTAAAATATTACATCCGAGAGGTTAGGTTGCCTTAGGTTAGGATATACAACGTTATAGACGTATATAATGTCCCCATCGAGAAGTAGGCGACGACACGCCAGGAATGTTGTAAAATATTACACCCGAGATGTTAGGTTCCCTTAGGTTAGGATATATGACGTTATAGATGTATATAATGTCCCCATCCAAAAGTAGGCGACGACACGCCAGGAATGTTGTAAAATATAACATCCCAGATGTTAGGTTGCCTTAGGCTAGAATATACAACGTTATAGACGTATATAATGTCCCCATCGAGAAGCAGGCGACGACAAGACAGGAATGTTGTAAAATATTACATTCGACATGTTAGGTTGCCTTAGGCTAGGATGTATATCGTTATAGACGTATACAATGTTCCCACCGAGAAGTAGGGACCGACATGACAGGAATGTTGTAAAATATTACACCCGAGATGTTATGTTCCGTTAGGTTAGGATATATGACGTTATAGATGTATATAATGTCCCCATCCAGAAGTAGGCCACGACACGCCAGGAATGTTGCAAAATATTACATTCTACAAGTTAGGTTCCCTTAGGTTATGATATACAACGTTATAGACGTATAGAAAGTTCCCACGGAGAAATAGGGGCCGACGCGTCAGCAATGTTGTAAAATATTACACCCGAGATGTTAGGTTCCCTTAGGTTAGGATATACAACGTTATAGACGTATAGAATGTTCCCACCGAGAAGTAGGGACCGACATGCCAGGAATGTTGTAAAATATTACATCCGAGATGTTAGGTTGCCTTAGGTTAGGATATATGACGTTATAGATGTATATAATGTCCCCATCCAGAAGTAGGCGACGACACGCCAGGAATGTTGTAAACTATAACATCCCAGATGTTAGGTTGCGTTAGGTTAGAATATACAACGTTATAGACGTATATAATGTCCCCATCGAGAAGCAGGCGACGACACGACAGGAATGTTGTAAAATATTACATTCGACATGTTAGGTTGCCTTAGGCTAGGATATATATCGTTATAGACGTATACAATGTTCCCACCGAGAAGTAGGGACCGACATGACAGGAATGTTGTAAAATATTACATACGACATGTTAGGGTCCCTTAGGTTAGGATATATAGCGTTATAGACGTATATAATGTTCCCACCGAATAATAGGAGCCGACGCGCCAGGAATGTTGTAAAATATTACATCCGAGATGTTAGGTTCCCTTAGGTTAGGATATACAACGTTATGGATGTATATAATGACCCCACCCAGAAGTAGGCGACGACACGCCAGGAATGTTGTAAAATACTACATCCGAGATGTTAGGCTGCCTTAGGTTAGGATATACAAGATTATAGATGTATATAATGTCCCCATCGAGAAGTAGGGACCGACATGCCAGGAATGTTGTAAAATATTACATCCGAGATGTTAGGTTGCCTTAGGTTAGGATATACAACGTTATAGATGTATATAATGTCCCCATCGAGAAGTAGGCGACGACACACCAGGAATGTTGTAAAATATTACACCCGAGATGTTAGGTTCCCTTAGGTTAGGATATATGACGTTATAGATGTATATAATGTCCCCATCCAGAAGTAGGCGACGACACGCCAGGAATGTTGTAAAATATAACATCCCAGATGTTAGGTTGCGTTAGGTTAGAATATACAACGTTATAGACGTATATAATGTCCCCATCGAGAAGCAGGCGACGACACGACAGGAATGTTGTAAAATATTACATTCGACATGTTAGGTTGCCTTAGGCTAGAATATGTATCGTTATAGACGTATATAATGCTTCCACCGAGAAGTAGGGACCGACATGCCAGGAATGTTGTAAAATATTACATCCGAGAGGTTAGGTTGCCTTAGGTTAGGATATACAACGTTATAGACGTATATAATGTCCCCATCGAGAAGTAGGCGACGACACGCCAGGAATGTTGTAAAATATTACACCCGAGATGTTAGGTTCCCTTAGGTTAGGATATATGACGTTATAGATGTATATAATGTCCCCATCCAAAAGTAGGCGACGACACGCCAGGAATGTTGTAAAATATAACATCCCAGATGTTAGGTTGCCTTAGGCTAGAATATACAACGTTATAGACGTATATAATGTCCCCATCGAGAAGCAGTCGACGACAAGACAGGAATGTTATAAAATATTACATTCGACATGTTAGGTTGCCTTAGGCTAGGATGTATATCGTTATAGACGTATACAATGTTCCCACCGAGAAGTAGGGACCGACATGACAGGAATGTTGTAAAATATTACACCCGAGATGTTATGTTCCGTTAGGTTAGGATATATGACGTTATAGATGTATATAATGTCCCCACCCAGAAGTAGGCCACGACACGCCAGGAATGTTGCAAAATATTACATTCTACAAGTTAGGTTCCCTTAGGTTATGATATACAACGTTATAGACGTATAGAAAGTTCCCACGGAGAAATAGGGGCCGACGCGTCAGCAATGTTGTAAAATATTACACCCGAGATGTTACGTTCCCTTAGGTTAGGATATACAACGTTATAGACGTATAGAATGTTCCCACCGAGAAGTAGGGACCGACATGCCAGGAATGTTGTAAAATATTACATCCGAGATGTTAGGTTGCCTTAGGTTAGGATATACAACGTTATAGATGTATATAATGTCCCCATCGAGAAGTAGGCGACGACACACCAGGAATGTTGTAAAATATTACACCCGAGATGTTAGGTTCCCTTAGGTTAGGATATATGACGTTATAGATGTATATAATGTCCCCATCCAGAAGTAGGCGACGACACGCCAGGAATGTTGTAAAATATAACATCCCAGATGTTACGTTGCGTTAGGTTAGAATATACAACGTTATAGACGTATATAATGTCCCCATCGAGAAGCAGGCGACGACACGACAGGAATGTTGTAAAATATTACATTCGACATGTTAGGTTGCCTTAGGCTAGAATATATATCGTTATAGACGTATATAATGTTTCCACCGAGAAGTAGGGACCGACATGCCAGGAATGTTGTAAAATATTACATCCGAGATGTTAGGTTGCCTTAGGTTAGGATATACAACGTTATAGACGTATATAATGTCCCCATCGAGAAGTAGGCGACGACACGCCAGGAATGTTGTAAAATATTACACCCGAGATGATAGGTTCCCTTAGGATAGGATATATGACGTTATAGATGTATATAATGTCCCCATCGAGAAGTAGGCGACGACACGCCAGGAATGTAGTAAAATATTACACCCGAGATGTTAGGTTCCCTTAGGTTAGGATATATGACGTTATAGATGTATATAATGTCCCCATCCAGAAGTAGGCGACGACACGCCAGGAATGTTGTAAAATATAACATCCCAGATGTTAGGTTGCGTTAGGTTAGAATATACAACGTTATAGACGTATATAATGTCCCCATCGAGAAGCAGGCCACGACACGACAGGAATGTTGTAAAATATTACATTCGACATGTTAGGTTGCCTTAGGCTAGAATATATATCGTTATAGACGTATACAATGTTCCCACCGAGAAGTAGGGACCGACATGCCAGGAATGTTGTAAAATATTACATCCGAGATGTTAGGTTGCCTTAGGTTAGGATATACTACGTTATAGATGTATATAATGTCCCCATCGAGAAGTAGGCGACCACACGCCAGGAATGTTGTAAAATATTACATTCTACATGTTGGGTTGCCTTAGGCTAGCATATATATCGTTATAGACGTATACATTGTTTCCACCGAGACGTAGGGACCGACATGCCAGGAATGTTTTAAAATATTACACCCCAGATGTTAGGTTGCGTTATGTTAGGATATACAACGTTATAGACGTATATAATGTACCCACGGAGACGTAGGGACCGACACGCCAGGAATGTTGTAAAATATAACATCCCAGATGTTAGGTTGCGTTAGGTTAGAATATACAACGTTATAGACGTATATAATGTCCCCATCGAGAAGCAGGCGACGACACGACAGGAATGTTGTAAAATATTACATTCGACATGTTAGGTTGCCTTAGGCTAGAATATATATCGTTATAGACGTATATAACGTTTCCACCTAGAAGTAGGGACCGACATGCCAGGAATGTTGTAAAATATTACATCCGAGATGTTAGGTTGCCTTAGGTTAGGATATACAACGTTATAGACGTATATAATGTCCCCATCGAGAAGCAGGCGACGACACGACAGGAATGTTGTAAAATATTACATTCGACATGTTAGGTTGCCTTAGGCTAGGATATATATCGTTATAGACGTATACAATGTTCCCACCGAGAAGTAGGGACCGACATGACAGGAATGTTGTAAAATATTACATACGACATGTTAGGGTCCCTTAGGTTAGGATATATAGCGTTATAGCCGTATATAATGTTCCCACCGAATAATAGGAGCCGACGCGCCAGGAATGTTGTAAAATATTACATCCGAGATGTTAGGTTCCCTTAGGTTAGGATATACAACGTTATGGATGTATATAATGACCCCACCCAGAAGTAGGCGACGACACGCCAGGAATGTTGTAAAATACTACATCCGAGATGTTAGGCTGCCTTAGGTTAGGATATACAAGATTATAGATGTATATAATGTCCCCATCGAGAAGTAGGGACCGACATGCCAGGAATGTTGTAAAATATTACATCCGAGATGTTAGGTTGCCTTAGGTTAGGATATACAACGTTATAGATGTATATAATGTCCCCATCGAGAAGTAGGCGACGACACACCAGGAATGTTGTAAAATATTACACCCGAGATGTTAGGTTCCCTTAGGTTAGGATATATGACGTTATAGATGTATATAATGTCCCCATCCAGAAGTAGGCGACGACACGCCAGGAATGTTGTAAAATATAACATCCCAGATGTTAGGTTGCGTTAGGTTAGAATATACAACGTTATAGACGTATATAATGTCCCCATCGAGAAGCAGGCGACGACACGACAGGAATGTTGTAAAATATTACATTCGACATGTTAGGTTGCCTTAGGCTAGAATATATATCGTTATAGACGTATATAATGTTTCCACCGAGAAGTAGGGACCGACATGCCAGGAATGTTGTAAAATATTACATCCGAGATGTTAGGTTGCCTTAGGTTAGGATATACAACGTTATAGACGTATATAATGTCCCCATCGAGAAGTAGGCGACGACACGCCAGGAATGTTGTAAAATATTACACCCGAGATGTTAGGTTCCCTTAGGTTAGGATATATGACGTTATAGATGTATATAATGTCCCCATCCAAAAGTAGGCGACGACACGCCAGGAATGTTGTAAAATATAACATCCCAGATGTTAGGTTGCCTTAGGCTAGAATATACAACGTTATAGACGTATATAATGTCCCCATCGAGAAGCAGTCGACGACAAGACAGGAATGTTGTAAAATATTACATTCGACATGTTAGGTTGCCTTAGGCTAGGATGTATATCGTTATAGACGTATACAATGTTCCCACCGAGAAGTAGGGACCGACATGACAGGAATGTTGTAAAATATTACACCCGAGATGTTATGTTCCGTTAGGTTAGGATATATGACGTTATAGATGTATATAATGTCCCCATCCAGAAGTAGGCCACGACACGCCAGGAATGTTGCAAAATATTACATTCTACAAGTTAGGTTCCCTTAGGTTATGATATACAACGTTATAGACGTATAGAAAGTTCCCACGGAGAAATAGGGGCCGACGCGTCAGCAATGTTGTAAAATATTACACCCGAGATGTTACGTTCCCTTAGGTTAGGATATACAACGTTATAGACGTATAGAATGTTCCCACCGAGAAGTAGGGACCGACATGCCAGGAATGTTGTAAAATATTACATCCGAGATGTTAGGTTGCCTTAGGTTAGGATATACAACGTTATAGATGTATATAATGTCCCCATCGAGAAGTAGGCGACGACACACCAGGAATGTTGTAAAATATTACACCCGAGATGTTAGGTTCCCTTAGGTTAGGATATATGACGTTATAGATGTATATAATGTCCCCATCCAGAAGTAGGCGACGACACGCCAGGAATGTTGTAAAATATAACATCCCAGATGTTAGGTTGCGTTAGGTTAGAATATACAACGTTATAGACGTATATAATGTCCCCATCGAGAAGCAGGCGACGACACGACAGGAATGTTGTAAAATATTACATTCGACATGTTAGGTTGCCTTAGGCTAGAATATATATCGTTATAGACGTATATAATGTTTCCACCGAGAAGTAGGGACCGACATGCCAGGAATGTTGTAAAATATTACATCCGAGATGTTAGGTTGCCTTAGGTTAGGATATACAACGTTATAGACGTATATAATGTCCCCATCGAGAAGTAGGCGACGACACGCCAGGAATGTTGTAAAATATTACACCCGAGATGATAGGTTCCCTTAGGATAGGATATATGACGTTATAGATGTATATAATGTCCCCATCGAGAAGTAGGCGACGACACGCCAGGAATATAGTAAAATATTACACCCGAGATGTTAGGTTCCCTTAGGTTAGGATATATGACGTTATAGATGTATATAATGTCCCCATCCAGAAGTAGGCGACGACACGCCAGGAATGTTGTAAAATATAACATCCCAGATGTTACGTTGCGTTAGGTTAGAATATACAACGTTATAGACGTATATAATGTCCCCATCGAGAAGCAGGCGACGACACGCCAGGAATGTTGTAAAATATTACATTCGACATGTTAGGTTGCCTTAGGCTAGAATATATATCGTTATAGACGTATATAATGTTCCCACCGAGAAGTAGGGACCGACATGCCAGGAATGTTGTAAAATATTACATCCGAGATGTTAGGTTGCCTTAGGTTAGGATATATGACGTTATAGATGTATATAATGTCCCCATCCAGAAGTAGGCGACGACACGCCAGGAATGTTGTAAAATATAACATCCCAGATGTTAGGTTGCGTTAGGTTAGAATATACAACGTTATAGACGTATATAATGTCCCCATCGAGAAGCAGGCCACGACACGACAGGAATGTTGTAAAATATTACATTCGACATGTTAGGTTGCCTTAGGCTAGAATATATATCGTTATAGACGTATACAATGTTCCCACCGAGAAGTAGGGACCGACATGCCAGGAATGTTGTAAAATATTACATCCGAGATGTTAGGTTGCCTTAGGTTAGGATATACTACGTTATAGATGTATATAATGTCCCCATCGAGAAGTAGGCGACCACACGCCAGGAATGTTGTAAAATATTACATTCTACATGTTGGGTTGCCTTAGGCTAGCATATATATCGTTATAGACGTATACATTGTTTCCACCGAGACGTAGGGACCGACATGCCAGGAATGTTTTAAAATATTACACCCCAGATGTTAGGTTGCGTTATGTTAGGATATACAACGTTATAGACGTATATAATGTACCCACGGAGACGTAGGGACCGACACGCCAGGAATGTTGTAAAATATAACATCCCAGATGTTAGGTTGCGTTAGGTTAGAATATACAACGTTATAGACGTATATAATGTCCCCATCGAGAAGCAGGCGACGACACGACAGGAATGTTGTAAAATATTACATTCGACATGTTAGGTTGCCTTAGGCTAGAATATATATCGTTATAGACGTATATAATGTTTCCACCTAGAAGTAGGGACCGACATGCCAGGAATGTTGTAAAATATTACATCCGAGATGTTAGGTTGCCTTAGGTTAGGATATACAACGTTATAGACGTATATAATGTCCCCATCGAGAAGTAGGCGACGACACGCCAGGAATGTTGTAAAATATTACACCCGAGATGTTAGGTTCCCTTAGGATAGGATATATGACGTTATAGATGTATATAATGTCCCCATCCAGAAGTAGGCGACGACACGCCAGGAATGTTGTAAAATATAACATCCCAGATGTTAGGTTGCGTTAGGTTAGAATATACAACGTTATAGACGTATATAATGTCCCCATCGAGAAGCAGGCGACGACACGACAGGAATGTTGTAAAATATTACATTCGACATGTTAGGTTGCCTTAGGCTAGAATATATATCGTTATAGACGTATATAATGTTTCCACCGAGAAGTAGGGACCGACAGGCCAGGAATGTTGTAAAATATTACATCCGAGATGTTAGGTTGCCTTAGGTTAGGATATACAACGTTATAGACGTATATAATGTCCCCATCGAGAAGTAGGCGACGACACGCCAGGAATGTTGTAAAATATTACACCCGAGATGTTAGGTTCCCTTAGGATAGGATATATGACGTTATAGATGTATATAATGTCCCCATCCAGAAGTAGGCGACGACACGCCAGGAATGTTGTAAAATATAACATCCCAGATGTTAGGTTGCGTTAGGTTAGAATATACAACGTTATAGACGTATATAATGTCCCCATCGAGAAGCAGGCGACGACACGACAGGAATGTTGTAAAATATTACATTCGACATGTTAGGTTGCCTTAGGCTAGAATATATATCGTTATAGACGTATATAATGTTTCCACCGAGAAGTAGGGACCGACAGGCCAGGAATGTTGTAAAATATTACATCCGAGATGTTAGGTTGCCTTAGGTTAGGATATACAACGTTATAGACGTATATAATGTCCCCATCGAGAAGTAGGCGACGACACGCCAGGAATGTTGTAAAATATTACACCCGAGATGTTAGGTTCCCTTAGGTTAGGATATATGACGTTATAGATGTATATAATGTCCCCATCCAGAAGTAGGCGACGACACGCCAGGAATGTTGTAAAATATAACATCCCAGATGTTAGGTTGCCTTAGGCTAGAATATACAACGTTATAGACGTATATAATGTCCCCATCGGGAAGCAGGCGACGACACGACAGGAATGTTGTAAAATATTACATTCGACATGTTAGGTTGCCTTAGGATAGGATATATATCGTTATAGACGTATACAATGTTCCCACCGAGAAGTAGGGACCGACATGACAGGAATGTTGTAAAATATTACACCCGAGATGTTAGGTTCCCTTAGGTTAGGATATACAACGTTATAGACGTATAGAATGTTCCCACCGAGAAGTAGGGACCGACATGCCAGGAATGTTGTAAAATATTACATCCGAGATGTTAGGTTGCCTTAGGTTAGGATATACAACGTTATAGATGTATATAATGTCCCCATCGAGAAGTAGGCGACGACACACCAGGAATGTTGTAAAATATTACACCCGAGATGTTAGGTTCCCTTAGGTTAGGATATATGACGTTATAGATGTATATAATGTCCCCATCCAGAAGTAGGCGACGACACGCCAGGAATGTTGTAAAATATAACATCCCAGATGTTAGGTTGCGTTAGGTTAGAATATACAACGTTATAGACGTATATAATGTCCCCATCGAGAAGCAGGCGACGACACGACAGGAATGCTGTAAAATATAACATTCGACATGTTAGGTTGCCTTAGGCTAGAATATATATCGTTATAGACGTATATAATGTTTCCACCGAGAAGTAGGGACCGACATGCCAGGAATGTTGTAAAATATTACATCCGAGATGTTAGGTTGCCTTAGGTTAGGATATACAACGTTATAGACGTATATAATGTCCCCATCGAGAAGTAGGCGACGACACGCCAGGAATGTAGTAAAATATTACACCCGAGATGTTAGGTTCCCTTAGGTTAGGATATATGACGTTATAGATGTATATAATGTCCCCATCCAGAAGTAGGCGACGACACGCCAGGAATGTTGTAAAATATAACATCCCAGATGTTACGTTGCGTTAGGTTAGAATATACAACGTTATAGACGTATATAATGTCCCCATCGAGAAGCAGGCGACGACACGCCAGGAATGTTGTAAAATATTACATTCGACATGTTAGGTTGCCTTAGGCTAGAATATATATCGTTATAGACGTATATAATGTTCACACCGAGAAGTAGGGACCGACATGCCAGGAATGTTGTAAAATATTACATCCGAGATGTTAGGTTGCCTTAGGTTAGGATATATGACGTTATAGATGTATATAATGTCCCCATCCAGAAGTAGGCGACGACACGCCAGGAATGTTGTAAAATATAACATCCCAGATGTTAGGTTGCGTTAGGTTAGAATATACAACGTTATAGACGTATATAATGTCCCCATCGAGAAGCAGGCCACGACACGACAGGAATGTTGTAAAATATTACATTCGACATGTTAGGTTGCCTTAGGCTAGAATATATATCGTTATAGACGTACACAATGTTCCCACCGAGAAGTAGGGACCGACATGCCAGGAATGTTGTAAAATATTACATCCGAGATGTTAGGTTGCCTTAGGTTAGGATATACTACGTTATAGATGTATATAATGTCCCCATCGAGAAGTAGGCGACCACACGCCAGGAATGTTGTAAAATATTACATTCTACATGTTGGGTTGCCTTAGGCTAGCATATATATCGTTATAGACGTATACATTGTTTCCACCGAGACGTAGGGACCGACATGCCAGGAATGTTTTGAAATATTACACCCCAGATGTTAGGTTGCGTTATGTTAGGATATACAACGTTATAGACGTATATAATGTACCCACGGAGACGTAGGGACCGACACGCCAGGAATGTTGTAAAATATAACATCCCAGATGTTAGGTTGCGTTAGGTTAGAATATACAACGTTATAGACGTATATAATGTCCCCATCGAGAAGCAGGCGACGACACGACAGGAATGTTGTAAAATATTACATTCGACATGTTAGGTTGCCTTAGGCTAGAATATATATCGTTATAGACGTATATAATGTTTCCACCTAGAAGTAGGGACCGACATGCCAGGAATGTTGTAAAATATTACATCCGAGATGTTAGGTTGCCTTAGGTTAGGATATACAACGTTATAGACGTATATAATGTCCCCATCGAGAAGTAGGCGACGACACGCCAGGAATGTTGTAAAATATTACACCCGAGATGTTAGGTTCCCTTAGGATAGGATATATGACGTTATAGATGTATATAATGTCCCCATCCAGAAGTAGGCGACGACACGCCAGGAATGTTGTAAAATATAACATCCCAGATGTTAGGTTGCCTTAGGCTAGAATATACAACGTTATAGACGTATATAATGTCCCCATCGGGAAGCAGGCGACGACACGACAGGAATGTTGTAAAATATTACATTCGACATGTTAGGTTGCCTTAGGATAGGATATATATCGTTATAGACGTATACAATGTTCCCACCGAGAAGTAGGGACCGACATGACAGGAATGTTGTAAAATATTACACCCGAGATGTTAGGTTCCGTTAGGTTAGGATATATGACGTTATAGATGTATATAATGTCCCCATCCAGAAGTAGGCCACGACACGCCAGGAATGTTGCAAAATATTACATTCTACAAGTTAGGTTCCCTTAGGTTATGATATACAACGTTATAGACGTATAGAAAGTTCCCACGGAGAAATAGGGGCCGACGCGTCAGCAATGTTGTAAAATATTACACCCGAGATGTTAGGTTCCCTTAGGTTAGGATATACAACGTTATAGACGTATAGAATGTTCCCACCGAGAAGTAGGGACCGACATGCCAGGAATGTTGTAAAATATTACATCCGAGATGTTAGGTTGCCTTAGGTTAGGATATACAACGTTATAGATGTATATAATGTCCCCATCGAGAAGTAGGCGACGACACACCAGGAATGTTGTAAAATATTACACCCGAGATGTTAGGTTCCCTTAGGTTAGGATATACGACGTTATAGATGTATATAATGTCCCCATCCAGAAGTAGGCGACGACACGCCAGGAATGTTGTAAAATATAACATCCCAGATGTTAGGTTGCGTTAGGCTAGAATATACAACGTTATAGACGTATATAATGTCCCCATCGAGAAGCAGGCGACGACACGACAGGAATGCTGTAAAATATAACATTCGACATGTTAGGTTGCCTTAGGCTAGAATATATATCGTTATAGACGTATATAATGTTTCCACCGAGAAGTAGGGACCGACATGCCAGGAATGTTGTAAAATATTACATCCGAGATGTTAGGTTGCCTTAGGTTAGGATATACAACGTTATAGACGTATATAATGTCCCCATCGAGAAGTAGGCGACGACACGCCAGGAATGTTGTAAAATATTACACCCGAGATGTTAGGTTCCCTTAGGTTAGGATATATGACGTTATAGATGTATATAATGTCCCCATCCAGAAGTAGGCGACGACACGCCAGGAATGTTGTAAAATATAACATCCCAGATGTTAGGTTGCCTTAGGCTAGAATATACAACGTTATAGACGTATATAATGTCCCCATCGGGAAGCAGGCGACGACACGACAGGAATGTTGTAAAATATTACATTCGACATGTTAGGTTGCCTTAGGATAGGATATATATCGTTATAGACGTATACAATGTTCCCACCGAGAAGTAGGGACCGACATGACAGGAATGTTGTAAAATATTACACCCGAGATGTTAGGTTCCCTTAGGTTAGGATATACAACGTTATAGACGTATAGAATGTTCCCACCGAGAAGTAGGGACCGACATGCCAGGAATGTTGTAAAATATTACATCCGAGATGTTAGGTTGCCTTAGGTTAGGATATACAACGTTATAGATGTATATAATGTCCCCATCGAGAAGTAGGCGACGACACACCAGGAATGTTGTAAAATATTACACCCGAGATGTTAGGTTCCCTTAGGTTAGGATATATGACGTTATAAATGTATATAATGTCCCCATCCAGAAGTAGGCGACGACACGCCAGGAATGTTGTAAAATATAACATCCCAGATGTTAGGTTGCGTTAGGTTAGAATATACAACGTTATAGACGTATATAATGTCCCCATCGAGAAGCAGGCGACGACACGACAGGAATGCTGTAAAATATAACATTCGACATGTTAGGTTGCCTTAGGCTAGAATATATATCGTTATAGACGTATATAATGTTTCCACCGAGAAGTAGGGACCGACATGCCAGGAATGTTGTAAAATATTACATCCGAGATGTTAGGTTGCCTTAGGTTAGGATATACAACGTTATAGACGTATATAATGTCCCCATCGAGAAGTAGGCGACGACACGCCAGGAATGTAGTAAAATATTACACCCGAGATGTTAGGTTCCCTTAGGTTAGGATATATGACGTTATAGATGTATATAATGTCCCCATCCAGAAGTAGGCGACGACACGCCAGGAATGTTGTAAAATATAACATCCCAGATGTTACGTTGCGTTAGGTTAGAATATACAACGTTATAGACGTATATAATGTCCCCATCGAGAAGCAGGCGACGACACGCCAGGAATGTTGTAAAATATTACATTCGACATGTTAGGTTGCCTTAGGCTAGAATATATATCGTTATAGACGTATATAATGTTCACACCGAGAAGTAGGGACCGACATGCCAGGAATGTTGTAAAATATTACATCCGAGATGTTAGGTTGCCTTAGGTTAGGATGTATGACGTTATAGATGTATATAATGTCCCCATCCAGAAGTAGGCGACGACACGCCAGGAATGTTGTAAAATATAACATCCCAGATGTTAGGTTGCGTTAGGTTAGAATATACAACGTTATAGACGTATATAATGTCCCCATCGAGAAGCAGGCCACGACACGACAGGAATGTTGTAAAATATTACATTCGACATGTTAGGTTGCCTTAGGCTAGAATATATATCGTTATAGACGTATACAATGTTCCCACCGAGAAGTAGGGACCGACATGCCAGGAATGTTGTAAAATATTACATCCGAGATGTTAGGTTGCCTTAGGTTAGGATATACTACGTTATAGATGTATATAATGTCCCCATCGAGAAGTAGGCGACCACACGCGAGGAATGTTGTAAAATATTACATTCTACATGTTGGGTTGCCTTAGGCTAGCATATATATCGTTATAGACGTATACATTGTTTCCACCGAGACGTAGGGACCGACATGCCAGGAATGTTTTAAAATATTACACCCCAGATGTTAGGTTGCGTTATGTTAGGATATACAACGTTATAGACGTATATAATGTACCCACGGAGACGTAGGGACCGACACGCCAGGAATGTTGTAAAATATAACATCCCAGATGTTAGGTTGCGTTAGGTTAGAATATACAACGTTATAGACGTATATAATGTCCCCATCGAGAAGCAGGCGACGACACGACAGGAATGTTGTAAAATATTACATTCGACATGTTAGGTTGCCTTAGGCTAGAATATATATCGTTATAGACGTATATAATGTTTCCACCTAGAAGTAGGGACCGACATGCCAGGAATGTTGTAAAATATTACATCCGAGATGTTAGGTTGCCTTAGGTTAGGATATACAACGTTATAGACGTATATAATGTCCCCATCGAGAAGTAGGCGACGACACGCCAGGAATGTTGTAAAATATTACACCCGAGATGTTAGGTTCCCTTAGGATAGGATATATGACGTTATAGATGTATATAATGTCCCCATCCAGAAGTAGGCGACGACACGCCAGGAATGTTGTAAAATATAACATCCCAGATGTTAGGTTGCCTTAGGCTAGAATATACAACGTTATAGACGTATATAATGTCCCCATCGGGAAGCAGGCGACGACACGCCAGGAATGTTGTAAAATATAACATCCCAGATGTTAGGTTGCGTTAGGTTAGAATATACAACGTTATAGACGTATATAATGTCCCCATCGAGAAGCAGGCGACGACACGACAGGAATGCTGTAAAATATAACATTCGACATGTTAGGTTGGCTTAGGCTAGAATATATATCGTTATAGACGTATATAATGTTTCCACCGAGAAGTAGGGACCGACATGCCAGGAATGTTGTAAAATATTACATCCGAGATGTTAGGTTGCCTTAGGTTAGGATATACAACGTTATAGACGTATATAATGTCCCCATCGAGAAGTAGGCGACGACACGCCAGGAATGTAGTAAAATATTACACCCGAGATGTTAGGTTCCCTTAGGTTAGGATATATGACGTTATAGATGTATATAATGTCCCCATCCAGAAGAAGGCGACGACACGCCAGGAATGTTGTAAAATATAACATCCCAGATGTTACGTTGCGTTAGGTTAGAATATACAACGTTATAGACGTATATAATGTCCCCATCGAGAAGCAGGCGACGACACGCCAGGAATGTTGTAAAATATTACATTCGACATGTTAGGTTGCCTTAGGCTAGAATATATATCGTTATAGACGTATATAATATTCACACCGAGAAGTAGGGACCGACATGCCAGGAATGTTGTAAAATATTACATCCGAGATGTTAGGTTGCCTTAGGTTAGGATATATGACGTTATAGATGTATATAATGTCCCCATCCAGAAGTAGGCGACGACACGCCAGGAATGTTGTAAAATATAACATCCCAGATGTTAGGTTGCGTTAGGTTAGAATATACAACGTTATAGACGTATATAATGTCCCCATCGAGAAGCAGGCCACGACACGACAGGAATGTTGTAAAATATTACATTCGACATGTTAGGTTGCCTTAGGCTAGAATATATATCGTTATAGACGTATACAATGTTCCCACCGAGAAGTAGGGACCGACATGCCAGGAATGTTGTAAAATATTACATCCGAGATGTTAGGTTGCCTTAGGTTAGGATATATGACGTTATAGATGTATATAATGTCCCCATCCAGAAGTAGGCGACGACACGCCAGGAATGTTGTAAAATATAACATCCCAGATGTTAGGTTGCCTTAGGCTAGAATATACAACGTTATAGACGTATATAATGTCCCCATCGGGAAGCAGGCGACGACACGACAGGAATGTTGTAAAATATTACATTCGACATGTTAGGTTGCCTTAGGATAGGATATATATCGTTATAGACGTATACAATGTTCCCACCGAGAAGTAGGGACCGACATGACAGGAATGTTGTAAAATATTACACCCGAGATGTTAGGTTCCGTTAGGTTAGGATATATGACGTTATAGATGTATATAATGTCCCCATCCAGAAGTAGGCCACGACACGCCAGGAATGTTGCAAAATATTACATTCTACAAGTTAGGTTCCCTTAGGTTATGATATACAACGTTATAGACGTATAGAAAGTTCCCACGGAGAAATAGGGGCCGACGCGTCAGCAATGTTGTAAAATATTACACCCGAGATGTTAGGTTCCCTTAGGTTAGGATATACAACGTTATAGACGTATAGAATGTTCCCACCGAGAAGTAGGGACCGACATGCCAGGAATGTTGTAAAATATTACATCCGAGATGTTAGGTTGCCTTAGGTTAGGATATACAACGTTATAGATGTATATAATGTCCCCATCGAGAAGTAGGCGACGACACACCAGGAATGTTGTAAAATATTACACCCGAGATGTTAGGTTCCCTTAGGTTAGGATATATGACGTTATAGATGTATATAATGTCCCCATCCAGAAGTAGGCGACGACACGCCAGGAATGTTGTAAAATATAACATCCCAGATGTTAGGTTGCGTTAGGCTAGAATATACAACGTTATAGACGTATATAATGTCCCCATCGAGAAGCAGGCGACGACACGACAGGAATGCTGTAAAATATAACATTCGACATGTTAGGTTGCCTTAGGCTAGAATATATATCGTTATAGACGTATATAATGTTTCCACCGAGAAGTAGGGACCGACATGCCAGGAATGTTGTAAAATATTACATCCGAGATGTTAGGTTGCCTTAGGTTAGGATATACAACGTTATAGACGTATATAATGTCCCCATCGAGAAGTAGGCGACGACACGCCAGGAATGTTGTAAAATATTACACCCGAGATGTTAGGTTCCCTTAGGTTAGGATATATGACGTTATAGATGTATATAATGTCCCCATCCAGAAGTAGGCGACGACACGCCAGGAATGTTGTAAAATATAACATCCCAGATGTTAGGTTGCCTTAGGCTAGAATATACAACGTTATAGACGTATATAATGTCCCCATCGGGAAGCAGGCGACGACACGACAGGAATGTTGTAAAATATTACATTCGACATGTTAGGTTGCCTTAGGATAGGATATATATCGTTATAGACGTATACAATGTTCCCACCGAGAAGTAGGGACCGACATGACAGGAATGTTGTAAAATATTACACCCGAGATGTTAGGTTCCCTTAGGTTAGGATATACAACGTTATAGACGTATAGAATGTTCCCACCGAGAAGTAGGGACCGACATGCCAGGAATGTTGTAAAATATTACATCCGAGATGTTAGGTTGCCTTAGGTTAGGATATACAACGTTATAGATGTATATAATGTCCCCATCGAGAAGTAGGCGACGACACACCAGGAATGTTGTAAAATATTACACCCGAGATGTTAGGTTCCCTTAGGTTAGGATATATGACGTTATAAATGTATATAATGTCCCCATCCAGAAGTAGGCGACGACACGCCAGGAATGTTGTAAAATATAACATCCCAGATGTTAGGTTGCGTTAGGTTAGAATATACAACGTTATAGACGTATATAATGTCCCCATCGAGAAGCAGGCGACGACACGACAGGAATGCTGTAAAATATAACATTCGACATGTTAGGTTGCCTTAGGCTAGAATATATATCGTTATAGACGTATATAATGTTTCCACCGAGAAGTAGGGACCGACATGCCAGGAATGTTGTAAAATATTACATCCGAGATGTTAGGTTGCCTTAGGTTAGGATATACAACGTTATAGACGTATATAATGTCCCCATCGAGAAGTAGGCGACGACACGCCAGGAATGTAGTAAAATATTACACCCGAGATGTTAGGTTCCCTTAGGTTAGGATATATGACGTTATAGATGTATATAATGTCCCCATCCAGAAGTAGGCGACGACACGCCAGGAATGTTGTAAAATATAACATCCCAGATGTTACGTTGCGTTAGGTTAGAATATACAACGTTATAGACGTATATAATGTCCCCATCGAGAAGCAGGCGACGACACGCCAGGAATGTTGTAAAATATTACATTCGACATGTTAGGTTGCCTTAGGCTAGAATATATATCGTTATAGACGTATATAATGTTCACACCGAGAAGTAGGGACCGACATGCCAGGAATGTTGTAAAATATTACATCCGAGATGTTAGGTTGCCTTAGGTTAGGATATATGACGTTATAGATGTATATAATGTCCCCATCCAGAAGTAGGCGACGACACGCCAGGAATGTTGTAAAATATAACATCCCAGATGTTAGGTTGCGTTAGGTTAGAATATACAACGTTATAGACGTATATAATGTCCCCATCGAGAAGCAGGCCACGACACGACAGGAATGTTGTAAAATATTACATTCGACATGTTAGGTTGCCTTAGGCTAGAATATATATCGTTATAGACGTATACAATGTTCCCACCGAGAAGTAGGGACCGACATGCCAGGAATGTTGTAAAATATTACATCCGAGATGTTAGGTTGCCTTAGGTTAGGATATACTACGTTATAGATGTATATAATGTCCCCATCGAGAAGTAGGCGACCACACGCCAGGAATGTTGTAAAATATTACATTCTACATGTTGGGTTGCCTTAGGCTAGCATATATATCGTTATAGACGTATACATTGTTTCCACCGAGACGTAGGGACCGACATGCCAGGAATGTTTTAAAATATTACACCCCAGATGTTAGGTTGCGTTATGTTAGGATATACAACGTTATAGACGTATATAATGTACCCACGGAGACGTAGGGACCGACACGCCAGGAATGTTGTAAAATATAACATCCCAGATGTTAGGTTGCGTTAGGTTAGAATATACAACGTTATAGACGTATATAATGTCCCCATCGAGAAGCAGGCGACGACACGACAGGAATGTTGTAAAATATTACATTCGACATGTTAGGTTGCCTTAGGCTAGAATATATATCGTTATAGACGTATATAATGTTTCCACCTAGAAGTAGGGACCGACATGCCAGGAATGTTGTAAAATATTACATCCGAGATGTTAGGTTGCCTTAGGTTAGGATATACAACGTTATAGACGTATATAATGTCCCCATCGAGAAGTAGGCGACGACACGCCAGGAATGTTGTAAAATATTACACCCGAGATGTTAGGTTCCCTTAGGATAGGATATATGACGTTATAGATGTATATAATGTCCCCATCCAGAAGTAGGCGACGACACGCCAGGAATGTTGTAAAATATAACATCCCAGATGTTAGGTTGCCTTAGGCTAGAATATACAACGTTATAGACGTATATAATGTCCCCATCGGGAAGCAGGCGACGACACGCCAGGAATGTTGTAAAATATAACATCCCAGATGTTAGGTTGCGTTAGGTTAGAATATACAACGTTATAGACGTATATAATGTCCCCATCGAGAAGCAGGCGACGACACGACAGGAATGCTGTAAAATATAACATTCGACATGTTAGGTTGCCTTAGGCTAGAATATATATCGTTATAGACGTATATAATGTTTCCACCGAGAAGTAGGGACCGACATGCCAGGAATGTTGTAAAATATTACATCCGAGATGTTAGGTTGCCTTAGGTTAGGATATACAACGTTATAGACGTATATAATGTCCCCATCGAGAAGTAGGCGACGACACGCCAGGAATGTAGTAAAATATTACACCCGAGATGTTAGGTTCCCTTAGGTTAGGATATATGACGTTATAGATGTATATAATGTCCCCATCCAGAAGAAGGCGACGACACGCCAGGAATGTTGTAAAATATAACATCCCAGATGTTACGTTGCGTTAGGTTAGAATATACAACGTTATAGACGTATATAATGTCCCCATCGAGAAGCAGGCGACGACACGCCAGGAATGTTGTAAAATATTACATTCGACATGTTAGGTTGCCTTAGGCTAGAATATATATCGTTATAGACGTATATAATATTCACACCGAGAAGTAGGGACCGACATGCCAGGAATGTTGTAAAATATTACATCCGAGATGTTAGGTTGCCTTAGGTTAGGATATATGACGTTATAGATGTATATAATGTCCCCATCCAGAAGTAGGCGACGACACGCCAGGAATGTTGTAAAATATAACATCCCAGATGTTAGGTTGCGTTAGGTTAGAATATACAACGTTATAGACGTATATAATGTCCCCATCGAGAAGCAGGCCACGACACGACAGGAATGTTGTAAAATATTACATTCGACATGTTAGGTTGCCTTAGGCTAGAATATATATCGTTATAGACGTATACAATGTTCCCACCGAGAAGTAGGGACCGACATGCCAGGAATGTTGTAAAATATTACATCCGAGATGTTAGGTTGCCTTAGGTTAGGATATACTACGTTATAGATGTATATAATGTCCCCATCGAGAAGTAGGCGACCACACGCCAGGAATGTTGTAAAATATTACATTCTACATGTTGGGTTGCCTTAGGCTAGCATATATATCGTTATAGACGTATACATTGTTTCCACCGAGACGTAGGGACCGACACGCCAGGAATGTTGTAAAATATAACATCCCAGATGTTAGGTTCCCTTAGGATAGGATATATGACGTTATAGATGTATATAATGTCCCCATCCAGAAGTAGGCGACGACACGCCAGGAATGTTGTAAAATATAACATCCCAGATGTTAGGTTGCCTTAGGCTAGAATATACAACGTTATAGACGTATATAATGTCCCCATCGGGAAGCAGGCGACGACACGACAGGAATGTTGTAAAATATTACATTCGACATGTTAGGTTGCCTTAGGATAGGATATATATCGTTATAGACGTATACAATGTTCCCACCGAGAAGTAGGGACCGACATGACAGGAATGTTGTAAAATATTACACCCGAGATGTTAGGTTCCGTTAGGTTAGGATATATGACGTTATAGATGTATATAATGTCCCCATCCAGAAGTAGGCCACGACACGCCAGGAATGTTGCAAAATATTACATTCTACAAGTTAGGTTCCCTTAGGTTATGATATACAACGTTATAGACGTATAGAAAGTTCCCACGGAGAAATAGGGGCCGACGCGTCAGCAATGTTGTAAAATATTACACCCGAGATGTTAGGTTCCCTTAGGTTAGGATATACAACGTTATAGACGTATAGAATGTTCCCACCGAGAAGTAGGGACCGACATGCCAGGAATGTTGTAAAATATTACATCCGAGATGTTAGGTTGCCTTAGGTTAGGATATACAACGTTATAGATGTATATAATGTCCCCATCGAGAAGTAGGCGACGACACACCAGGAATGTTGTAAAATATTACACCCGAGATGTTAGGTTCCCTTAGGTTAGGATATATGACGTTATAGATGTATATAATGTCCCCATCCAGAAGTAGGCGACGACACGCCAGGAATGTTGTAAAATATAACATCCCAGATGTTAGGTTGCGTTAGGCTAGAATATACAACGTTATAGACGTATATAATGTCCCCATCGAGAAGCAGGCGACGACACGACAGGAATGCTGTAAAATATAACATTCGACATGTTAGGTTGCCTTAGGCTAGAATATATATCGTTATAGACGTATATAATGTTTCCACCGAGAAGTAGGGACCGACATGCCAGGAATGTTGTAAAATATTACATCCGAGATGTTAGGTTGCCTTAGGTTAGGATATACAACGTTATAGACGTATATAATGTCCCCATCGAGAAGTAGGCGACGACACGCCAGGAATGTAGTAAAATATTACACCCGAGATGTTAGGTTCCCTTAGGTTAGGATATATGACGTTATAGATGTATATAATGTCCCCATCCAGAAGTAGGCGACGACACGCCAGGAATGTTGTAAAATATAACATCCCAGATGTTACGTTGCGTTAGGTTAGAATATACAACGTTATAGACGTATATAATGTCCCCATCGAGAAGCAGGCGACGACACGCCAGGAATGTTGTAAAATATTACATTCGACATGTTAGGTTGCCTTAGGCTAGAATATATATCGTTATAGACGTATATAATGTTTCCACCGAGAAGTAGGGACCGACAGGCCAGGAATGTTGTAAAATATTACATCCGAGATGTTAGGTTGCCTTAGGTTAGGATATACAACGTTATAGACGTATATAATGTCCCCATCGAGAAGTAGGCGACGACACACCAGGAATGTTGTAAAATATTACACCCGAGATGTTAGGTTCCCTTAGGTTAGGATATATGACGTTATAGATGTATATAATGTCCCCATCCAGAAGTAGGCGACGACACGCCAGGAATGTTGTAAAATATAACATCCCAGATGTTAGGTTGCCTTAGGCTAGAATATACAACGTTATAGACGTATATAATGTCCCCATCGGGAAGCAGGCGACGACACGACAGGAATGTTGTAAAATATTACATTCGACATGTTAGGTTGCCTTAGGATAGGATATATATCGTTATAGACGTATACAATGTTCCCACCGAGAAGTAGGGACCGACATGACAGGAATGTTGTAAAATATTACACCCGAGATGTTAGGTTCCCTTAGGTTAGGATATACAACGTTATAGACGTATAGAATGTTCCCACCGAGAAGTAGGGACCGACATGCCAGGAATGTTGTAAAATATTACATCCGAGATGTTAGGTTGCCTTAGGTTAGGATATACAACGTTATAGATGTATATAATGTCCCCATCGAGAAGTAGGCGACGACACACCAGGAATGTTGTAAAATATTACACCCGAGATGTTAGGTTCCCTTAGGTTAGGATATATGACGTTATAGATGTATATAATGTCCCCATCCAGAAGTAGGCGACGACACGCCAGGAATGTTGTAAAATATAACATCCCAGATGTTAGGTTGCGTTAGGTTAGAATATACAACGTTATAGACGTATATAATGTCCCCATCGAGAAGCAGGCGACGACACGACAGGAATGCTGTAAAATATAACATTCGACATGTTAGGTTGCCTTAGGCTAGAATATATATCGTTATAGACGTATATAATGTTTCCACCGAGAAGTAGGGACCGACATGCCAGGAATGTTGTAAAATATTACATCCGAGATGTTAGGTTGCCTTAGGTTAGGATATACAACGTTATAGACGTATATAATGTCCCCATCGAGAAGTAGGCGACGACACGCCAGGAATGTAGTAAAATATTACACCCGAGATGTTAGGTTCCCTTAGGTTAGGATATATGACGTTATAGATGTATATAATGTCCCCATCCAGAAGTAGGCGACGACACGCCAGGAATGTTGTAAAATATAACATCCCAGATGTTACGTTGCGTTAGGTTAGAATATACAACGTTATAGACGTATATAATGTCCCCATCGAGAAGCAGGCGACGACACGCCAGGAATGTTGTAAAATATTACATTCGACATGTTAGGTTGCCTTAGGCTAGAATATATATCGTTATAGACGTATATAATGTTCACACCGAGAAGTAGGGACCGACATGCCAGGAATGTTGTAAAATATTACATCCGAGATGTTAGGTTGCCTTAGGTTAGGATATATGACGTTATAGATGTATATAATGTCCCCATCCAGAAGTAGGCGACGACACGCCAGGAATGTTGTAAAATATAACATCCCAGATGTTAGGTTGCGTTAGGTTAGAATATACAACGTTATAGACGTATATAATGTCCCCATCGAGAAGCAGGCCACGACACGACAGGAATGTTGTAAAATATTACATTCGACATGTTAGGTTGCCTTAGGCTAGAATATATATCGTTATAGACGTATACAATGTTCCCACCGAGAAGTAGGGACCGACATGCCAGGAATGTTGTAAAATATTACATCCGAGATGTTAGGTTGCCTTAGGTTAGGATATACTACGTTATAGATGTATATAATGTCCCCATCGAGAAGTAGGCGACCACACGCCAGGAATGTTGTAAAATATTACATTCTACATGTTGGGTTGCCTTAGGCTAGCATATATATCGTTATAGACGTATACATTGTTTCCACCGAGACGTAGGGACCGACATGCCAGGAATGTTTTAAAATATTACACCCCAGATGTTAGGTTGCGTTATGTTAGGATATACAACGTTATAGACGTATATAATGTACCCACGGAGACGTAGGGACCGACACGCCAGGAATGTTGTAAAATATAACATCCCAGATGTTAGGTTGCGTTAGGTTAGAATATACAACGTTATAGACGTATATAATGTCCCCATCGAGAAGCAGGCGACGACACGACAGGAATGTTGTAAAATATTACATTCGACATGTTAGGTTGCCTTAGGCTAGAATATATATCGTTATAGACGTATATAATGTTTCCACCTAGAAGTAGGGACCGACATGCCAGGAATGTTGTAAAATATTACATCCGAGATGTTAGGTTGCCTTAGGTTAGGATATACAACGTTATAGACGTATATAATGTCCCCATCGAGAAGTAGGCGACGACACGCCAGGAATGTTGTAAAATATTACACCCGAGATGTTAGGTTCCCTTAGGATAGGATATATGACGTTATAGATGTATATAATGTCCCCATCCAGAAGTAGGCGACGACACGCCAGGAATGTTGTAAAATATAACATCCCAGATGTTAGGTTGCCTTAGGCTAGAATATACAACGTTATAGACGTATATAATGTCCCCATCGGGAAGCAGGCGACGACACGCCAGGAATGTTGTAAAATATAACATCCCAGATGTTAGGTTGCGTTAGGTTAGAATATACAACGTTATAGACGTATATAATGTCCCCATCGAGAAGCAGGCGACGACACGACAGGAATGCTGTAAAATATAACATTCGACATGTTAGGTTGCCTTAGGCTAGAATATATATCGTTATAGACGTATATAATGTTTCCACCGAGAAGTAGGGACCGACATGCCAGGAATGTTGTAAAATATTACATCCGAGATGTTAGGTTGCCTTAGGTTAGGATATACAACGTTATAGACGTATATAATGTCCCCATCGAGAAGTAGGCGACGACACGCCAGGAATGTAGTAAAATATTACACCCGAGATGTTAGGTTCCCTTAGGTTAGGATATATGACGTTATAGATGTATATAATGTCCCCATCCAGAAGAAGGCGACGACACGCCAGGAATGTTGTAAAATATAACATCCCAGATGTTACGTTGCGTTAGGTTAGAATATACAACGTTATAGACGTATATAATGTCCCCATCGAGAAGCAGGCGACGACACGCCAGGAATGTTGTAAAATATTACATTCGACATGTTAGGTTGCCTTAGGCTAGAATATATATCGTTATAGACGTATATAATATTCACACCGAGAAGTAGGGACCGACATGCCAGGAATGTTGTAAAATATTACATCCGAGATGTTAGGTTGCCTTAGGTTAGGATATATGACGTTATAGATGTATATAATGTCCCCATCCAGAAGTAGGCGACGACACGCCAGGAATGTTGTAAAATATAACATCCCAGATGTTAGGTTGCGTTAGGTTAGAATATACAACGTTATAGACGTATATAATGTCCCCATCGAGAAGCAGGCCACGACACGACAGGAATGTTGTAAAATATTACATTCGACATGTTAGGTTGCCTTAGGCTAGAATATATATCGTTATAGACGTATACAATGTTCCCACCGAGAAGTAGGGACCGACATGCCAGGAATGTTGTAAAATATTACATCCGAGATGTTAGGTTGCCTTAGGTTAGGATATACTACGTTATAGATGTATATAATGTCCCCATCGAGAAGTAGGCGACCACACGCCAGGAATGTTGTAAAATATTACATTCTACATGTTGGGTTGCCTTAGGCTAGCATATATATCGTTATAGACGTATACATTGTTTCCACCGAGACGTAGGGACCGACACGCCAGGAATGTTGTAAAATATAACATCCCAGATGTTAGGTTCCCTTAGGATAGGATATATGACGTTATAGATGTATATAATGTCCCCATCCAGAAGTAGGCGACGACACGCCAGGAATGTTGTAAAATATAACATCCCAGATGTTAGGTTGCCTTAGGCTAGAATATACAACGTTATAGACGTATATAATGTCCCCATCGGGAAGCAGGCGACGACACGACAGGAATGTTGTAAAATATTACATTCGACATGTTAGGTTGCCTTAGGATAGGATATATATCGTTATAGACGTATACAATGTTCCCACCGAGAAGTAGGGACCGACATGACAGGAATGTTGTAAAATATTACACCCGAGATGTTAGGTTCCGTTAGGTTAGGATATATGACGTTATAGATGTATATAATGTCCCCATCCAGAAGTAGGCCACGACACGCCAGGAATGTTGCAAAATATTACATTCTACAAGTTAGGTTCCCTTAGGTTATGATATACAACGTTATAGACGTATAGAAAGTTCCCACGGAGAAATAGGGGCCGACGCGTCAGCAATGTTGTAAAATATTACACCCGAGATGTTAGGTTCCCTTAGGTTAGGATATACAACGTTATAGACGTATAGAATGTTCCCACCGAGAAGTAGGGACCGACATGCCAGGAATGTTGTAAAATATTACATCCGAGATGTTAGGTTGCCTTAGGTTAGGATATACAACGTTATAGATGTATATAATGTCCCCATCGAGAAGTAGGCGACGACACACCAGGAATGTTGTAAAATATTACACCCGAGATGTTAGGTTCCCTTAGGTTAGGATATATGACGTTATAGATGTATATAATGTCCCCATCCAGAAGTAGGCGACGACACGCCAGGAATGTTGTAAAATATAACATCCCAGATGTTAGGTTGCGTTAGGCTAGAATATACAACGTTATAGACGTATATAATGTCCCCATCGAGAAGCAGGCGACGACACGACAGGAATGCTGTAAAATATAACATTCGACATGTTAGGTTGCCTTAGGCTAGAATATATATCGTTATAGACGTATATAATGTTTCCACCGAGAAGTAGGGACCGACATGCCAGGAATGTTGTAAAATATTACATCCGAGATGTTAGGTTGCCTTAGGTTAGGATATACAACGTTATAGACGTATATAATGTCCCCATCGAGAAGTAGGCGACGACACGCCAGGAATGTAGTAAAATATTACACCCGAGATGTTAGGTTCCCTTAGGTTAGGATATATGACGTTATAGATGTATATAATGTCCCCATCCAGAAGTAGGCGACGACACGCCAGGAATGTTGTAAAATATAACATCCCAGATGTTACGTTGCGTTAGGTTAGAATATACAACGTTATAGACGTATATAATGTCCCCATCGAGAAGCAGGCGACGACACGCCAGGAATGTTGTAAAATATTACATTCGACATGTTAGGTTGCCTTAGGCTAGAATATATATCGTTATAGACGTATATAATGTTTCCACCGAGAAGTAGGGACCGACAGGCCAGGAATGTTGTAAAATATTACATCCGAGATGTTAGGTTGCCTTAGGTTAGGATATACAACGTTATAGACGTATATAATGTCCCCATCGAGAAGTAGGCGACGACACACCAGGAATGTTGTAAAATATTACACCCGAGATGTTAGGTTCCCTTAGGTTAGGATATATGACGTTATAGATGTATATAATGTCCCCATCCAGAAGTAGGCGACGACACGCCAGGAATGTTGTAAAATATAACATCCCAGATGTTAGGTTGCCTTAGGCTAGAATATACAACGTTATAGACGTATATAATGTCCCCATCGGGAAGCAGGCGACGACACGACAGGAATGTTGTAAAATATTACATTCGACATGTTAGGTTGCCTTAGGATAGGATATATATCGTTATAGACGTATACAATGTTCCCACCGAGAAGTAGGGACCGACATGACAGGAATGTTGTAAAATATTACACCCGAGATGTTAGGTTCCCTTAGGTTAGGATATACAACGTTATAGACGTATAGAATGTTCCCACCGAGAAGTAGGGACCGACATGCCAGGAATGTTGTAAAATATTACATCCGAGATGTTAGGTTGCCTTAGGTTAGGATATACAACGTTATAGATGTATATAATGTCCCCATCGAGAAGTAGGCGACGACACACCAGGAATGTTGTAAAATATTACACCCGAGATGTTAGGTTCCCTTAGGTTAGGATATATGACGTTATAGATGTATATAATGTCCCCATCCAGAAGTAGGCGACGACACGCCAGGAATGTTGTAAAATATAACATCCCAGATGTTAGGTTGCGTTAGGTTAGAATATACAACGTTATAGACGTATATAATGTCCCCATCGAGAAGCAGGCGACGACACGACAGGAATGCTGTAAAATATAACATTCGACATGTTAGGTTGCCTTAGGCTAGAATATATATCGTTATAGACGTATATAATGTTTCCACCGAGAAGTAGGGACCGACATGCCAGGAATGTTGTAAAATATTACATCCGAGATGTTAGGTTGCCTTAGGTTAGGATATACAACGTTATAGACGTATATAATGTCCCCATCGAGAAGTAGGCGACGACACGCCAGGAATGTAGTAAAATATTACACCCGAGATGTTAGGTTCCCTTAGGTTAGGATATATGACGTTATAGATGTATATAATGTCCCCATCCAGAAGTAGGCGACGACACGCCAGGAATGTTGTAAAATATAACATCCCAGATGTTACGTTGCGTTAGGTTAGAATATACAACGTTATAGACGTATATAATGTCCCCATCGAGAAGCAGGCGACGACACGCCAGGAATGTTGTAAAATATTACATTCGACATGTTAGGTTGCCTTAGGCTAGAATATATATCGTTATAGACGTATATAATGTTCACACCGAGAAGTAGGGACCGACATGCCAGGAATGTTGTAAAATATTACATCCGAGATGTTAGGTTGCCTTAGGTTAGGATATATGACGTTATAGATGTATATAATGTCCCCATCCAGAAGTAGGCGACGACACGCCAGGAATGTTGTAAAATATAACATCCCAGATGTTAGGTTGCGTTAGGTTAGAATATACAACGTTATAGACGTATATAATGTCCCCATCGAGAAGCAGGCCACGACACGACAGGAATGTTGTAAAATATTACATTCGACATGTTAGGTTGCCTTAGGCTAGAATATATATCGTTATAGACGTATACAATGTTCCCACCGAGAAGTAGGGACCGACATGCCAGGAATGTTGTAAAATATTACATCCGAGATGTTAGGTTGCCTTAGGTTAGGATATACTACGTTATAGATGTATATAATGTCCCCATCGAGAAGTAGGCGACCACACGCCAGGAATGTTGTAAAATATTACATTCTACATGTTGGGTTGCCTTAGGCTAGCATATATATCGTTATAGACGTATACATTGTTTCCACCGAGACGTAGGGACCGACATGCCAGGAATGTTTTAAAATATTACACCCCAGATGTTAGGTTGCGTTATGTTAGGATATACAACGTTATAGACGTATATAATGTACCCACGGAGACGTAGGGACCGACACGCCAGGAATGTTGTAAAATATAACATCCCAGATGTTAGGTTGCGTTAGGTTAGAATATACAACGTTATAGACGTATATAATGTCCCCATCGAGAAGCAGGCGACGACACGACAGGAATGTTGTAAAATATTACATTCGACATGTTAGGTTGCCTTAGGCTAGAATATATATCGTTATAGACGTATATAATGTTTCCACCTAGAAGTAGGGACCGACATGCCAGGAATGTTGTAAAATATTACATCCGAGATGTTAGGTTGCCTTAGGTTAGGATATACAACGTTATAGACGTATATAATGTCCCCATCGAGAAGTAGGCGACGACACGCCAGGAATGTTGTAAAATATTACACCCGAGATGTTAGGTTCCCTTAGGATAGGATATATGACGTTATAGATGTATATAATGTCCCCATCCAGAAGTAGGCGACCACACGCCAGGAATGTTGTAAAATATTACATTCTACATGTTGGGTTGCCTTAGGCTAGCATATATATCGTTATAGACGTATACATTGTTTCCACCGAGACGTAGGGACCGACATGCCAGGAATGTTTTAAAATATTACACCCCAGATGTTAGGTTGCGTTATGTTAGGATATACAACGTTATAGACGTATATAATGTACCCACGGAGACGTAGGGACCGACACGCCAGGAATGTTGTAAAATATAACATCCCAGATGTTAGGTTGCGTTAGGTTAGAATATACAACGTTATAGACGTATATAATGTCCCCATCGAGAAGCAGGCGACGACACGACAGGAATGTTGTAAAATATTACATTCGACATGTTAGGTTGCCTTAGGCTAGAATATATATCGTTATAGACGTATATAATGTTTCCACCTAGAAGTAGGGACCGACATGCCAGGAATGTTGTAAAATATTACATCCGAGATGTTAGGTTGCCTTAGGTTAGGATATACAACGTTATAGACGTATATAATGTCCCCATCGAGAAGTAGGCGACGACACGCCAGGAATGTTGTAAAATATTACACCCGAGATGTTAGGTTCCCTTAGGATAGGATATATGACGTTATAGATGTATATAATGTCCCCATCCAGAAGTAGGCGACGACACGCCAGGAATGTTGTAAAATATAACATCCCAGATGTTAGGTTGCCTTAGGCTAGAATATACAACGTTATAGACGTATATAATGTCCCCATCGGGAAGCAGGCGACGACACGACAGGAATGTTGTAAAATATTACATTCGACATGTTAGGTTGCCTTAGGATAGGATATATATCGTTATAGACGTATACAATGTTCCCACCGAGAAGTAGGGACCGACATGACAGGAATGTTGTAAAATATTACACCCGAGATGTTAGGTTCCGTTAGGTTAGGATATATGACGTTATAGATGTATATAATGTCCCCATCCAGAAGTAGGCCACGACACGCCAGGAATGTTGCAAAATATTACATTCTACAAGTTAGGTTCCCTTAGGTTATGATATACAACGTTATAGACGTATAGAAAGTTCCCACGGAGAAATAGGGGCCGACGCGTCAGCAATGTTGTAAAATATTACACCCGAGATGTTAGGTTCCCTTAGGTTAGGATATACAACGTTATAGACGTATAGAATGTTCCCACCGAGAAGTAGGGACCGACATGCCAGGAATGTTGTAAAATATTACATCCGAGATGTTAGGTTGCCTTAGGTTAGGATATACAACGTTATAGATGTATATAATGTCCCCATCGAGAAGTAGGCGACGACACACCAGGAATGTTGTAAAATATTACACCCGAGATGTTAGGTTCCCTTAGGTTAGGATATATGACGTTATAGATGTATATAATGTCCCCATCCAGAAGTAGGCGACGACACGCCAGGAATGTTGTAAAATATAACATCCCAGATGTTAGGTTGCGTTAGGCTAGAATATACAACGTTATAGACGTATATAATGTCCCCATCGAGAAGCAGGCGACGACACGACAGGAATGCTGTAAAATATAACATTCGACATGTTAGGTTGCCTTAGGCTAGAATATATATCGTTATAGACGTATATAATGTTTCCACCGAGAAGTAGGGACCGACATGCCAGGAATGTTGTAAAATATTACATCCGAGATGTTAGGTTGCCTTAGGTTAGGATATACAACGTTATAGACGTATATAATGTCCCCATCGAGAAGTAGGCGACGACACGCCAGGAATGTAGTAAAATATTACACCCGAGATGTTAGGTTCCCTTAGGTTAGGATATATGACGTTATAGATGTATATAATGTCCCCATCCAGAAGTAGGCGACGACACGCCAGGAATGTTGTAAAATATAACATCCCAGATGTTACGTTGCGTTAGGTTAGAATATACAACGTTATAGACGTATATAATGTCCCCATCGAGAAGCAGGCGACGACACGCCAGGAATGTTGTAAAATATTACATTCGACATGTTAGGTTGCCTTAGGCTAGAATATATATCGTTATAGACGTATATAATGTTTCCACCGAGAAGTAGGGACCGACAGGCCAGGAATGTTGTAAAATATTACATCCGAGATGTTAGGTTGCCTTAGGTTAGGATATACAACGTTATAGACGTATAGAATGTTCCCACCGAGAAGTAGGGACCGACATGCCAGGAATGTTGTAAAATATTACATCCGAGATGTTAGGTTGCCTTAGGTTAGGATATACAACGTTATAGATGTATATAATGTCCCCATCGAGAAGTAGGCGACGACACACCAGGAATGTTGTAAAATATTACACCCGAGATGTTAGGTTCCCTTAGGTTAGGATATATGACGTTATAGATGTATATAATGTCCCCATCCAGAAGTAGGCGACGACACGCCAGGAATGTTGTAAAATATAACATCCCAGATGTTAGGTTGCGTTAGGTTAGAATATACAACGTTATAGACGTATATAATGTCCCCATCGAGAAGCAGGCGACGACACGACAGGAATGCTGTAAAATATAACATTCGACATGTTAGGTTGCCTTAGGCTAGAATATATATCGTTATAGACGTATATAATGTTTCCACCGAGAAGTAGGGACCGACATGCCAGGAATGTTGTAAAATATTACATCCGAGATGTTAGGTTGCCTTAGGTTAGGATATACAACGTTATAGACGTATATAATGTCCCCATCGAGAAGTAGGCGACGACACGCCAGGAATGTAGTAAAATATTACACCCGAGATGTTAGGTTCCCTTAGGTTAGGATATATGACGTTATAGATGTATATAATGTCCCCATCCAGAAGTAGGCGACGACACGCCAGGAATGTTGTAAAATATAACATCCCAGATGTTACGTTGCGTTAGGTTAGAATATACAACGTTATAGACGTATATAATGTCCCCATCGAGAAGCAGGCGACGACACGCCAGGAATGTTGTAAAATATTACATTCGACATGTTAGGTTGCCTTAGGCTAGAATATATATCGTTATAGACGTATATAATGTTCACACCGAGAAGTAGGGACCGACATGCCAGGAATGTTGTAAAATATTACATCCGAGATGTTAGGTTGCCTTAGGTTAGGATATATGACGTTATAGATGTATATAATGTCCCCATCGAGAAGTAGGCGACGACACGCCAGGAATGTTGTAAAATATTACACCCGAGATGTTAGGTTCTCTTAGGTTAGGATATATGACGTTATAGATGTATATAATGTCCCCATCCAGAAGTAGGCGACGACACGCCACGAATGTTGTAAAATATAACATCCCAGATGTTAGGTTGCGTTAGGTTAGAATATACAACGTTATAGACGTATATAATGTCCCCATCGAGAAGCAGGCGACGACACGACAGGAATGTTGTAAAATATTACATTCGACATGTTAGGTTGCCATAGGCTAGAATATATATAGTTATAGACGTATACAATGTTCTCACCGAGAAGTAGGGACCGACATGCCAGGAATGTTGTAAAATATTACATCCGAGATGTTAGGTTGCCTTAGGTTAGGATATACAACGTTATAGATGTATATAATGTCCCCATCGAGACGTGGGGACCGACATACCAGGGATCTTGTAAAATATTACATCCCAGATGTTAGGTTGCTTTAGGTTAGGATATTCAACGTTATAGGCGTATATAATGTCCCCATCGAGAAGCGGGCGACGACCCACCAGGAATGTTGTAAAATATTACATCCGAGATGTTATGTTGCCTTACGACAGGATATATAACGTTACGGACGTATATGATGTTCCCACCGAGAAGTACGCGCTCACACGCCAGAAATGTTGTCAAATATTACATCCGAGATGTCACGTTGCCTTAGGCTAGTATATATAACGTTGTAGGCGTATATAATGTTCCCACCGAAAAGTAGCAGCCGAAGCGCCAGGAATGTTGTAAAATATTACATCCGAGATGTTAGGTTGCCTTAGGTTAGGATATATATCGTTATAGACGTATATAATGTTCCCACCGAGACGTAGGGACCGACATGCCAGGAATGTTTTAAAATATTACATCCCAGATGTTAGGTTGCGTTAGGTCAGGATATACAACGTTATAGACGTATATAATGTACCCACGGAGACGTAGGGACCGACATGCCAGGAATGTTGTAAAATATTACATTCCAGATGTTAGGTTGCGTTAGGTTAGTATATACAAGGTTATAGACGTATATAATGTCCCCATCGAGAAGCGGGCGACGACCCACCAGGAATGTTGTAAAATATTACATCCGAGATGTTATGTTGCCTTACGACAGGATATATAACGTTACGGACGTATATGATGTTCCCACCGAGAAGTACGCGCTCACACGCCAGAAATGTTGTCAAATATTACATCCGAGATGTCACGTTGCCTTAGGCTAGTATATATAACGTTGTAGGCGTATATAATGTTCCGACCGAAAAGTAGCAGCCGAAGCGCCAGGAATGTTGTAAAATATTACATCCGAGATGTTAGGTTGCCTTAGGTTAGGATATATATCGTTATAGACGTATATAATGTTCCCACCGAGACGTAGGGACCGACATGCCAGGAATGTTTTAAAATATTACATCCCAGATGTTAGGTTGCGTTAGGTTAGGATATACAACGTTATAGACGTATATAATGTACCCACGGAGACGTAGGGACCGACATGCCAGGAATGTTGTAAAATATTACATGCCAGATGTTAGGTTGCGTTAGGTTAGTATATACAAGGTTATAGATGTATATAATGTTCCCATCGAGAAGCAGGCGACGACACGCCAGAATGTTGTAAAATATTACATCCGAGATGTTAGGTTGCCTCAGGTTAGGATATACAACGTTATAGACGTATATAATATCCCCATCGAGAAGTAGGCGACGACACGCCAGGAATGTTGTAAAATATTACATTCGACATGTTAGGTTGCCTTAGGCTAGAATATATATCGTTATAGACGTATATAATGTTCCCACCGAGAAGTAGGGACCGACATGCCAGGAATGTTGTAAAATATTACATCCGAGATGTTAGGTTGCCTTAGGTTAGGATATACAACGTTATAGACGTATATAATGTCCCCATCGAGAAGTAGGCGACGACACGCCAGGAATGTTGTAAAATATTACACCCGAGATGTTAGGTTCTCTTAGGTTAGGATATATGACGTTATAGATGTATATAATGTCCCCATCCAGAAGTAGGCGACGACACGCCAGGAATGTTGTAAAATATAACATCCCAGATGTTAGGTTGCGTTAGGTTAGAATATACAACGTTATAGACGTATATAATGTCCCCATCGAGAAGCAGGCGACGACACGACAGGAATGTTGTAAAATATTACATTCGACATGTTAGGTTGCCTTAGGCTAGAATATATATAGTTATAGACGTATACAATGTTCTCACCGAGAAGTAGGGACCGACATGCCAGGAATGTTGTAAAATATTACATCCGAGATGTTAGGTTGCCTTAGGTTAGGATATACAACGTTATAGATGTATATAATGTCCCCATCGAGACGTGGGGACCGACATATCAGGGATCTTGTAAAATATTACATCCCAGATGTTAGGTTGCTTTAGGTTAGGATATTCAACGTTATAGGCGTATATAATGTCCCCATCGAGAAGCGGGCGACGACCCACCAGGAATGTTGTAAAATATTACATCCGAGATGTTATGTTGCCTTACGACAGGATATATAACGTTACGGACGTATATGATGTTCCCACCGAGAAGTACGCGCTCACACGCCAGAAATGTTGTCAAATATTACATCCGAGATGTCACGTTGCCTTAGGCTAGTATATATAACGTTGTAGGCGTATATAATGTTCCCACCGAAAAGTAGCAGCCGAAGCGCCAGGAATGTTGTAAAATATTACATCCGAGATGTTAGGTTGCCTTAGGTTAGGATATATATCGTTATAGACGTATATAATGTTCCCACCGAGACGTAGGGACCGACATGCCAGGAATGTTTTAAAATATTACATCCCAGATGTTAGGTTGCGTTAGGTCAGGATATACAACGTTATAGACGTATATAATGTACCCACGGAGACGTAGGGACCGACATGCCAGGAATGTTGTAAAATATTACATTCCAGATGTTAGGTTGCGTTAGGTTAGTATATACAAGGTTATAGACGTATATAATGTTCCCATCGAGAAGCAGGCGACGACACGCCAGAATGTTGTAAAATATTACATCCGAGATGTTAGGTTGCCTTAGGTTAGGATATACAACGTTATAGACGTATATAATATCCCCATCGAGAAGTAGGCGACGACACGCCAGGAATGTTGTAAAATATTACATTCGACATGTTAGGTTGCCTTAGGCTAGAATATATATCGTTATAGACGTATATAATGTTCCCACCGAGAAGTAGGGACCGACATGCCAGGAATGTTGTAAAATATTACATCCGAGATGTTAGGTTGCCTTAGGTTAGGATATACAACGTTATAGACGTATATAATGTCCCCATCGAGAAGTAGGCGACGACACGCCAGGAATGTTGTAAAATATTACACCCGAGATGTTAGGTTCCCTTAGGTTAGGATATATGACGTTATAGATGTATATAATGTCCCCATCCAGAAGTAGGCGACGACACGCCAGGAATGTTGTAAAATATTACACCCGAGATGTTAGGTTCCCTTAGGTTAGGATATATGACGTTATAGATGTATATAATGTCCCCATCCAGAAGTAGGCGACGACACGCCAGGAATGTTGTAAAATATAACATCCCAGATGTTAGGTTGCGTTAGGTTAGAATATACAACGTTATAGACGTATATAATGTCCCCATCGAGAAGCAGGCGACGACACGACAGGAATGTTGTAAAATATTACATTCGACATGTTAGGTTGCCTTAGGCTAGAATATATATCGTTATAGACGTATATAATGTTTCCACCTAGAAGTAGGGACCGACATGCCAGGAATGTTGTAAAATATTACATCCGAGATGTTAGGTTGCCTTAGGTTAGGATATACAACGTTATAGACGTATATAATGTCCCCATCGAGAAGTAGGCGACGACACGCCAGGAATGTTGTAAAATATTACACCCGAGATGTTAGGTTCCCTTAGGATAGGATATATGATGTTATAGATGTATATAATGTCCCCATCCAGAAGTAGGCGACCACACGCCAGGAATGTTGTAAAATATTACATTCTACATGTTGGGTTGCCTTAGGCTAGCATATATATCGTTATAGACGTATACATTGTTTCCACCGAGACGTAGGGACCGACATGCCAGGAATGTTTTAAAATATTACACCCCAGATGTTAGGTTGCGTTATGTTAGGATATACAACGTTATAGACGTATATAATGTACCCACGGAGACGTAGGGACCGACACGCCAGGAATGTTGTAAAATATAACATCCCAGATGTTAGGTTGCGTTAGGTTAGAATATACAACGTTATAGACGTATATAATGTCCCCATCGAGAAGCAGGCGACGACACGACAGGAATGTTGTAAAATATTACATTCGACATGTTAGGTTGCCTTAGGCTAGAATATATATCGTTATAGACGTATATAATGTTTCCACCTAGAAGTAGGGACCGACATGCCAGGAATGTTGTAAAATATTACATCCGAGATGTTAGGTTGCCTTAGGTTAGGATATACAACGTTATAGACGTATATAATGTCCCCATCGAGAAGTAGGCGACGACACGCCAGGAATGTTGTAAAATATTACACCCGAGATGTTAGGTTCCCTTAGGATAGGATATATGACGTTATAGATGTATATAATGTCCCCATCCAGAAGTAGGCGACGACACGCCAGGAATGTTGTAAAATATAACATCCCAGATGTTAGGTTGCCTTAGGCTAGAATATACAACGTTATAGACGTATATAATGTCCCCATCGGGAAGCAGGCGACGACACGACAGGAATGTTGTAAAATATTACATTCGACATGTTAGGTTGCCTTAGGATAGGATATATATCGTTATAGACGTATACAATGTTCCCACCGAGAAGTAGGGACCGACATGACAGGAATGTTGTAAAATATTACACCCGAGATGTTAGGTTCCGTTAGGTTAGGATATATGACGTTATAGATGTATATAATGTCCCCATCCAGAAGTAGGCCACGACACGCCAGGAATGTTGCAAAATATTACATTCTACAAGTTAGGTTCCCTTAGGTTATGATATACAACGTTATAGACGTATAGAAAGTTCCCACGGAGAAATAGGGGCCGACGCGTCAGCAATGTTGTAAAATATTACACCCGAGATGTTAGGTTCCCTTAGGTTAGGATATACAACGTTATAGACGTATAGAATGTTCCCACCGAGAAGTAGGGACCGACATGCCAGGAATGTTGTAAAATATTACATCCGAGATGTTAGGTTGCCTTAGGTTAGGATATACAACGTTATAGATGTATATAATGTCCCCATCGAGAAGTAGGCGACGACACACCAGGAATGTTGTAAAATATTACACCCGAGATGTTAGGTTCCCTTAGGTTAGGATATATGACGTTATAGATGTATATAATGTCCCCATCCAGAAGTAGGCGACGACACGCCAGGAATGTTGTAAAATATAACATCCCAGATGTTAGGTTGCGTTAGGCTAGAATATACAACGTTATAGACGTATATAATGTCCCCATCGAGAAGCAGGCGACGACACGACAGGAATGCTGTAAAATATAACATTCGACATGTTAGGTTGCCTTAGGCTAGAATATATATCGTTATAGACGTATATAATGTTTCCACCAAGAAGTAGGGACCGACATGCCAGGAATGTTGTAAAATATTACATCCGAGATGTTAGGTTGCCTTAGGTTAGGATATACAACGTTATAGACGTATATAATGTCCCCATCGAGAAGTAGGCGACGACACGCCAGGAATGTAGTAAAATATTACACCCGAGATGTTAGGTTCCCTTAGGTTAGGATATATGACGTTATAGATGTATATAATGTCCCCATCCAGAAGTAGGCGACGACACGCCAGGAATGTTGTAAAATATAACATCCCAGATGTTACGTTGCGTTAGGTTAGAATATACAACGTTATAGACGTATATAATGTCCCCATCGAGAAGCAGGCGACGACACGCCAGGAATGTTGTAAAATATTACATTCGACATGTTAGGTTGCCTTAGGCTAGAATATATATCGTTATAGACGTATATAATGTTTCCACCGAGAAGTAGGGACCGACAGGCCAGGAATGTTGTAAAATATTACATCCGAGATGTTAGGTTGCCTTAGGTTAGGATATACAACGTTATAGACGTATAGAATGTTCCCACCGAGAAGTAGGGACCGACATGCCAGGAATGTTGTAAAATATTACATCCGAGATGTTAGGTTGCCTTAGGTTAGGATATACAACGTTATAGATGTATATAATGTCCCCATCGAGAAGTAGGCGACGACACACCAGGAATGTTGTAAAATATTACACCCGAGATGTTAGGTTCCCTTAGGTTAGGATATATGACGTTATAGATGTATATAATGTCCCCATCCAGAAGTAGGCGACGACACGCCAGGAATGTTGTAAAATATAACATCCCGGATGTTAGGTTGCGTTAGGTTAGAATATACAACGTTATAGACGTATATAATGTCCCCATCGAGAAGCAGGCGACGACACGACAGGAATGCTGTAAAATATAACATTCGACATGTTAGGTTGCCTTAGGCTAGAATATATATCGTTATAGACGTATATAATGTTTCCACCGAGAAGTAGGGACCGACATGCCAGGAATGTTGTAAAATATTACATCCGAGATGTTAGGTTGCCTTAGGTTAGGATATACAACGTTATAGACGTATATAATGTCCCCATCGAGAAGTAGGCGACGACACGCCAGGAATGTAGTAAAATATTACACCCGAGATGTTAGGTTCCCTTAGGTTAGGATATATGACGTTATAGATGTATATAATGTCCCCATCCAGAAGTAGGCGACGACACGCCAGGAATGTTGTAAAATATAACATCCCAGATGTTACGTTGCGTTAGGTTAGAATATACAACGTTATAGACGTATATAATGTCCCCATCGAGAAGCAGGCGACGACACGCCAGGAATGTTGTAAAATATTACATTCGACATGTTAGGTTGCCTTAGGCTAGAATATATATCGTTATAGACGTATATAATGTTCACACCGAGAAGTAGGGACCGACATGCCAGGAATGTTGTAAAATATTACATCCGAGATGTTAGGTTGCCTTAGGTTAGGATATATGACGTTATAGATGTATATAATGTCCCCATCGAGAAGTAGGCGACGACACGCCAGGAATGTTGTAAAATATTACACCCGAGATGTTAGGTTCTCTTAGGTTAGGATATATGACGTTATAGATGTATATAATGTCCCCATCCAGAAGTAGGCGACGACACGCCACGAATGTTGTAAAATATAACATCCCAGATGTTAGGTTGCGTTAGGTTAGAATATACAACGTTATAGACGTATATAATGTCCCCATCGAGAAGCAGGCGACGACACGACAGGAATGTTGTAAAATATTACATTCGACATGTTAGGTTGCCATAGGCTAGAATATATATAGTTATAGACGTATACAATGTTCTCACCGAGAAGTAGGGACCGACATGCCAGGAATGTTGTAAAATATTACATCCGAGATGTTAGGTTGCCTTAGGTTAGGATATACAACGTTATAGATGTATATAATGTCCCCATCGAGACGTGGGGACCGACATACCAGGGATCTTGTAAAATATTACATCCCAGATGTTAGGTTGCTTTAGGTTAGGATATTCAACGTTATAGGCGTATATAATGTCCCCATCGAGAAGCGGGCGACGACCCACCAGGAATGTTGTAAAATATTACATCCGAGATGTTATGTTGCCTTACGACAGGATATATAACGTTACGGACGTATATGATGTTCCCACCGAGAAGTACGCGCTCACACGCCAGAAATGTTGTCAAATATTACATCCGAGATGTCACGTTGCCTTAGGCTAGTATATATAACGTTGTAGGCGTATATAATGTTCCCACCGAAAAGTAGCAGCCGAAGCGCCAGGAATGTTGTAAAATATTACATCCGAGATGTTAGGTTGCCTTAGGTTAGGATATATATCGTTATAGACGTATATAATGTTCCCACCGAGACGTAGGGACCGACATGCCAGGAATGTTTTAAAATATTACATCCCAGATGTTAGGTTGCGTTAGGTCAGGATATACAACGTTATAGACGTATATAATGTACCCACGGAGACGTAGGGACCGACATGCCAGGAATGTTGTAAAATATTACATTCCAGATGTTAGGTTGCGTTAGGTTAGTATATACAAGGTTATAGACGTATATAATGTCCCCATCGAGAAGCGGGCGACGACCCACCAGGAATGTTGTAAAATATTACATCCGAGATGTTATGTTGCCTTACGACAGGATATATAACGTTACGGACGTATATGATGTTCCCACCGAGAAGTACGCGCTCACACGCCAGAAATGTTGTCAAATATTACATCCGAGATGTCACGTTGCCTTAGGCTAGTATATATAACGTTGTAGGCGTATATAATGTTCCGACCGAAAAGTAGCAGCCGAAGCGCCAGGAATGTTGTAAAATATTACATCCGAGATGTTAGGTTGCCTTAGGTTAGGATATATATCGTTATAGACGTATATAATGTTCCCACCGAGACGTAGGGACCGACATGCCAGGAATGTTTTAAAATATTACATCCCAGATGTTAGGTTGCGTTAGGTTAGGATATACAACGTTATAGACGTATATAATGTACCCACGGAGACGTAGGGACCGACATGCCAGGAATGTTGTAAAATATTACATGCCAGATGTTAGGTTGCGTTAGGTTAGTATATACAAGGTTATAGATGTATATAATGTTCCCATCGAGAAGCAGGCGACGACACGCCAGAATGTTGTAAAATATTACATCCGAGATGTTAGGTTGCCTCAGGTTAGGATATACAACGTTATAGACGTATATAATATCCCCATCGAGAAGTAGGCGACGACACGCCAGGAATGTTGTAAAATATTACATTCGACATGTTAGGTTGCCTTAGGCTAGAATATATATCGTTATAGACGTATATAATGTTCCCACCGAGAAGTAGGGACCGACATGCCAGGAATGTTGTAAAATATTACATCCGAGATGTTAGGTTGCCTTAGGTTAGGATATACAACGTTATAGACGTATATAATGTCCCCATCGAGAAGTAGGCGACGACACGCCAGGAATGTTGTAAAATATTACACCCGAGATGTTAGGTTCTCTTAGGTTAGGATATATGACGTTATAGATGTATATAATGTCCCCATCCAGAAGTAGGCGACGACACGCCAGGAATGTTGTAAAATATAACATCCCAGATGTTAGGTTGCGTTAGGTTAGAATATACAACGTTATAGACGTATATAATGTCCCCATCGAGAAGCAGGCGACGACACGACAGGAATGTTGTAAAATATTACATTCGACATGTTAGGTTGCCTTAGGCTAGAATATATATAGTTATAGACGTATACAATGTTCTCACCGAGAAGTAGGGACCGACATGCCAGGAATGTTGTAAAATATTACATCCGAGATGTTAGGTTGCCTTAGGTTAGGATATACAACGTTATAGATGTATATAATGTCCCCATCGAGACGTGGGGACCGACATATCAGGGATCTTGTAAAATATTACATCCCAGATGTTAGGTTGCTTTAGGTTAGGATATTCAACGTTATAGGCGTATATAATGTCCCCATCGAGAAGCGGGCGACGACCCACCAGGAATGTTGTAAAATATTACATCCGAGATGTTATGTTGCCTTACGACAGGATATATAACGTTACGGACGTATATGATGTTCCCACCGAGAAGTACGCGCTCACACGCCAGAAATGTTGTCAAATATTACATCCGAGATGTCACGTTGCCTTAGGCTAGTATATATAACGTTGTAGGCGTATATAATGTTCCCACCGAAAAGTAGCAGCCGAAGCGCCAGGAATGTTGTAAAATATTACATCCGAGATGTTAGGTTGCCTTAGGTTAGGATATATATCGTTATAGACGTATATAATGTTCCCACCGAGACGTAGGGACCGACATGCCAGGAATGTTTTAAAATATTACATCCCAGATGTTAGGTTGCGTTAGGTCAGGATATACAACGTTATAGACGTATATAATGTACCCACGGAGACGTAGGGACCGACATGCCAGGAATGTTGTAAAATATTACATTCCAGATGTTAGGTTGCGTTAGGTTAGTATATACAAGGTTATAGACGTATATAATGTTCCCATCGAGAAGCAGGCGACGACACGCCAGAATGTTGTAAAATATTACATCCGAGATGTTAGGTTGCCTTAGGTTAGGATATACAACGTTATAGACGTATATAATATCCCCATCGAGAAGTAGGCGACGACACGCCAGGAATGTTGTAAAATATTACATTCGACATGTTAGGTTGCCTTAGGCTAGAATATATATCGTTATAGACGTATATAATGTTCCCACCGAGAAGTAGGGACCGACATGCCAGGAATGTTGTAAAATATTACATCCGAGATGTTAGGTTGCCTTAGGTTAGGATATACAACGTTATAGACGTATATAATGTCCCCATCGAGAAGTAGGCGACGACACGCCAGGAATGTTGTAAAATATTACACCCGAGATGTTAGGTTCCCTTAGGTTAGGATATATGACGTTATAGATGTATATAATGTCCCCATCCAGAAGTAGGCGACGACACGCCAGGAATGTTGTAAAATATTACATCCGAGATGTTAGGTTGCCTTAGGTTAGGATATACAACGTTATAGATGTATATAATGTCCCCATCGAGAAGTAGGCGACGACACGCCAGGAATGTTGTAAAATATTACATTCTACATGTTGGGTTGCCTTAGGCTAGCATATATATCGTTATAGACGTATACATTGTTTCCACCGAGAAGTAGGGACCGACATGCCAGGAATGTTGTAAAATATTACATCCGAGATGTTAGGTTGCCTTAGGCTAGGATATATATCGTTATAGACGTATACAATGTTCCCACCGAGAAGTAGGGACCGACATGTCAGGAATGTTGTAAAATATTACATCCGAGATGTTAGGTTGCCTTAGGTTAGAATATACAACGTTATAGACGTATATAATGTCCCCATCGAGAAGCAGGCGACGACACGCCAGGAATGTTGTAAAATATTACATTCGACATGTTAGGTTGCCTTAGGCTAGAATATATATCGTTATAGATGTATATAATGTCCCCATCCAGAAGTAGGCGACGACACGCCAGGAATGTTGTAAAATATAACATCCCAGATGTTACGTTGCGTTAGGTTAGAATATACAACGTTATAGACGTATATAATGTCCCCATCGAGAAGCAGGCGACGACACGCCAGGAATGTTGTAAAATATTACATTCGACATGTTAGGTTGCCTTAGGCTAGAATATATATCGTTACAGACGTATATAATGTCCCCACCGAGAAGTAGGGACCGACATGCCAGGAATGTTGTAAAATATTACATCCGAGATGTTAGGTTGCCTTAGGTTAGGATATATGACGTTATAGATGTATATAATGTCCCCATCCAGAAGTAGGCGACGACACGCCAGGAATGTTGTAAAATATAACATCCCAGATGTTAGGTTGCGTTAGGTTAGAATATACAACATTATAGACGTATATAATGTCCCCATCGAGAAGCAGGCGACGACACGACAGGAATGTTGTAAAATATTACATTCGACATGTTAGGTTGCCTTAGGCTAGAATATATATCGTTATAGACGTATACAATGTTCCCACCGAGAAGTAGGGACCGACATGCCAGGAATGTTGTAAAATATTACATCCGAGATGTTAGGTTGCCTTAGGTTAGGATATACAACGTTATAGATGTATATAATGTCCCCATCGAGAAGTAGGCGACGACATGCCAGGAATGTTGTAAAATATTACATTCTACATGTTGGGTTGCCTTAGGCTAGGATATATATCGTTATAGACGTATACATTGTTTCCACCGAGAAGTAGGGACCGACATGCCAGGAATGTTGTAAAATATTACATCCGAGATGCTAGGTTGCTTTAGGTTATGATTTATATCGTTATAGACGTATATAACGTTCCCACCGAGACGTAGGGACCGACATGCCAGGAATGTTGTAAAATATTACATCCCAGATGTTAGGTTGCGTTAGCTTAGGATATACAACGTTCTAGACGTACATAAAGTCCCCATCGAGAAGCAGGCGACGACACGCCAGGAATGTTGTAAAATATAACATCCGAGATGTTATGTTGCCATACGTTAGGATATGTAACGTTATAGACGTATATAATGTTCCCACCGAAAAGTAGCAGCGGAAGCGCCAGGAATGTTGTAAAATATTACATCCGAGATGTTAGGTTGCCTTAGGTTAGGATATATATCGTTATAGACGTATATAATGTTCCCACCGAGACGTGGGGACCGACATACCAGGGATCTTGTAAAATATTACATCCCAGATGTTAGGTTGCTTTAGGTTAGGATATTCAACGTTATAGGCGTATATAATGTCCCCATCGAGAAGCGGGCGACGACCCACCAGGAATGTTGTAAAATATTACATCCGAGATGTTATGTTGCCTTACGACAGGATATATAACGTTACGGACGTATATGATGTTCCCACCGAGAAGTACGCGCTCACACGCCAGAAATGTTGTCAAATATTACATCCGAGATGTCACGTTGCCTTAGGCTAGTATATATAACGTTGTAGGCGTATATAATGTTCCCACCGAAAAGTAGCAGCCGAAGCGCCAGGAATGTTGTAAAATATTACATCCGAGATGTTAGGTTGCCTTAGGTTAGGATATATATCGTTATAGACGTATATAATGTTCCCACCGAGACGTAGGGACCGACATGCCAGGAATGTTTTAAAATATTACATCCCAGATGTTAGGTTGCGTTAGGTTAGGATATACAACGTTATAGACGTATATAATGTACCCACGGAGACGTAGGGACCGACATGCCAGGAATGTTGTAAAATATTACATCCCAGATGTTAGGTTGCGTTAGGTTAGTATATACAAGGTTATAGACGTATATAATGTTCCCATCGAGAAGCAGGCGACGACACGCCAGAATGTTGTAAAATATTACATCCGAGATGTTAGGTTGCCTTAGGTTAGGATATACAACGTTATAGACGTATATAATATCCCCATCGAGAAGTAGGCGACGACACGCCAGGAATGTTGTAAAATATTACATTCGACATGTTAGCTTGCCTTAGGCTAGAATATATATCGTTATAGACGTATATAATGTTCCCACCGAGAAGTAGGGACCGACATGCCAGGAATGTTGTAAAATATTACATCCGAGATGTTAGGTTGCCTTAGGTTAGGATATACAACGTTATAGACGTATATAATGTCTCCATCGAGAAGTAGGCGACGACACGCCAGGAATGTTGTAAAATATTACACCCGAGATGTTAGGTTCCCTTAGGTTAGGATATATGACGTTATAGATGTATATAATGTCCCCATCCAGAAGTAGGCGACGACACGCCAGGAATGTTGTAAAATATAACATCCCAGATGTTACGTTGCGTTAGGTTAGAATATACAACGTTATAGACGTATATAATGTCCCCATCGAGAAGCAGGCGACGACACGCCAGGAATGTTGTAAAATATTACATTCGACATGTTAGGTTGCCTTAGGCTAGAATATATATAGTTATAGACGTATACAATGTTCCCACCGAGAAGTAGGGACCGACATGCCAGGAATGTTGTAAAATATTACATCCGAGATGTTAGGTTGCCTTAGGTTAGGATATACAACGTTATAGATGTATATAATGTCCCCATCGAGAAGTAGGCGACGACACGCCAGGAATGTTGTAAAATATTACATCTACATGTTGGGTTGCCTTAGGCTAGCATATATATCGTTATAGACGTATACATTGTTTCCACCGAGAAGTAGGGACCGACATGCCAGGAATGTTGTAAAATATTACATCCGAGATGTTATGTTGCCTTAGGTTAGGATATACAACGTTATAGATGTATATAATGTCCCCATCGAGAAGTAGGCGACGACACGCCAGGAATGTTGTATAATATTACACCCGAGATGTTAGGTTCCGTTAGGTTAGGATATACAACGTTTTAGACGTATATAATGTCCCCATCGAGAAGCAGGCGACGACGCGACAGGAATGTTGTAAAATATTACATTCGACATGTTAGGTTGCCTTAGGCTAGGATATATATCGTTATAGACGTATACAATGTTCCCACCGAGAAGTAGGGACCGACATGACAGGAATGTTGTAAAATATTACATCCGAGATGTTAGGTTGCCTTAGGTTAGGATATACAACGTTATAGATGTATATAATGTTCCCATAGAGAAGTAGGCGACGACACGCCAGGAATGTTGTAAAATATTACATTCTACAAGTTAGGTTGCCTTAGGCTAGGATATATAACGTTATAGACGTATATAATGTTCCCACCGAGAAGTAGGGCCCGACATGCCAGGAATGTTGTAAAATATTACGTCCGAGATGTTAGGTTGCCTTAGGTTAGGATATACAACGTTATAGATGTATATAATGTCCCCATCGAGAAGTACGCGACGACACGCCAGGAATGTTGTAAAATATTACACCCGAGATGTTAGGTTCCCTTAGGTTAGGATATATGACGTTATAGATGTATATAATGTCCCCATCCAGAAGTAAGCGACGACATGCCAGGAATGTCGTAAAATATTACATCCCAGATGTTAGGTTGCGTTAGGTTAGAATATGCAACGTTATAGACGTATATAATGTCCCCATCGAGAAGCAGGCGACGACACGACAGGAATGTTGTAAAATATTACATTCGACATGTTAGGTTGCCTTAGGCTAGAATATATATCGTTATAGACGTATACAATGTTCCCACCGAGAAGTAGGGACCGACATGCCAGGAATATAGTAAAATATTCCACCCGATATGTTAGGTTGCCATAGGCTAGGATATATAACGTTATAGACGTATATAATGTTACCACAGAGATATAGGTACTTGCATGCCAGGAATGTTGTAAAATTGTACGGTAGAGATGTTAGGTTGCCTTAGGTTAGGATATATAGCGTTATAGGCGTATATAATGTTCCAACCGAGAAATAGGGGCCGACGCGTCAGGAATGTTGTAAAATATTACACCCGAAATGTTAGGTTCCCTTAGGTTAGGATATACAACGTTATAGACGTATAGAATGTTCCCACCGAGATGTAGGGACCGACATGCCAGGAATGTTGTAAAATATGACATCCGTGTTGTTAGGTTGCTTTAGGTTAGGATATATATCGTTATAGACTTATATAATGTTACCACCGAGAACTACGGGCCGACACGTCAGGAATGATGTAAAATATTACATTCGACATGTTAGGTTGCCTTAGGATAGGATAAATGACGTTATAGACGTATATAATATTCCCACCGAGAAATAGGGGCCGACGCGTCAGGAATGTTGTAAAATATTACACCCGAGATGTTAGGTTCCCTTAGGTTAGGATATACGACGTTATAGACGTATAGAATGTTCCCACCGAGAAGTAGGGACCGACATGCCAGGAATGTTGTAAAATATTACATCCGAGATGTTAGGTTGCCTTAGGTTAGGATATACAACGTTATAGATGTATATAATGTCCCCATCGAGAAGTAGGCGACGACATGCCAGGGATCTTGTAAAATATTACATCCCAGATGTTAGGTTGCTTTAGGTTAAGATATTCAACGTTATAGACGTATATAATGTCCCCATCGAGAAGCGGGCGACGACCCACCAGGAATGTTGTAAAATAGTACATCCGAGATGTTATGTTGCCTTACGACAGGATATATAACGTTACAGACGTATATAATGTTCCCACCGAGAAGTACGCGCTCACACGCCAGAAATGTTGTCAAATATTACATCCGAGATGTCAGGTTGCCTTAGGCTAGTATATATAACGTTGTAAGCGTATATAATGTTACCACCGTGAACTACGGGCCGACACGTCACTAATGATGTAAAATATTACATTCGACATGTTAGGTCGCCTTAGGCTAGGATATATATCGCTATAAACGTATATGATGTTCCCACCGAGAAGTGCGGGTTAACACGCCAGGAATATTGTAAAATATTACATTCGACATGTTAGGTTGCCTTAAGCTAGGATATATAGCTTTATAGACGTATATAATATTCCCACAGAGAAGTAGGTGCCGACGCGCCAGGTATGTTGTAAAATATTACAGTCAACATGTTAGGTTGCCAGGGGTTCGGATATATAGCGTTATAGACGTATACAATGTTCCCACCGAGAAGTAGGGGCCGACGTGCCAGGAATGTAGTAAAATGTTACATCCGAAATGTTAGGTTACGTTAGGATATATATCGTTAATGACTTATATAATGTTACCGCCGATAGGTACGGGCCGACGTGCCAGGAATGTAGTAAAATATTACTCCCGAGATGCTAGGTTGCCTTAGGTTAGGATATATAACGTTATTGACCTATATAATGTTCCCACCGAGAAGTAGTAGCGGACGCGCCTGGAATGTTGTAAAATATTACATTCGACATGTTAGGCTTGCATTAGGCTAGGATATATAACCTTATAGACGTATATAATGGTACCACAGAGAAGTAGGGACCGAAGCGCCGGGAATGTTGTAAAATATTACATTCGGCATGTTAGGTTGCCTTAGGTTAGGATATATAACGTTTTAGACGTATATACTGTTCCCACCGAGAAGTAGGTGCCGCCGCGCCAGGAATGTAGTAGAATATTACATCCGAGATGTTAGGTTGCATTAGGTTAGGATATATAACGTTATAGACGTATATAATGTTACCATATAGAACTAAGCACTTGCATGCCAGGAATGTTGTAAATTATTACGGTAGAGATGATAGGTTGCCTTAGTTTAGGATATATTACGTTATTGACTTATATAATGTTCCCACCGTAAGTAGGGGCCGACGCGCCAGGAATGTTGTAAAATATTACATTCGACATGTTAGGTTGCCTTAAGCTAGGATATGTAGCTTTATAGACGTATATAATATTCCCACCGAGAAGTAGGTGCCGAAGCGCCTGGAATGTTGTAAAATATTACATTCGACACGTTAGCTTGTCTTAGTCTAGGATATATAGCGTTATAGACGTATATAATGTTCCCACCGAGAAGTAGGGGCCAGCGCGCCAGGAATGTAGTAAAATATTACATCTTAGATGATAGGTTGCCTTAGGCTAGGATATATAACGTTATAGATGTATATACTGTTCCCACCGAGAAGTAGTAGCCGACATGCCAGGAATGTTGTAAAATATTACATTCGACATGTCAGGTTGCCTTAGGCTAGGATATATAGCGTTATAGACGTATATAATGTTCCCACCGAGGAGTAGGGGCCGACGTGCCAGGAATATAGTAAAATATTACACCCGATACGTTAGGTTGCCATAGGCTAGGATATATAACGTTATAGACGTATATAATGTTACCACAGAGATATAGGTACTTGCATGCCAGGAATGTTGTAAAATTGTACGGTAGAGATGTTAGGTTGCCTTAGGTTAGGATATATTGCGTTATAGACGTATATAATGTTCCAACCGAGAAATAGGGGCCGACGCGTCAGGAATGTTGTAAAATATTACACCCGAAATGTTAGGTTCCCTTAGGTTAGGATATACAACGTTATAGACGTATAGAATGTTCCCACCGAGATGTAGGGACCGACATGCCAGGAATGTTGTAAAATATGACATCCGAGTTGTTAGGTTGCTTTAGGTTAGGATATATATCGTTATAGACTTATATAATGTTACCTCCGTGAACTACGGGCCGACACGTCAGGAATGATGTAAAATATTACATTCGACATGGTAGGTCGCCTTAGTCTAGGATATATAACGTTACAGACATATATAATGTTCCCACCGAGAAATAGGGGCCGACGCGTCAGGAATGTTGTAAAATATTACACCCGAGATGTTCGGTTGCCTTAGGCTAGGATATCTAACCTTATAGACGTATATAATGTCCCCATCCGGAAGTAGGCGCCGTCACGCCAGGAATGCTGTAAAATATTACTGTAGAGAGGTTAGATTGCCTTAGGCTAGGATATATAACGTCATAGACGTATATAATATTCCCACCGAGAAATAGGGGTCGACGCGTCAGGAATGTTGTAAAATACTACATGTGAGATGTTAGGTTGCCTTAGGTTAGGATATATAACGTTATATATCTATATAATGTCCGCACCGTGACGTACGGGGCGACACGAACGGGATTCAGTAAAGCATTACCAGCGAGGGGCTAGATGGGTTAGGTTAGGTTATATTACGTTATAGACGTATATAATGTTCCCACCGAGAAGTAGGGGCCGACCCGCCAGGTATTTTGGAAAATACTATATCCGAGATGTTAAGTTGCCTTTGGTTAGCATATATAACGTTATAGACGTATATAATGTCCGCACCGTGACGTACGGGGCGACACGAACGGGATTCTGTAAAACATTACCAGCGAGGGGCTAGATGGGTTAGGTTAGGTTATACTACGTTGTAGACGTATATAATGTTCCCACCGAGAAGTAGGGGCCGACGCGCCAGGAATGTTGTAAAATACTAAATCCGAGAAGTTAGGTTGCCCTAGGTTAGGATAAATATCGTTATAGACGCATACAATGTCCCCACCGAGACGTACGGGACGACACGAACTGGATTCTGTAAAGCATTACCAGCGAGTGGCTAGACGGGTTAGGTTAGGTTATATTGCGATATAGACGTATATAATGTGCCCACCGAGAAGTAGGGGCCGACCCGCCTGGAATGCTGTAAAATAGTACATGTGAGATGTTAGGTTGCCTTAGGTTAGGATATATAACGTTATAGATCTATATAATGTCCGCACCGTGACGTACGGGGCGACACGAACGGGATTCAGTAAAACATTACCAGCGAGGGTCTAGATGGGTTAGGTTTGATTATATTACGATATAGACTTATATATTGTTCCCACCGAGAAGTAGGTTCGGCCACGCCAGGAATGTTGTAAAATACTACATCCGAGATGTTAGGTTGCCTTAGGTTAGGATATATATCGTTATAGACGTAAACAATGTCCCCACCGAGACGTACGGGACAACACGAACTGGATTCTGTAAAGCATTACCAGCGAGTGGCTAGATGGGTTAGGTTAGGTTATACTACGTTGTAGACCTATATAATGTTCCCACCGAGAAGTAGGGGTCGACCCGCCAGGAATGTTGTAAAATACTACATCCGAGATGTTAGGTTGCCTTAGGTTAAGATATATAACGTTCTAGACGCATATAATGTCCCCACCGAGAATTACGGGCCGACACGACCGGGATTCTGTAAAACATTACCAGCGAGGGGCTAGGTGGTTTAGGTTAGGTTATATTACGTTATAGACGTATATAATGTTCCCACCGAGAAGTAGGGGCCGACCCGCCAGGTATTTTGGAAAATACTATTTCCGAGATGTTAGGTTGCCTTTGGTTAGCATATATAACGTTATAGACGTATATAATGTCCGCACCGTGACGTACGGGGCGATACGAACGGGATTCTGTGAAACATTACCAGCGAGGGTATAGATGGGTTAGGTTAGGTTATATTGCGATATAGACTTATATAATGTCCCTACCGAGAAGTGGGGCCGACCCGCCAGGAATGTTGTGAAATACCACATTCGAGATGTTAGGTTGCCTTCGGGTGGGATATACAATGTTATAGACGTATATAATGTCCCCACCGAGAAGTATGAACCAACCCGAACGGGATTCTGTAAAACATTACCGCCGAGGGGCTAGATGGGTTAGATTAGGTTATATTACGTTATGGACGTATATAATGTTCCCACCGAGAAGTAGGGTCCAACCCGCCAGGAATGTTGTAAAATACTACATCCGAGATGTTAGGTTGCCTTAGGTTAGAATATATAACGTTCTAGACGCATATAATTTCCCGACCGAGACGTACGGGACGACACGAACTGGATTCTGTAAAACATTACCAGCGAGGGGCTAAATGGGTTAGGTTAGGTTATATTGCGATATGATCGTATATAATGTGTCCACCGACAAGTAGGTGCCGACCCGCCTGGAATGTTGTAAAACACTACGTCAGAGGTGTTAGGTTGCGTTAGGTTAGGGTATATAACGTTATAGACGTATATAATGACCGCAACGTGACGTACGGATGACACGAACGGGATTCTGTGAAACATTACCAGCGAGGTTCTAGATGGGTTAGGTTAGGTTATATTACGATATAGACTTATATAATGTTCCCACCGAGAAGTAGGTACCGCCACGCCAGGAATGTTGTAAAATACTACATCCGAGATGTTAGGTTGCCTTAGGTTAGGATATATAACGTTATAGACGCATACAATGTCCCCACCGAGACGTACGGGACGACACGAACTGGATTCTGTAAAACATTACCAGCGAGGGGCTAGATGGGTTAGGTTAGGTTATATTTCGTTGAAGACGTATATAATGTACCCAACGAGAATTAGGGGCCGACCCGAGTGGAATGTCGTAAAATACTACATTCGAGATGTTAGGTTGCCTTAGGTTAGGATATATAACGTTATAGACTTATATAATGTCCGCACCGAGACGTACGGGACGACACGAACGGGATTCTGTAAAACATTACCGCCGAGGGGCTAGATGGGTTAGGTTAGGTTATATTACGTTATAGACGTATATAATGTTCCTACCGAGAAGTACGGGCCAACCCGCCAGGTATTTTGGAAAATACTACATCCGAGATGTTAGGTTGCCTTAGGTGAGGATATATAATGTTATAGACGTATATGATGTCCGCACCGTGACGTACGGGGCGACACGAATGGAATTCTGTGAAACATTACCAGCGAGGGTCTAGATGGGTTAGGTTAGGTTATATTACGATATAGACTTATATAATGTTCCCACCGAGAAGTAGGTTCAGCCCGCCAGGAAGGTTGTAAAATACTACATCCGATATGTTAGGTTGCCCTAGGTTAGGATATATAACGTTATAGACGCATACAATGTTCCCACCGAGACGTACGGGACGACACGAGCTGGATTCTGAAAAACATTACCAGCGAGGGGCTAAATGGGTTAGGTTAGGTTATACTACGTTGTAGACCTACATAATGTTCCCACCGCGAAGAAGGGGCCGACCCGCCAGGTATTTTGGAAAATACTATTTCCGAGATGTTAAGTTGCCTTTGGTTAGCATATATAACGTTATAGACGTATATAATGTCCGCACCGTGACGTACGGGGCGACACGAACGGGATTCTGTGAAACATTACCAGCGAGGGTCTAGATGGGTTAGGTTTGATTATATTACGATATAGACGTATATAATGTTCCCACCGAGAAGTAGGTTCCGCCCCGCCAGGAGTGTTGTAAAATACTACATCCGAGATGTTAGGTTGCCTTAGGTTAGGATATATATCGTTATAGACGCATACAATGTCCCCACCGAGACGTACGTGACGACACGAACTGGATACTGTAAAGCATTACCAGCGAGGGGCTAGATGGGTTAGGTTAGGTTATACTACGTTGTAGACCTATATAATGTTCCCACCGAGAAGTAGGGGCCGACCCGCCAGGAATGTTGTAAAATACTACATCCGATATGTTTGGTTGCCTTAGGTTAGGATATACAAAGTTATAGATGTATATAATGTCCCCATCGAGAAGTAGGCAACGACACACCAGGAATGTTGTAAAATATTACACCCGAGATGTTAGGTTCCCTTAGGCTAGGATATATGACGTTATAGATGTATATAATGTCCCCATCCAGAAGTAGGCGACGACACGCCAGGAATGTTGTAAAATATTACATCCCAGATGTTAGGTTGCGTTAGGTTAGAATATACAACGTTATAGACGTATATAATGTACCCATCGAGAAGCAGGCGACGACACGACAGGAATGTTGTAAAATATTACATTCGACATGTTAGGTTGCCATACGTTAGGATATGTAACGTTATAGACGTATATAATGTTCCCACCGAAAAGTAGCAGCCGAAGCGCCAGGAATGTTGTAAAATATTACATCCGAGATGTTAGGTTGCCTTAGGTTAGGATATATATCGTTATAGACGTATATAATGTTCCCACCGAGACGTAGGGACCGACATGCCAGGAATGTTGTAAAATATTACATCCGAGATGCTAGGTTGCTTTAGGTTATGATTTATATCGTTATAGACGTATATAATGTTCCCACCGAGACGTGGGGACCGACATGCCAGGGATCTTGTAAAATATTACATCCCAGATGTTAGGTTGCTTTAGGTTAGGATATTCAACGTTATAGACGTATATAATGTCCCCATCTAGAAGCGGGCGACGACCCACCAGGAATGTTGTAAAATATTATATCCGAGATGTTATGTTGCCTTACGACAGGATATATAACGTTATAGACGTATATGATGTTCCCACCGAGAAGTACGCGCTAACACGCCAGGAATGTTGTCAAATATTACATCCGAGATGTCAGGTTGCCTTAGGCTAGTATATATAACGTTGTAGGCGTATATAACGTTACCACCTTGCACTACGGGCCGACACGTCAGGAATGTTGTAAAATATTACATTCGACATGTTAGGTTGCCTTAGGCTAGCATATATAACGTTATAGACGTATATAATGTTCCCACCGAGAAATAGGGGCCGACACGTCAGGAATGATGTAAAATATTACATTCGACTTGCTAGGTCGCCTTAGGCTAGGATATATATCGCTATAGACGTATATGATGTTCCCACCGAGAAGTGCGGGTTAACACGCCAGGAATGTTGTCAAATATTACATCCGAGATGTTAGGTTGCCTTAGGTTAGGATATATATCGTTATAGACGTATATAATTTTCCCACCGAGAAAGAGGGGCCGACGCGTCAGCAATGTTGTAAAATATTACACCCGATATGTTAGGTTCCCTTAGGTTAGGATATACAACGTTATAGACGTATAGAATGTTCCCACCGAGAAGTAGGGACCTACATGCCAGGAATGTTCTAAAATATTAAATCCCAGATGTTAGGTTGCGTTAGGTTAGAATATACAACGTTATAGACGTATATAATGTCCCCATCGAGAAGTAGGCGACGACACGCCAGGAATGTTGTAAAATATTACACCTGAGATGTTAGGTTCCCTTAGGTTAGGATATATAACGTTATAGATGTATATAATGTCCCCATCCAGAAGTAGGCGACGACACGCCAGGAATGTTGTAAAATATTACATTCTACATGTTGGGTTGCCTTAGGCTAGGATATATGTCGTTATAGACGTATACATTGTTTCCACCGAGAAGTAGGGACCGACATGCTAGGAATGTTGTAATATATTACATCCCAGATGTTAGGTTGCTTTAGGTTAGGATATTCAACGTTATAGACGTATATAATGTCCCCATCGAGATGCAGGAGACGACATGACAGGAATGTTGTAAAATATTACATCCGAGATGTAAGGTACCCTTAGGTTAGGATATATATCGTTATAGACGTATATAACGTTCCCACCGAGACGTAGGGACCGACATGCCAGGAATGTTTTAAAATATTACATCCCAGATGTTAGGTTGCGTTAGGTTAGGATATACAACGTTATAGACGTATATAATGTACCCACGGTGACGTAGGGACCGACATGCCAGCAATATTGTAAAATATTACATCCCAGATGTTAGGTTGCGTTACGTTAGTATATACAAGGTTATAGACGTATATAATGTCCCCATCGAGAAGCAGGCGACGACACGCCAGAATGGTGTAAAATATTACATTCGACATGTTAGGTTGCGTTAGGCTAGGATATATATCGTTATAGACGTATACAATGTTCCCACCGAGAAGTAGGGCCCGACATGCCAGGAATGTTGTAAAATATTAGATCCGAGATGTTAGGTTGCCTTAGGTTAGGATATACAACGTTATAGATGTATATAATGTCCCCATCGAGAAGTAGGCAACGACACGCCAGGAATGTTGTAAAATATTACACCCGAGATGTTAGGTTCCCTTAGGTTAGGATATATGACGTTATAGATGTATATAATGTCCCCATCCAGAAGTAGGCGACGACACGCCGGGAATGTTGTAAAATATTACATCCCAGATGTTAGGTTGCGTTAGGTTAGAATATACAACGTTATGGACGTATATAATGTCCCCATCGAGAAGCAGGCGACGACACGACAGGAATGTTGTAAAATATTACATTCGACATGTTAGGTTGCCTTAGGCTAGAATATATATCGTTATAGACGTATACAATGTTCCCACCGAGAAGTAGGGACCGTCGTGCCAGGAATGTTGTAAAATATTACATCCGAGATGTTAGGTTGCCTTAGGGTAGGATATACAACGTTATAGATGTATATAACGTCCCCATCGAGAAGTAGGCGACGACACGCCAGGAATGTTGTAAAATATTACATTCTACATGTTGGGTTGCCTTAGGCCAGAATATATATCGTTATAGACGTATACATTGTTTCCACCGAGAAGTAGGGACCGACATGCCAGGAATGTTGTAAAATATTACATCCGAGATGTTAGGTTGCTTTAGGTTATGATATATATCGTTATAGACGTATATAATGTTCCCACCGAGACGTGGGGACCGACATGCCAGGGATCTTGTAAAATATTACATCCCAGATGTTAGGTTGCTTTAGGTTAGGATATTCAACGTTATAGACGTATATAATGTCCCCATCGAGAATCGGGCGACGACCCACCAGGAATGTTGTAAAATATTACATCCCAGATGTTATGTTGCCTTACGACGGGATATATAACGTTACAGACGTATATGATGTTCCCACCGAGAAGTACGCGCTCAGACGCCAGAAATGTTGTCAAATATTACATCCGAGATGTCAGGTTGCCTTAGGCTAGTATATATAACGTTGTAGGCGTATATAATGTTACCACCGTGAACTACGGGCCGACACGTCGGGAATGATGTAAAATATTACATTCGACATGTTAGGTGGCCTTAGGCTAGGATATATATCGCTATAGACGTATATGATATTCCCACCGAGAAGTGCGGGTTAACACGCCAGGAACGTTGTGAAATATTACATCCGAGATGTTAGGTTGCCTTAGGCTAGGAGATATAACGTTATAGACGTATACAATATTCCCACCGAGAAATAGCGGCCGACGCGTCAGGAATGTTGTAAAATATTACACCCGAGATGTTAGGTTCCCTTAGGTTAGGATATACAACGTTATAGACGTATAGAATGTTCCCACCGAGAAGTAGGGACCGACATGCCAGGAATGTTGTAAAGTATTACATCCGAGATGCTAGGTTGCTTTAGGTTATGATTTATATCGTTATAGACGTATATAACGTTCCCACCGAGATGTAGGTACCGACATGCCAGGAATGTTGTAAAATATTACATCCCAGATGTTAGGTTGCGTTAGCTTAGGATATACAACGTTCTAGACGTACATAAAGTCCCCATCGAGAAGCAGGCGACGACACGCCAGGAATGTTGTAAAATATAACATCCAAGATGTTATGTTGCCATACGTTAGGATATGTAACGTTATAGACGTATATAATGTTCCCACCGAAAAGTAGCAGCCGAAGCGCCAGGAATGTTGTAAAATATTACATCCGAGATGTTAGGTTGCCTTAGGCTAGGATATATATCGTTATAGACGTATACAATGTTCCCACCGAGAAGTAGGGACCGACATGACAGGAATGTTGTAAAATATTACACCCGAGATGTTAGGTTGCCTTAGGCTAGGATATATAACGTTATAGATGTATATACTGTTCCCACCGAGAAGTAGGAGCCGACATGCCAGGAATGTTGTAAAATATTACATTCGACATGTCAGGTTGCCTTAGGCTAGGATATATAGCGTTATAGACGTATATAATGTTCCCACCGAGGAGTAGGGGCCGACGTGCCAGGAATATAGTAAAATATTACACCCGATACGTTAGGTTGCCATAGGCTAGGATATATAACGTTATAGACGTATATAATGTTACCACCGAGATATAGGTACTTGCATGCCAGGAATGTTGTAAAATTGTACGGTAGAGATGTTAGGTTGCCTTAGGTTAGGATATATAGCGTTATAGACGTATATAATGTTCCAACCGAGAAATAGGGGCCGACGCGTCAGGAATGTTGTAAAATATTACACCCGAAATGTTAGGTTCCCTTAGGTTAGGATATACATCGTTATAGACGTATAGAATGTTCCCACCGAGATGTAGGGACCGACATGCCAGGAATGTTGTAAAATATGACATCCGAGTTGTTAGGTTGCTTTAGGTTAGGATATATATCGTTATAGACTTATATAATGTTACCACCGTGAACTACGGGCCGACACGTCAGGAATGATGTAAAATATTACATTCGACATGGTAGGTCGCCTTAGTCTAGGATATATATCGTTACAGACATATATAATGTTCCCACCGAGAAATAGGGGCCGACGCGTCAGGAATGTTGTAAAATATTACACCCGAGATGTTCGGTTGCCTTAGGCTAGGATATCTAACCTTATAGACGTATATAATGTCCCCATCGGGAAGTAGGCGCCGTCACGCCAGGAATGCTGTAAAATATTACTGTAGAGAGGTTAGATTGCCTTAGGCTAGGATATATAACGTCATAGACGTATATAATATTCCCACCGAGAAATAGGGGTCGACGCGTCAGGAATGTTGTAAAATACTACATGTGAGATGTTAGGTTGCCTTAGGTTAGGATATATAACGTTATATATCTATATAATGTCCGCACCGTGACGTACGGGGCGACACGAACGGGATTCAGTAAAGCATTACCAGCGAGGGGCTAGATGGGTTAGGTTAGGTTATATTACGTTATAGACGTATATAATGTTCCCACCGAGAAGTAGGGGCCGACCCGCCAGGTATTTTGGAAAATACTATATCCGAGATGTTAAGTTGCCTTTGGTTAGCATATATAACGTTATAGACGTATATAATGTCCGCACCGTGACGTACGGGGCGATACGAACGGGATTCTGTGAAACATTACCAGCGAGGGTATAGATGGGTTAGGTTAGGTTATATTGCGATATAGACTTATATAATGTCCCTACCGAGAAGTGGGGCCGACCCGCCAGGAATGTTGTGAAATACCACATTCGAGATGTTAGGTTGCCTTCGGGTGGGATATACAATGTTATAGACGTATATAATGTCCCCACCGAGAAGTATGAACCAACCCGAACGGGATTCTGTAAAACATTACCGCCGAGGGGCTAGATGGGTTAGATTAGGTTATATTACGTTATGGACGTATATAATGTTCCCACCGAGAAGTAGGGTCCAACCCGCCAGGAATGTTGTAAAATACTACATCCGAGATGTTAGGTTGCCTTAGGTTAGAATATATAACGTTCTAGACGCATATAATTTCCCGACCGAGACGTACGGGACGACACGAACTGGATTCTGTAAAACATTACCAGCGAGGGGCTAAATGGGTTAGGTTAGGTTATATTGCGATATGATCGTATATAATGTGTCCACCGACAAGTAGGTGCCGACCCGCCTGGAATGTTGTAAAACACTACGTCAGAGGTGTTAGGTTGCGTTAGGTTAGGGTATATAACGTTATAGACGTATATAATGACCGCAACGTGACGTACGGATGACACGAACGGGATTCTGTGAAACATTACCAGCGAGGTTCTAGATGGGTTAGGTTAGGTTATATTACGATATAGACTTATATAATGTTCCCACCGAGAAGTAGGTACCGCCACGCCAGGAATGTTGTAAAATACTACATCCGAGATGTTAGGTTGCCTTAGGTTAGGATATATAACGTTATAGACGCATACAATGTCCCCACCGAGACGTACGGGACGACACGAACTGGATTCTGTAAAACATTACCAGCGAGGGGCTAGATGGGTTAGGTTAGGTTATATTTCGTTGTAGACGTATATAATGTACCCAACGAGAATTAGGGGCCGACCCGAGTGGAATGTCGTAAAATACTACATTCGAGATGTTAGGTTGCCTTAGGTTAGGATATATAACGTTATAGACTTATATAATGTCCGCACCGAGACGTACGGGACGACACGAACGGGATTCTGTAAAACATTACCGCCGAGGGGCTAGATGGGTTAGGTTAGGTTATATTACGTTATAGACGTATATAATGTTCCTACCGAGAAGTACGGGCCAACCCGCCAGGTATTTTGGAAAATACTACATCCGAGATGTTAGGTTGCCTTAGGTGAGGATATATAATGTTATAGACGTATATGATGTCCGCACCGTGACGTACGGGGCGACACGAACGGAATTCTGTGAAACATTACCAGCGAGGGTCTAGATGGGTTAGGTTAGGTTATATTACGATATAGACTTATATAATGTTCCCACCGAGAAGTAGGTTCAGCCCGCCAGGAAGGTTGTAAAATACTACATCCGATATGTTAGGTTGCCCTAGGTTAGGATATATAACGTTATAGACGCATACAATGTTCCCACCGAGACGTACGGGACGACACGAGCTGGATTCTGAAAAACATTACCAGCGAGGGGCTAAATGGGTTAGGTTAGGTTATACTACGTTGTAGACCTACATAATGTTCCCACCGCGAAGAAGGGGCCGACCCGCCAGGTATTTTGGAAAATACTATTTCCGAGATGTTAAGTTGCCTTTGGTTAGCATATATAACGTTATAGACGTATATAATGTCCGCACCGTGACGTACGGGGCGACACGAACGGGATTCTGTGAAACATTACCAGCGAGGGTATAGATGGGTTAGGTCAGGTTATATTGCGATATAGACGTATATAATGTTCCCACCGAGAAGTAGGTTCCGCCCCGCCAGGAGTGTTGTAAAATACTACATCCGAGATGTTAGGTTGCCTTAGGTTAGGATATATATCGTTATAGACGCATACAATGTCCCCACCGAGACGTACGTGACGACACGAACTGGATACTGTAAAGCATTACCAGCGAGGGGCTAGATGGGTTAGGTTAGGTTATACTACGTTGTAGACCTATATAATGTTCCCACCGAGAAGTAGGGGCCGACCCGGCAGGAATGTTGTAAAATACTACATCCGATATGTTTGGTTGCCTTAGGTTAGGATATACAAAGTTATAGATGTATATAATGTCCCCATCGAGAAGTAGGCAACGACACACCAGGAATGTTGTAAAATATTACACCCGAGATGTTAGGTTCCCTTAGGCTAGGATATATGACGTTATAGATGTATATAATGTCCCCATCCAGAAGTAGGCGACGACACGCCAGGAATGTTGTAAAATATTACATCCCAGATGTTAGGTTGCGTTAGGTTAGAATATACAACGTTATAGACGTATATAATGTACCCATCGAGAAGCAGGCGACGACACGACAGGAATGTTGTAAAATATTACATTCGACATGTTAGGTTGCCATACGTTAGGATATGTAACGTTATAGACGTATATAATGTTCCCACCGAAAAGTAGCAGCCGAAGCGCCAGGAATGTTGTAAAATATTACATCCGAGATGTTAGGTTGCCTTAGGTTAGGATATATATCGTTATAGACGTATATAATGTTCCCACCGAGACGTAGGGACCGACATGCCAGGAATGTTGTAAAATATTACATCCGAGATGCTAGGTTGCTTTAGGTTATGATTTATATCGTTATAGACGTATATAATGTTCCCACCGAGACGTGGGGACCGACATGCCAGGGATCTTGTAAAATATTACATCCCAGATGTTAGGTTGCTTTAGGTTAGGATATTCAACGTTATAGACGTATATAATGTCCCCATCTAGAAGCGGGCGACGACCCACCAGGAATGTTGTAAAATATTATATCCGAGATGTTATGTTGCCTTACGACAGGATATATAACGTTATAGACGTATATGATGTTCCCACCGAGAAGTACGCGCTAACACGCCAGGAATGTTGTCAAATATTACATCCGAGATGTCAGGTTGCCTTAGGCTAGTATATATAACGTTGTAGGCGTATATAACGTTACCACCTTGCACTACGGGCCGACACGTCAGGAATGTTGTAAAATATTACATTCGACATGTTAGGTTGCCTTAGGCTAGCATATATAACGTTATAGACGTATATAATGTTCCCACCGAGAAATAGGGGCCGACACGTCAGGAATGATGTAAAATATTACATCCGAGATGCTAGGTTGCTTTAGGTTATGATTTATATCGTTATAGACGTATATAACGTTCCCACCTGGACGTAGGGACCGACATGCCAGGAATGTTGTAAAATATTACATCCCAGATGTTAGGTTGCGTTAGCTTAGGATATACAACGTTCTAGACGTACATAAAGTCTCCATCGAGAAGCAGGCGACGACACGCCAGGAATGTTGAAAAATATAACATCCGTGATGTTATGTTGCCATACGTTAGGATATGTAACGTTATAGACGTATATAATCTTCCCACCGAAAAGTAGCAGCCGAAGCGCCAGGAATGTTGTAAAATATTACATCCGAGATGTTAGGTTGCCTTAGGTTAGGATATATATCGTTATAGACGTATATAATGTTCCCACCGAGACGTAGGGACCGACATGCCAGGAATGTTTTAAAATATTACATCCCAGATGTTAGGTTGCGTTAGGTTAGGATATACAAGGTTATAGACGTGTACAATGTACCCACGGAGACGTAGGGACCGACATGCCAGGAATGTTGTAAAATATTACATCCCAGATGTTAGGTTGCGTTAGGTTAGTATATACAACGTTATAGATGTATATAATTTCCCCATCGAGAAGTAGGCGACGACACGCCAGGAATGTTGTAAAATATTACACCCGAGATGTTAGGTTCCCTTAGGTTAGGATATATGACGTTATAGATGTATATAATGTGCCCATCCAGAAGTAGGCGACGACACGCCAGGAATGTTGTAAAATATTACATCCCAGATGTTAGGTTGCGTTAGGTTAGAATATACAACGCTATAGACGTATATAATGTCCCCATCGAGAAGCAGGCGGCGACACGACAGGAATGTTGTAAAATATTACATTCGACATGTTAGGTTGCCTTAGGCTAGGATATATATCGTTATAGACGTATACAATGTTCCGACCGAGAAGTAGGGACCTACATGACAGGAATGTTGTAAAATATTACATCCGAGATGTTAGGTTGCCTTAGGTTAGGATATACAACGTTATAGATGTATATAATTTCCCCATCGAGAAGTAGGCGAAGACACGCCAGGAATGTTGTAAAATATTACATTCTACAAGTGAGGTTGCCTTAGGCTAGGATATATAACGTTATAGACGTATATAATGTTCCCACCGAGAAATAGGGACTGACGCGTCAGGAATGTTCTAAAATATTACACCCGAGATGTTAGGTTCCCTTAGGTTAAGATATACAACGTTATAGACGTATAGAATGTCCCCATCGAGAAGCAGGCGACGACACGACAGGAATGTTGTAAAATATTACATTCGACATGTTAGGTTGTCTTAGGCTAGGATATATATCGTTATAGACGTATACAATGTTCCCACCGAGAAGTAGGGCCCGACATGCCAGGAATGTTGTAAAATATTACATCCGAGATGTTAGGTTGCCTTAGGTTAGGATATACAACGTTATAGATGTATATAATGTCCCCATCGAGAAGTAGGCGACGACACGCCAGGAATGTTGTAAAATATTACACCCGAGATGTTAGGTTCCCTTAGGTTAGGATATATGTCGTTATAGATGTATGTAATGTCCCCATCCAGAAGTAGGCGACGACACGCCAGGAATGTTGTAAAATATAACATCCCGGATGTTAGGTTGCGTTAGGTTAGAATATACAACGTTATAGACGTATATAATGTCCCCATCGAGAAGCAGGCGACGACACGACAGGAATGTTGTAAAATATTACATTCGAAATGTTAGGTTGCCTTAGGTTAGGATATATGACGTTATAGATGTATATAATGTGCCCATCCAGAAGTAGGCGACGACACGCCAGGAATGTTGTAAAATATTACATCCCAGATGTCAGGTTGCCTTAGGCTAGTATATATAACGTTGTAGGCGTATATAACGTTACCACCTTGCACTACGGGCCGACACGTCAGGAATGTTGTAAAATATTACATTCGACATGTTAGGTTGCCTTAGGCTAGCATATATAACGTTATAGACGTATATAATGTTCCCACCGAGAAATAGGGGCCGACACGTCAGGAATGATGTAAAATATTACATTCGACTTGCTAGGTCGCCTTAGGCTAGGATATATATCGCTATAGACGTATATGATGTTCCCACCGAGAAGTGCGGGTTAACACGCCAGGAATGTTGTCAAATATTACATCCGAGATGTTAGGTTGCCTTAGGTTAGGATATATATCGTTATAGACGTATATAATTTTCCCACCGAGAAAGAGGGGCCGACGCGTCAGCAATGTTGTAAAATATTACACCCGATATGTTAGGTTCCCTTAGGTTAGGATATACAACGTTATAGACGTATAGAATGTTCCCACGGAGAAGTAGGGACCTACATGCCAGGAATGTTCTAAAATATTAAATCCCAGATGTTAGGTTGCGTTAGGTTAGAACATACAACGTTATAGACGTATATAATGTCCCCATCGAGAAGTAGGCGACGACACGCCAGGAATGTTGTAAAATATTACACCTGAGATGTTAGGTTCCCTTAGGTTAGGATATATAACGTTATAGATGTATATAATGTCCCCATCCAGAAGTAGGCGACGACACGCCAGGAATGTTGTAAAATATAACATCCCAGATGTTAGGTTGCGTTAGGTTAGAATATACCACGTTATAGACGTATATAATGTCCCCATCGAGAAGCAGGCGACGACACGACAGGAATGTTGTAAAATATTACATCCGAGATGCTAGGTTGCTTTAGGTTATGATTTATATCGTTATAGACGTATATAACGTTCCCACCTGGACGTAGGGACCGACATGCCAGGAATGTTGTAAAATATTACATCCCAGATGTTAGGTTGCGTTAGCTTAGGATATACAACGTTCTAGACGTACATAAAGTCTCCATCGAGAAGCAGGCGACGACACGCCAGGAATGTTGAAAAATATAACATCCGTGATGTTATGTTGCCATACGTTAGGATATGTAACGTTATAGACGTATATAATCTTCCCACCGAAAAGTAGCAGCCGAAGCGCCAGGAATGTTGTAAAATATTACATCCGAGATGTTAGGTTGCCTTAGGTTAGGATATATATCGTTATAGACGTATATAATGTTCCCACCGAGACGTAGGGACCGACATGCCAGGAATGTTTTAAAATATTACATCCCAGATGTTAGGTTGCGTTAGGTTAGGATATACAAGGTTATAGACGTGTACAATGTACCCACGGAGACGTAGGGACCGACATGCCAGGAATGTTGTAAAATATTACATCCCAGATGTTAGGTTGCGTTAGGTTAGTATATACAACGTTATAGATGTATATAATTTCCCCATCGAGAAGTAGGCGACGACACGCCAGGAATGTTGTAAAATATTACACCCGAGATGTTAGGTTCCCTTAGGTTAGGATATATGACGTTATAGATGTATATAATGTGCCCATCCAGAAGTAGGCGACGACACGCCAGGAATGTTGTAAAATATTACATCCCAGATGTTAGGTTGCGTTAGGTTAGAATATACAACGCTATAGACGTATATAATGTCCCCATCGAGAAGCAGGCGGCGACACGACAGGAATGTTGTAAAATATTACATTCGACATGTTAGGTTGCCTTAGGCTAGGATATATATCGTTATAGACGTATACAATGTTCCGACCGAGAAGTAGGGACCTACATGACAGGAATGTTGTAAAATATTACATCCGAGATGTTAGGTTGCCTTAGGTTAGGATATACAACGTTATAGATGTATATAATTTCCCCATCGAGAAGTAGGCGAAGACACGCCAGGAATGTTGTAAAATATTACATTCTACAAGTGAGGTTGCCTTAGGCTAGGATATATAACGTTATAGACGTATATAATGTTCCCACCGAGAAATAGGGACTGACGCGTCAGGAATGTTCTAAAATATTACACCCGAGATGTTAGGTTCCCTTAGGTTAAGATATACAACGTTATAGACGTATAGAATGTCCCCATCGAGAAGCAGGCGACGACACGACAGGAATGTTGTAAAATATTACATTCGACATGTTAGGTTGTCTTAGGCTAGGATATATATCGTTATAGACGTATACAATGTTCCCACCGAGAAGTAGGGCCCGACATGCCAGGAATGTTGTAAAATATTACATCCGAGATGTTAGGTTGCCTTAGGTTAGGATATACAACGTTATAGATGTATATAATGTCCCCATCGAGAAGTAGGCGACGACACGCCAGGAATGTTGTAAAATATTACACCCGAGATGTTAGGTTCCCTTAGGTTAGGATATATGTCGTTATAGATGTATGTAATGTCCCCATCCAGAAGTAGGCGACGACACGCCAGGAATGTTGTAAAATATAACATCCCGGATGTTAGGTTGCGTTAGGTTAGAATATACAACGTTATAGACGTATATAATGTCCCCATCGAGAAGCAGGCGACGACACGACAGGAATGTTGTAAAATATTACATTCGAAATGTTAGGTTGCCTTAGGCTAGAATATATATCGTTATAGACGTATACAATGTTCCCACCGAGAAGTAGGGACCGACATGCTAGGAATGTTGTAAAATATTACATCCGAGATGTTAGGTTGCCTTAGGTTAGGATATACAACGTTATAGACGTATATAATGTCCCCATCGAGAAGTAGGCGACGACACGCCAGGAATGTTGTAAAATATTACACCCGAGATGTTAGGTTCCCTTAGGTTAGGATATATGACGTTATAGATGTATATAATGTCCCCATCCAGAAGTAGGCGACGACACGCCAGGAATGTTGTAAAATATAACATCCCAGATGTTAGGTTGCGTTAGGTTAGAATATACAACGTTATAGACGTATATAATGTCCCCATCGAGAAGCAGGCGACGACACGACAGGAACGTTGTAAAATATTACATTCGACATGTTAGGTAGCCTTAGGCTAGAATATATATCGTTATAGACGTATACAATGTTCCCACCGAGAAGTAGGGACCGACATGCCAGGAATGTAGTAAAATATTACATCCGAGATGTTAGGTTGCCTTAGGTTAGGATATACAACGTTATAGATGTATATAATGTCCCGATCGAGAAGCAGGCGATGACACGCCAGGAATTTTGTAAAATATAACATCCGAGATGTTATGTTGCCATACGTTAGGATATGTAACGTTATAGACGTATATAATGTTCCCACCGAAAAGTAGCAGCCGAAGCGCCAGGAATGTTGTAAAATATTACATCCGAGATGTTAGGTTGCCTTAGGTTAGGATATATATCGTTATAGACGTATATAATGTTCCCACCGAGACGTAGGGACCGACATGCCAGGAATGTTTTAAAATATTACATCCCAGATGTTAGGTTGCGTTAGGTTAGGATATACAACGTTATAGACGTATACAATGTACCCACGGAGACGTAGGGACCGACATGCCAGGAATGTTGTAAAATATTACATCCCAGATGTTAGGTTGCGTTAGGTTAGTATATACAAGGTTATAGATGTATATAATGTCCCCATCGAGAAGTAGGCGACGACACGCCAGGAATGTTGTAAAATATTACATCCCAGATGTTAGGTTGCGTTAGGTTAGAATATACAACGTTATAGACGTATATAATGACCCCATCGAGAAGCAGGCGGCGACACGACAGGAATGTTGTAAAATATTACATTCGACATGTTAGGTTGCCTTAGGCTAGGATATATATCGTTATAGACGTATACAATGTTCCCACCGAGAAGTAGGGCCCGACATGCCAGGAATGTTGTAAAATATTACATCCGAGATGTTAGGTTCCCTTAGGTTAGGATATATGACGTTATAGATGTATATAATGCCCCATCCAGAAGTAGGCGACGACACGCCAGGAATGTTGTAAAATATTACATCCCAGATGTTAGGTAGCGTTAGGTTAGAATATACAACGTTATAGACGTATATAATGTCCCCATCGAGAAGCAGGCGGCGACACGACAGGAATGTTGTAAAATATTACATTCGACATGTTAGGTTGCCTTATGCTAGGATATATATCGTTATAGACGTATAGAATGTCCCCATCGAGAAGCAGGCGACGACACGCCAGGAATGTTGTAATATATTACATTCTACAAGTTAGGTTCCCTTAGGTTATGATATACAACGTTATAGACGTATAGAAAGTTCCCACCGAGAAACAGGGGCCGACGCGTCAGCAATGTTGTAAAATATTACACCCGAGATGTTAGGTTCCCTTAGGTTAGGATATACAACGTTATAGACGTATAGATTGTTCCCACCGAGAAGTAGGGACCGACATGCCAGGAATGTTGTAAAATATTACATCCGAGATGCTAGGTTGCTTTAGGTTATTATTTATATCGTTATAGACGTATATAACGTTCCCACCGAGACGTAGGGACCGACATGCCAGGAATGATGTAAAATATTACATCCCAGATGTTAGGTTGCGTTAGCTTAGGATATAAAACGTTCTAGACGTACATAAAGTCCCCATCGAGAAGCAGGCGACGACACGCCAGGAATGTTGTAAAATATAACATCCGAGATGTTATGTTGCCATACGTTAGGATATGCAACGTTATAGACGTATATAATGTTACCACCGAAAAGTAGCAGCCGAAGCGCCAGGAATGTTGTAAAATATTACATCCGAGATGTTAGGTTGCCTTAGGTTAGGATATATATCGTTATAGACGTATATAATGTTCCCACCGAGACGTAGGGACCGACATGCCAGGAATGTTTTAAAATATTACATCCCAGATGTTAGGTTGCGTTAGGTTAGGATATACAAGGTTATAGACGTGTACAATGTACCCACGGAGACGTAGGGACCGACATGCCAGGAATGTTGTAAAATATTACATCCCAGATGTTAGGTTGCGTTAGGTTAGTATATACAACGTTATAGACGTATATAATGTCCCCATCGAGAAGCAGGCGACGACACGACAGGAATGTTGTAAAATATTACATCCGAGATGCTAGGTTGCTTTAGGTTATGATTTATATCGTTATAGACGTATATAATGTCCCCATCCAGAAGTAGGCGACGACACGCCAGGAATGTTGTAAAATATAACATCCCAGATGTTAGGTTGCGTAAGGTTAGAATATACAACGTTATAGACGTATATAATGTCCCCATCGAGAAGCAGGCGACGACACGACAGGAATGTTGTAAAATATTACATTCGACATGTTAGGTTGCCTTAGGCTAGAATATATATCGTTATAGACGTATACAATGTTCCCACCGAGAAGTAGGGACCGACATGCCAGGAATGTTGTAAAATATTACATCCGAGATGTTAGGTTGCCTTAGGTTAGGATATACAACGTTATAGATGTGTATAATGTCCCCATCGAGAAGTAGGCGACGACACGACAGGAATGTTGTAAAATATTACATTCGACATGTTAGGTTGCCTTAGGCTAGAATATATATCGTTATAGACGTATACAATGTTCCCACCGAGAAGTAGGGACCGACATGCCAGGAATGTTGTAAAATATTACATCCGAGATGTTAGGTTGCCTTAGGTTAGGATATACAACGTTATAGATGTGTATAATGTCCCCATCGAGAAGTAGGCGAGGACACGCCAGGAATGTTGTAAATTATTACATTCTACATGTTGGGTTGCCTTAGGCTAGGATATATATCGTTATAGACGTATACATTGTTTCCACCGAGAAGTAGGGACCGACATGCCAGGAATGTTGTAAAATATTACATCCGAGATGTTAGGTTAGGTTAGGTTAGGATATATATCGTTATAGACGTATATAATGTTCCCACCGAGACGTGGGGACCGACATGCCAGGGATCTTGTAAAATATTACATCCCAGATTTAGGTTGCTTTAGGTTAGGATATTCAACGTTATAGACGTATATAATGTCCCCATCGAGAAGCGGGCGACGACCCACCAGGAATGTTGTAAAATATTACATCCCAGATGTTAGGTTGCGTTGGGTTAGTATATACAAGGTTATAGACGTATATAATGTCCCCATCGAGAAGCAGGCGACGACACGCCAGAATGTTGTAAAATATTACATCCGAGATGTTAGGTTGCCTTAGGTTAGGATATATGACGTTATAGATGTATATAATGTCCCCATCCAGAAGTAGGCGACGACACGCCAGGAATGTTGTAAAATATAACATCCCAGATGTTAGGTTGCGTTTGGTTAGAATATACAACGTTATAGACGTATATAATGTCCCCATCGAGAAGCAGGCGACGACACGACAGGAATGTTGTAAAATATTACATTCGACATGTTAGGTTGCCTTAGGCTAGAATATATATCGTTATAGACGTATACAATGTTCCCACCGAGAAGCAGGCGACGACACGACAGGAAAGTTGTAAAATATTACATTCGACATGTTAGGTAGCCTTAGGCTAGAATATATATCGTTATAGACGTATACAATGTTCCCACCGAGAAGTAGGGACCGACAAGCCAGGAATGTTGTAAAATATTACATCAGAGATGTTAGGTTGCCCTAGGTTAGGATATACAACGTTATAGATGTATATAATGTCCCCATCGAGAAGTAGGCGACGACACGCCAGGAATGTTGTAAAATATTACATTCTACATGTTGGGTTGCCTTAGGCTAGGATATATATCGTTATAGACGTATACATTGTTTCCACCGAGAAGTAGGGACCGACATGCCAGGAATGTTGTAAAATATTACATCCGAGATGTTAGGTTGCCTTAGGCTGGGATATATATCGTTATAGACGTATATAATGTTCCCACCGAGACGTGGGGACCGACATGCCAGGGATCTTGTAAAATATTACATCCCAGATTTAGGTTGCTCTAGGTTAGGATATTCAACGTTATAGACGTATATAATGTCCCCATCGAGAAGCGGGCGACGACCCACCAGGAATGTTGTAAAATATTACATCCCAGATGTTAGGTTGCGTTAGGTTAGTATATACAAGGTTATAGACGTATATAATGTCCCCATCCAGAAGTAGGCGACGACACGCCAGGAATGTTGTAAAATATTACATCCGAGATGTTAGGTTGCCTTAGGTTAGGATATACAACGTTATAGATGTATATAATGTCCCCATCCAGAAGTAGGCGACGACACGCCAGGAATGTTGTAAAATATAACATCCCAGATGTTAGGTTGCGTTAGGTTAGAATATACAACGTTATAGACGTATATAATGTCCCCATCGAGAAGCAGGCGACGACACGACAGGAATGTTGTAAAATATTACATCCGAGATGCTAGGTTGCTTTAGGTTATGATTTATATCGTTATAGACGTATATAACGTTCCCACCGAGACGTAGGGACCGACATGCCAGGAATGTTGTAAAATATTACATCCCAGATGTTAGGTTGCGTTAGCTTAGGATATACAACGTTCTAGACGTACATAAAGTCCCCATCGAGAAGCAGGCGACGACACGCCAGGAATGTTGAAAAATATAACATCCGAGATGTTATGTTGCCATACGTTAGGATATGTAACGTTATAGACGTATATAATGTTCCCACCGAAAAGTAGCAGCCGAAGCGCCAGGAATGTTGTAAAATATTACATCCGAGATGTTAGGTTGCCTTAGGTTAGGATATATATCGTTATAGACGTATACAATGTTCCGACCGAGAAGTAGGGACCGACATGACAGGAATGTTGTAAAATATGACATCCGAGATGTTAGGTTGCCTTAGGTTAGGATATACAACGTTATAGATGTATATAATGTCCCCATCGAGAAGTAGGCGAAGACACGCCAGGAATGTTGTAAAATATTACATTCTACAAGTGAGGTTGCCTTAGGCTAGGATATATAACGTTATAGACGTATATAATGTTCCCACCGAGAAATAGGGACTGACGCGTCAGGAATGTTCTAAAATATTACACCCGAGATGTTAGGTTCCCTTAGGTTAAGATATACAACGTTATAGACGTATAGAATGTCCCCATCGAGAAGCAGGCGACGACACGCCAGGAATGATGTAAAATATTACACCCGAGATGTTAGGTTCCCTTAGGTTAAGATATATGACGTTATAGATGTATATAATGTCCCCATCCAGAAGTAGGCGACGACACGCCAGGAATGTTGTAAAATATAACATCCCAGATGTTAGGTTGCGTTAGGTTAGAATATACAACGTTATAGACGTATATAATGTCCCCATCGAGAAGCAGGCGACGACACGACAGGAACGTTGTAAAATATTACATTCGACATGTTAGGTAGCCTTAGGCTAGAATATATATCGTTATAGACGTATACAATGTTCCCACCGAGAAGTAGGGACCGACATGCCAGGAATGTTGTAAAATATTACATCCGAGATGTTAGGTTGCCTTAGGTTAGGATATACAACGTTATAGATGTGTATAATGTCCCCATCGAGAAGTAGGCGAGGACACGCCAGGAATGTTGTAAATTATTACATTCTACATGTTGGGTTGCCTTAGGCTAGGATATATATCGTTATAGACGTATACATTGTTTCCACCGAGAAGTAGGGACCGACATGCCAGGAATGTTGTAAAATATTACATCCGAGATGTTAGGTTGCCTTAGGTTAGGATATATATCGTTATAGACGTATATAATGTTCCCACCGAGACGTGGGGACCGACATGCCAGGGATCTTGTAAAATATTACATCCCAGATTTAGGTTGCTTTAGGTTAGGATATTCAACGTTATAGACGTATATAATGTCCCCATCGAGAAGCGGGCGACGACCCACCAGGAATGTTGTAAAATATTACATCCCAGATGTTAGGTTGCGTTGGGTTAGTATATACAAGGTTATAGACGTATATAATGTCCCCATCGAGAAGCAGGCGACGACACGACAGGAATGTTGTAAAATATTACATTCGACATGTTAGGTTGCCTTAGGCTAGAATATATATCGTTATAGACGTATACAATGTTCCCACCGAGAAGCAGGCGACGACACGACAGGAACGTTGTAAAATATTACATTCGATATGTTAGGTAGCCTTAGGCTAGAATATATATCGTTATAGACGTATACAATGTTCCCAACGAGAAGTAGGGACCGACAAGCCAGGAATGTTGTAAAATATTACATCAGAGATGTTAGGTTGCCCTAGGTTAGGATATACAACGTTATAGATGTATATAATGTCCCCATCGAGAAGTAGGCGACGACACGCCAGGAATGTTGTAAAATATTACATTCTACATGTTGGGTTGCCTTAGGCTAGGATATATATCGTTATAGACGTATACATTGTTTCCACCGAGAAGTAGGGACCGACATGCCAGGAATGTTGTAAAATATTACATCCGAGATGTTAGGTTGCCTTATGTTTGGATATATATCGTTATAGACGTATATAATGTTCCCACCGAGACGTGGGGACCGACATGCCAGGGATCTTGTAAAATATTACATCCCAGATGTTAGGTTGCTTTAGGTTAGGATATTCAACGTTATAGACGTATATAATGTCCCCATCGAGAAGCGGGCGACGACACACCAGGAATGATGTAAAATATTACATCCCAGATGTTAGGTTGCGTTAGGTTAGTATATACAAGGTTATAGACGTATATAATGTCCCCATCGAGAAGCAGGCGACGACACGCCAGGATGTTGTAAAATATTACATCCGAGATGTTAGGTTGCCTTAGGTTAGGATATACAACGTTATAGATGTATATAATGTCCCCATCGAGAAGTAGGCGACGACACGCCAGGAATGTTGTAAAATATTACACCCGAGATGTTAGGTTCCCTTAGGTTAGGATATATGACGTTATAGATGTATATAATGTCCCCATCCAGAAGTAGGCGACGACACGCCAGGAATGTTGTAAAATATTACATCCCAGATGTTATGTTGCGTTAGGTTAGAATATACAACGTTATAGACGTATATAATGTCCCCATCGAGAAGCAGGCGACGACACGACAGGAATGTTGTAAAATATTACATTCGACATGTTAGGTTGCCTTAGGCTAGGATATATATCGTTATAGACGTATACAATGTTCCCACAGAGAAGTAGGGACCGACATGACAGGAATGTTGTAAAATATTGCATCCGAGATATTAGGTTGCCTTAGGTTAGGATATACAACGTTATAGATGTATATAATGTCCCCATCGAGAAGTAGGCGACGACACGCCAGGAATGTTGTAAAATATTACATCCCAGATGTTATGTTGCGTTAGGTTAGAATATACAACGTTATAGACGTATATAATGTCCCCATCGAGAAGCAGGCGACGACACGACAGGAATGTTGTAAAATATAACATCCCAGATGTTAGGTTGCGTTTGGTTAGAATATACAACGTTATAGACGTATATAATGTCCCCATCGAGAAGCAGGCGACGACACGACAGGAATGTTGTAAAATATTACATTCGACATGTTAATGTTGCCTTAGGCTAGAATATATATCGTTATAGACGTATACAATGTTCCCACCGAGAAGCAGGCGACGACACGACAGGAAAGTTGTAAAATATTACATTCGACATGTTAGGTAGCCTTAGGCTAGAATATATATCGTTATAGACGTATACAATGTTCCCACCGAGAAGTAGGGACCGACAAGCCAGGAATGTTGTAAAATATTACATCAGAGATGTTAGGTTGCCCTAGGTTAGGATATACAACGTTATAGATGTATATAATGTCCCCATCGAGAAGTAGGCGACGACACGCCAGGAATGTTGTAAAATATTACATTCTACATGTTGGGTTGCCTTAGGCTAGGATATATATCGTTATAGACGTATACATTGTTTCCACCGAGAAGTAGGGACCGACATGCCAGGAATGTTGTAAAATATTACATCCGAGATGTTAGGTTGCCTTAGGTTGGGATATATATCGTTATAGACGTATATAATGTTCCCACCGAGACGTGGGGACCGACATGCCAGGGATCTTGTAAAATATTACATCCCAGATTTAGGTTGCTCTAGGTTAGGATATTCAACGTTATAGACGTATATAATGTCCCCATCGAGAAGCGGGCGACGACCCACCAGGAATGTTGTAAAATATTACATCCCAGATGTTAGGTTGCGTTAGGTTAGTATATACAAGGTTATAGACGTATATAATGTCCCCATCCAGAAGTAGGCGACGACACGCCAGGAATGTTGTAAAATATTACATCCCAGATGTTAGGTTGCGTTGGGTTAGTATATACAAGGTTATAGACGTATATAATGTCCCCATCGAGAAGCAGGCGACGACACGACAGGAATGTTGTAAAATATTACATTCGACATGTTAGGTTGCCTTAGGCTAGAATATATATCGTTATAGACGTATACAATGTTCCCACCGAGAAGCAGGCGACGACACGACAGGAACGTTGTAAAATATTACATTCGATATGTTAGGTAGCCTTAGGCTAGAATATATATCGTTATAGACGTATACAATGTTCCCAACGAGAAGTAGGGACCGACAAGCCAGGAATGTTGTAAAATATTACATCCCAGATGTTAGGTTGCGTTAGCTTAGGATATACAACGTTCTAGACGTACATAAAGTCCCCATCGAGAAGCAGGCGACGACACGCCAGGAATGTTGAAAAATATAACATCCGAGATGTTATGTTGCCATACGTTAGGATATGTAACGTTATAGACGTATATAATGTTCCCACCGAAAAGTAGCAGCCGAAGCGCCAGGAATGTTGTAAAATATTACATCCGAGATGTTAGGTTGCCTTAGGTTAGGATATATATCGTTATAGACGTATACAATGTTCCGACCGAGAAGTAGGGACCGACATGACAGGAATGTTGTAAAATATGACATCCGAGATGTTAGGTTGCCTTAGGTTAGGATATACAACGTTATAGATGTATATAATGTCCCCATCGAGAAGTAGGCGAAGACACGCCAGGAATGTTGTAAAATATTACATTCTACAAGTGAGGTTGCCTTAGGCTAGGATATATAACGTTATAGACGTATATAATGTTCCCACCGAGAAATAGGGACTGACGCGTCAGGAATGTTCTAAAATATTACACCCGAGATGTTAGGTTCCCTTAGGTTAAGATATACAACGTTATAGACGTATAGAATGTCCCCATCGAGAAGCAGGCGACGACACGCCAGGAATGATGTAAAATATTACACCCGAGATGTTAGGTTCCCTTAGGTTAGGATATATGACGTTATAGATGTATATAATGTCCCCATCCAGAAGTAGGCGACGACACGCCAGGAATGTTGTAAAATATAACATCCCAGATGTTAGGTTGCGTTAGGTTAGAATATACAACGTTATAGACGTATATAATGTCCCCATCGAGAAGCAGGCGACGACACGACAGGAACGTTGTAAAATATTACATTCGACATGTTAGGTAGCCTTAGGCTAGAATATATATCGTTATAGACGTATACAATGTTCCCACCGAGAAGTAGGGACCGACATGCCAGGAATGTTGTAAAATATTACATCCGAGATGTTAGGTTGCCTTAGGTTAGGATATACAACGTTATAGATGTGTATAATGTCCCCATCGAGAAGTAGGCGAGGACACGCCAGGAATGTTGTAAATTATTACATTCTACATGTTGGGTTGCCTTAGGCTAGGATATATAACGTTATAGACGTATATAATGTTCCCACCGAGAAATAGGGACTGACGCGTCAGGAATGTTCTAAAATATTACACCCGAGATGTTAGGTTCCCTTAGGTTAAGATATACAACGTTATAGACGTATAGAATGTCCCCATCGAGAAGCAGGCGACGACACGCCAGGAATGATGTAAAATATTACACCCGAGATGTTAGGTTCCCTTAGGTTAGGATATATGACGTTATAGATGTATATAATGTCCCCATCCAGAAGTAGGCGACGACACGCCAGGAAGGTTGTAAAATATAACATCCCAGATGTTAGGTTGCGTTAGGTTAGAATATACAACGTTATAGACGTATATAATGTCCCCATCGAGAAGCAGGCGACGACACGACAGGAACGTTGTAAAATATTACATTCGACATGTTAGGTAGCCTTAGGCTAGAATATATATCGTTATAGACGTATACAATGTTCCCACCGAGAAGTAGGGACCGACATGCCAGGAATGTTGTAAAATATTACATCCGAGATGTTAGGTTGCCTTAGGTTAGGATATACAACGTTATAGATGTGTATAATGTCCCCATCGAGAAGTAGGCGAGGACACGCCAGGAATGTTGTAAATTATTACATTCTACATGTTGGGTTGCCTTAGGCTAGGATATATATCGTTATAGACGTATACATTGTTTCCACCGAGAAGTAGGGACCGACATGCCAGGAATGTTGTAAAATATTACATCCGAGATGTTAGGTTGCCTTAGGTTAGGATATATATCGTTATAGACGTATATAATGTTCCCACCGAGACGTGGGGACCGACATGCCAGGGATCTTGTAAAATATTACATCCCAGATTTAGGTTGCTTTAGGTTAGGATATTCAACGTTATAGACGTATATAATGTCCCCATCGAGAAGCGGGCGACGACCCACCAGGAATGTTGTAAAATATTACATCCCAGATGTTAGGTTGCGTTGGGTTAGTATATACAAGGTTATAGACGTATATAATGTCCCCATCGAGAAGCAGGCGACGACACGACAGGAATGTTGTAAAATATTACATTCGACATGTTAGGTTGCCTTAGGCTAGAATATATATCGTTATAGACGTATACAATGTTCCCACCGAGAAGCAGGCGACGACACGACAGGAACGTTGTAAAATATTACATTCGATATGTTAGGTAGCCTTAGGCTAGAATATATATCGTTATAGACGTATACAATGTTCCCAACGAGAAGTAGGGACCGACAAGCCAGGAATGTTGTAAAATATTACATCCCAGATGTTAGGTTGCGTTAGCTTAGGATATACAACGTTCTAGACGTACATAAAGTCCCCATCGAGAAGCAGGCGACGACACGCCAGGAATGTTGAAAAATATAACATCCGAGATGTTATGTTGCCATACGTTAGGATATGTAACGTTATAGACGTATATAATGTTCCCACCGAAAAGTAGCAGCCGAAGCGCCAGGAATGTTGTAAAATATTACATCCGAGATGTTAGGTTGCCTTAGGTTAGGATATATATCGTTATAGACGTATACAATGTTCCGACCGAGAAGTAGGGACCGACATGACAGGAATGTTGTAAAATATGACATCCGAGATGTTAGGTTGCCTTAGGTTAGGATATACAACGTTATAGATGTATATAATGTCCCCATCGAGAAGTAGGCGAAGACACGCCAGGAATGTTGTAAAATATTACATTCTACAAGTGAGGTTGCCTTAGGCTAGGATATATAACGTTATAGACGTATATAATGTTCCCACCGAGAAATAGGGACTGACGCGTCAGGAATGTTCTAAAATATTACACCCGAGATGTTAGGTTCCCTTAGGTTAAGATATACAACGTTATAGACGTATAGAATGTCCCCATCGAGAAGCAGGCGACGACACGCCAGGAATGATGTAAAATATTACACCCGAGATGTTAGGTTCCCTTAGGTTAGGATATATGACGTTATAGATGTATATAATGTCCCCATCCAGAAGTAGGCGACGACACGCCAGGAATGTTGTAAAATATAACATCCCAGATGTTAGGTTGCGTTAGGTTAGAATATACAACGTTATAGACGTATATAATGTCCCCATCGAGAAGCAGGCGACGACACGACAGGAACGTTGTAAAATATTACATTCGACATGTTAGGTAGCCTTAGGCTAGAATATATATCGTTATAGACGTATACAATGTTCCCACCGAGAAGTAGGGACCGACATGCCAGGAATGTTGTAAAATATTACATCCGAGATGTTAGGTTGCCTTAGGTTAGGATATACAACGTTATAGATGTGTATAATGTCCCCATCGAGAAGTAGGCGAGGACACGCCAGGAATGTTGTAAATTATTACATTCTACATGTTGGGTTGCCTTAGGCTAGGATATATATCGTTATAGACGTATACATTGTTTCCACCGAGAAGTAGGGACCGACATGCCAGGAATGTTGTAAAATATTACATCCGAGATGTTAGGTTGCCTTAGGTTAGGATATATATCGTTATAGACGTATATAATGTTCCCACCGAGACGTGGGGACCGACATGCCAGGGATCTTGTAAAATATTACATCCCAGATTTAGGTTGCTTTAGGTTAGGATATTCAACGTTATAGACGTATATAATGTCCCCATCGAGAAGCGGGCGACGACCCACCAGGAATGTTGTAAAATATTACATCCCAGATGTTAGGTTGCGTTGGGTTAGTATATACAAGGTTATAGACGTATATAATGTCCCCATCGAGAAGCAGGCGACGACACGACAGGAATGTTGTAAAATATTACATTCGACATGTTAGGTTGCCTTAGGCTAGAATATATATCGTTATAGACGTATACAATGTTCCCACCGAGAAGCAGGCGACGACACGACAGGAACGTTGTAAAATATTACATTCGATATGTTAGGTAGCCTTAGGCTAGAATATATATCGTTATAGACGTATACAATGTTCCCAACGAGAAGTAGGGACCGACAAGCCAGGAATGTTGTAAAATATTACATCCCAGATGTTAGGTTGCGTTAGCTTAGGATATACAACGTTCTAGACGTACATAAAGTCCCCATCGAGAAGCAGGCGACGACACGCCAGGAATGTTGAAAAATATAACATCCGAGATGTTATGTTGCCATACGTTAGGATATGTAACGTTATAGACGTATATAATGTTCCCACCGAAAAGTAGCAGCCGAAGCGCCAGGAATGTTGTAAAATATTACATCCGAGATGTTAGGTTGCCTTAGGTTAGGATATATATCGTTATAGACGTATACAATGTTCCGACCGAGAAGTAGGGACCGACATGACAGGAATGTTGTAAAATATGACATCCGAGATGTTAGGTTGCCTTAGGTTAGGATATACAACGTTATAGATGTATATAATGTCCCCATCGAGAAGTAGGCGAAGACACGCCAGGAATGTTGTAAAATATTACATTCTACAAGTGAGGTTGCCTTAGGCTAGGATATATAACGTTATAGACGTATATAATGTTCCCACCGAGAAATAGGGACTGACGCGTCAGGAATGTTCTAAAATATTACACCCGAGATGTTAGGTTCCCTTAGGTTAAGATATACAACGTTATAGACGTATAGAATGTCCCCATCGAGAAGCAGGCGACGACACGCCAGGAATGATGTAAAATATTACACCCGAGATGTTAGGTTCCCTTAGGTTAGGATATATGACGTTATAGATGTATATAATGTCCCCATCCAGAAGTAGGCGACGACACGCCAGGAATGTTGTAAAATATAACATCCCAGATGTTAGGTTGCGTTAGGTTAGAATATACAACGTTATAGACGTATATAATGTCCCCATCGAGAAGCAGGCGACGACACGACAGGAACGTTGTAAAATATTACATTCGACATGTTAGGTAGCCTTAGGCTAGAATATATATCGTTATAGACGTATACAATGTTCCCACCGAGAAGTAGGGACCGACATGCCAGGAATGTTGTAAAATATTACATCCGAGATGTTAGGTTGCCTTAGGTTAGGATATACAACGTTATAGATGTGTATAATGTCCCCATCGAGAAGTAGGCGAGGACACGCCAGGAATGTTGTAAATTATTACATTCTACATGTTGGGTTGCCTTAGGCTAGGATATATATCGTTATAGACGTATACATTGTTTCCACCGAGAAGTAGGGACCGACATGCCAGGAATGTTGTAAAATATTACATCCGAGATGTTAGGTTGCCTTAGGTTAGGATATATATCGTTATAGACGTATATAATGTTCCCACCGAGACGTGGGGACCGACATGCCAGGGATCTTGTAAAATATTACATCCCAGATTTAGGTTGCTTTAGGTTAGGATATTCAACGTTATAGACGTATATAATGTCCCCATCGAGAAGCGGGCGACGACCCACCAGGAATGTTGTAAAATATTACATCCCAGATGTTAGGTTGCGTTGGGTTAGTATATACAAGGTTATAGACGTATATAATGTCCCCATCGAGAAGCAGGCGACGACACGACAGGAATGTTGTAAAATATTACATTCGACATGTTAGGTTGCCTTAGGCTAGAATATATATCGTTATAGACGTATACAATGTTCCCACCGAGAAGCAGGCGACGACACGACAGGAACGTTGTAAAATATTACATTCGATATGTTAGGTAGCCTTAGGCTAGAATATATATCGTTATAGACGTATACAATGTTCCCAACGAGAAGTAGGGACCGACAAGCCAGGAATGTTGTAAAATATTACATCAGAGATGTTAGGTTGCCCTAGGTTAGGATATACAACGTTATAGATGTATATAATGTCCCCATCGAGAAGTAGGCGACGACACGCCAGGAATGTTGTAAAATATTACATTCTACATGTTGGGTTGCCTTAGGCTAGGATATATATCGTTATAGACGTATACATTGTTTCCACCGAGAAGTAGGGACCGACATGCCAGGAATGTTGTAAAATATTACATCCGAGATGTTAGGTTGCCTTATGTTTGGATATATATCGTTATAGACGTATATAATGTTCCCACCGAGACGTGGGGACCGACATGCCAGGGATCTTGTAAAATATTACATCCCAGATGTTAGGTTGCTTTAGGTTAGGATATTCAACGTTATAGACGTATATAATGTCCCCATCGAGAAGCGGGCGACGACACACCAGGAATGATGTAAAATATTACATCCCAGATGTTAGGTTGCGTTAGGTTAGTATATACAAGGTTATAGACGTATATAATGTCCCCATCGAGAAGCAGGCGACGACACGCCAGGATGTTGTAAAATATTACATCCGAGATGTTAGGTTGCCTTAGGTTAGGATATACAACGTTATAGATGTATATAATGTCCCCATCGAGAAGTAGGCGACGACACGCCAGGAATGTTGTAAAATATTACACCCGAGATGTTAGGTTCCCTTAGGTTAGGATATATGACGTTATAGATGTATATAATGTCCCCATCCAGAAGTAGGCGACGACACGCCAGGAATGTTGTAAAATATTACATCCCAGATGTTATGTTGCGTTAGGTTAGAATATACAACGTTATAGACGTATATAATGTCCCCATCGAGAAGCAGGCGACGACACGACAGGAATGTTGTAAAATATTACATTCGACATGTTAGGTTGCCTTAGGCTAGGATATATATCGTTATAGACGTATACAATGTTCCCACAGAGAAGTAGGGACCGACATGACAGGAATGTTGTAAAATATTGCATCCGAGATATTAGGTTGCCTTAGGTTAGGATATACAACGTTATAGATGTATATAATGTCCCCATCGAGAAGTAGGCGACGACACGCCAGGAATGTTGTAAAATATTACATCCCAGATGTTATGTTGCGTTAGGTTAGAATATACAACGTTATAGACGTATATAATGTCCCCATCGAGAAGCAGGCGACGACACGACAGGAATGTTGTAAAATATAACATCCCAGATGTTAGGTTGCGTAAGGTTAGAATATACAACGTTATAGACGTATATAATGTCCCCATCGAGAAGCAGGCGACGACACGACAGGAATGTTGTAAAATATTACATTCGACATGTTAGGTTGCCTTAGGCTAGAATATATATCGTTATAGACGTATACAATGTTCCCACCGAGAAGCAGGCGACGACACGACAGGAACGTTGTAAAATATTACATTCGATATGTTAGGTAGCCTTAGGCTAGAATATATATCGTTATAGACGTATACAATGTTCCCAACGAGAAGTAGGGACCGACAAGCCAGGAATGTTGTAAAATATTACATCAGAGATGTTAGGTTGCCCTAGGTTAGGATATACAACGTTATAGATGTATATAATGTCCCCATCGAGAAGTAGGCGACGACACGCCAGGAATGTTGTAAAATATTACATTCTACATGTTGGGTTGCCTTAGGCTAGGATATATATCGTTATAGACGTATACATTGTTTCCACCGAGAAGTAGGGACCGACATGCCAGGAATGTTGTAAAATATTACATCCGAGATGTTAGGTTGCCTTATGTTTGGATATATATCGTTATAGACGTATATAATGTTCCCACCGAGACGTGGGGACCGACATGCCAGGGATCTTGTAAAATATTACATCCCAGATGTTAGGTTGCTTTAGGTTAGGATATTCAACGTTATAGACGTATATAATGTCCCCATCGAGAAGCGGGCGACGACACACCAGGAATGATGTAAAATATTACATCCCAGATGTTAGGTTGCGTTAGGTTAGTATATACAAGGTTATAGACGTATATAATGTCCCCATCGAGAAGCAGGCGACGACACGCCAGGATGTTGTAAAATATTACATCCGAGATGTTAGGTTGCCTTAGGTTAGGATATACAACGTTATAGATGTATATAATGTCCCCATCGAGAAGTAGGCGACGACACGCCAGGAATGTTGTAAAATATTACACCCGAGATGTTAGGTTCCCTTAGGTTAGGATATATGACGTTATAGATGTATATAATGTCCCCATCCAGAAGTAGGCGACGACACGCCAGGAATGTTGTAAAATATTACATCCCAGATGTTATGTTGCGTTAGGTTAGAATATACAACGTTATAGATGTGTATAATGTCCCCATCGAGAAGTAGGCGACGACACGACAGGAATGTTGTAAAATATTACATTCGACATGTTAGGTTGCCTTAGGCTAGAATATATATCGTTATAGACGTATACAATGTTCCCACCGAGAAGTAGGGACCGACATGCCAGGAATGCTGTAAAATATTACATCCGAGATGTTAGGTTGCCTTAGGTTAGGATATACAACGTTATAGATGTGTATAATGTCCCCATCGAGAAGTAGGCGAGGACACGCCAGGAATGTTGTAAATTATTACATTCTACATGTTGGGTTGCCTTAGGCTAGGATATATATCGTTATAGACGTATACATTGTTTCCACCGAGAAGTAGGGACCGACATGCGAGGAATGTTGTAAAATATTACATCCGAGATGTTAGGTTGCCTTAGGTTAGGATATATATCGTTATAGACGTATATAATGTTCCCACCGAGACGTGGGGACCGACATGCCAGGGATCTTGTAAAATATTACATCCCAGATTTAGGTTGCTTTAGGTTAGGATATTCAACGTTATAGACGTATATAATGTCCCCATCGAGAAGCGGGCGACGACCCACCAGGAATGTTGTAAAATATTACATCCCAGATGTTAGGTTGCGTTGGGTTAGTATATACAAGGTTATAGACGTATATAATGTCCCCATCGAGAAGCAGGCGACGACACGACAGGAATGTTGTAAAATATTACATTCGACATGTTAGGTTGCCTTAGGCTAGAATATATATCGTTATAGACGTATACAATGTTCCCACCGAGAAGCAGGCGACGACACGACAGGAACGTTGTAAAATATTACATTCGACATGTTAGGTAGCCTTAGGCTAGAATATATATCGTTATAGACGTATACAATGTTCCCACCGAGAAGTAGGGACCGACAAGCCAGGAATGTTGTAAAATATTACATCAGAGATGTTAGGTTGCCCTAGGTTAGGATATACAACGTTATAGATGTATATAATGTCCCCATCCAGAAGTAGGCGACGACACGCCAGGAATGTTGTAAAATATTACATCCCAGATGTTATGTTGCGTTAGGTTAGAATATACAACGTTATAGACGTATATAATGTCCCCATCGAGAAGCAGGCGACGACACGACAGGAATGTTGTAAAATATTACATTCGACATGTTAGGTTGCCTTAGGCTAGGATATATATCGTTATAGACGTATACAATGTTCCCACCGAGAAGTAGGGACCGACATGCCAGGAATGTTGTAAAATATTACATCCGAGATGTTAGGTTGCCTTAGGTTAGGATATACAACGTTATAGATGTGTATAATGTCCCCATCGAGAAGTAGGCGACGACACGACAGGAATGTTGTAAAATATTACATTCGACATGTTAGGTTGCCTTAGGCTAGAATATATATCGTTATAGACGTATACAATGTTCCCACCGAGAAGTAGGGACCGACATGCCAGGAATGTTGTAAAATATTACATCCGAGATGTTAGGTTGCCTTAGGTTAGGATATACAACGTTATAGATGTGTATAATGTCCCCATCGAGAAGTAGGCGAGGACACGCCAGGAATGTTGTAAATTATTACATTCTACATGTTGGGTTGCCTTAGGCTAGGATATATATCGTTATAGACGTATACATTGTTTCCACCGAGAAGTAGGGACCGACATGCCAGGAATGTTGTAAAATATTACATCCGAGATGTTAGGTTGCCTTAGGTTAGGATATATATCGTTATAGACGTATATAATGTTCCCACCGAGACGTGGGGACCGACATGCCAGGGATCTTGTAAAATATTACATCCCAGATTTAGGTTGCTTTAGGTTAGGATATTCAACGTTATAGACGTATATAATGTCCCCATCGAGAAGCGGGCGACGACCCACCAGGAATGTTGTAAAATATTACATCCCAGATGTTAGGTTGCGTTGGGTTAGTATATACAAGGTTATAGACGTATATAATGTCCCCATCGAGAAGCAGGCGACGACACGCCAGAATGTTGTAAAATATTACATCCGAGATGTTAGGTTGCCTTAGGTTAGGATATATGACGTTATAGATGTATATAATGTCCCCATCCAGAAGTAGGCGACGACACGCCAGGAATGTTGTAAAATATAACATCCCAGATGTTAGGTTGCGTTAGGTTAGAATATACAACGTTATAGACGTATATATTGTCCCCATCGAGAAGCAGGCGACGACACGACAGGAATGTTGTAAAATATTACATTCGACATGTTAGGTTGCCTTAGGCTAGAATATATATCGTTATAGACGTATACAATGTTCCCACCGAGAAGCAGGCGACGACACGACAGGAACGTTGTAAAATATTACATTCGACATGTTAGGTAGCCTTAGGCTAGAATATATATCGTTATAGACGTATACAATGTTCCCACCGAGAAGTAGGGACCGACAAGCCAGGAATGTTGTAAAATATTACATCAGAGATGTTAGGTTGCCCTAGGTTAGGATATACAACGTTATAGATGTATATAATGTCCCCATCGAGAAGTAGGCGACGACACGCCAGGAATGTTGTAAAATATTACATTCTACATGTTGGGTTGCCTTAGGCTAGGATATATATCGTTATAGACGTATACATTGTTTCCACCGAGAAGTAGGGACCGACATGCCAGGAATGTTGTAAAATATTACATCCGAGATGTTAGGTTGCCTTATGTTTGGATATATATCGTTATAGACGTATATAATGTTCCCACCGAGACGTGGGGACCGACATGCCAGGGATCTTGTAAAATATTACATCCCAGATGTTAGGTTGCTTTTGGTTAGGATATTCAACGTTATAGACGTATATAATGTCCCCATCGAGAAGCGGGCGACGACACACCAGGAATGATGTATAATATTACATCCCAGATGTTAGGTTGCGTTAGGTTAGTATATACAAGGTTATAGACGTATATAATGTCCCCATCGAGAAGCAGGCGACGACACGCCAGAATGTTGTAAAATATTACATCCGAGATGTTAGGTTGCCTTAGGTTAGGATATACAACGTTATAGATGTATATAATGTCCCCATCGAGAAGTAGGCGACGACACGCCAGGAATGTTGTAAAATATTACACCCGAGATGTTAGGTTCCCTTAGGTTAGGATATATGACGTTATAGATGTATATAATGTCCCCATCCAGAAGTAGGCGACGACACGCCAGGAATGTTGTAAAATATTACATCCCAGATGTTATGTTGCGTTAGGTTAGAATATACAACGTTATAGACGTATATAATGTCCCCATCGAGAAGCAGGCGACGACACGACAGGAATGTTGTAAAATATTACATTCGACATGTTAGGTTGCCTTAGGCTAGGATATATATCGTTATAGACGTATACAATGTTCCCACAGAGAAGTAGGGACCGACATGACAGGAATGTTGTAAAATATTGCATCCGAGATATTAGGTTGCCTTAGGTTAGGATATACAACGTTATAGATGTATATAATGTCCCCATCGAGAAGTAGGCGACGACACGCCAGGAATGTTGTACAATATTACATCCGAGATGTTAGGTTCCCGTAGGTTAGGATATATGACGTTATAGATGTATATAATGTCCCCATCCAGAAGTAGGCGACGACACGCCAGGAATGTTGTAAAATATAACATCCCAGATGTTAGGTTGCGTAAGGTTAGAATATACAAGGTTATAGACGTATATAATGTCCCCATCGAGAAGCAGGCGACGACACGACAGGAATGTTGTAAAATATTACATTCGACATGTTAGGTTGCCTTAGGCTAGAATATATATCGTTATAGACGTATACAATGTTCCCACCGAGAAGTAGGGACCGACATGCCAGGAATGTTGTAAAATATTACATCCGAGATGTTAGGTTGCCTTAGGTTAGGATATACAACGTTATAGATGTGTATAATGTCCCCATCGAGAAGTAGGCGACGACACGACAGGAATGTTGTAAAATATTACATTCGACATGTTAGGTTGCCTTAGACTAGAATATATATCGTTATAGACGTATACAATGTTCCCACCGAGAAGTAGGGACCGACATGCCAGGAATGTTGTAAAATATTACATCCGAGATGTTAGGTTGCCTTAGGTTAGGATATACAACGTTATAGACGTATATAATGTCCCCATCGAGAAGTAGGCGACGACACGCCAGGAATGTTGTAAAATATTACACCCGAGATGTTAGGTTCCCTTAGGTTGGGATATATGACGTTATAGATGTATATAATGTCCCCATCCAGAAGTAGGCGACGACACGCCAGGAATGTTGTAAAATATTACATCCGAGATGTTAGGTTGCCTTAGGTTAGGATATATATCGTTATAGACGTATATAATGTTCCCACCGAGACGTGGGGACCGACATGCCAGGGATCTTGTAAAATATTACATCCCAGATTTAGGTTGCTTTAGGTTAGGATATTCAACGTTATAGACGTATATAATGTCCCCATCGAGAAGCGGGCGACGACCCACCAGGAATGTTGTAAAATATTACATCCCAGATGTTAGGTTGCGTTAGGTTAGTATATACAAGGTTATAGACGTATATAATGTCCCCATCGAGAAGCAGGCGACGACACGCCAGAATGTTGTAAAATATTACATCCGAGATGTTAGGTTGCCTTAGGCTAGGATATACAAAGTTATAGATGTATATAATGTCCCCATCGAGAAGTAGGCGACGGCACGCCAGGAATGTTGTAAAATATTACACCCGAGATGTTAGGTTCCCTTAGGTTAGGATATATGACGTTATAGATGTATATAATGTCCCCATCCAGAAGTAGGCGACGACACGCCAGGAATGTTGTAAAATATAACATCCCAGATGTTAGGTTGCGTTAGGTTAGAATATACAACGTTATAGACGTATATAATGTCCTCATCGAGAAGCAGGCGACGACACGACAGGAACGTTGTAAAATATTACATTCGACATGTTAGGTAGCCTTAGGCTAGAATATATATCGTTATGGACGTATACAATGTTCCCACCGAGAAGTAGGGACCGACATGCCAGGAATGTTGTAAAATATTACATCCGAGATGTTAGGTTGCCTTAGGTTAGGATATACAACGTTATAGATGTATATAATGTCCCCATCGAGAAGTAGGCGACGACACGCCAGGAATGTTGTAAAATATTACACCCGAGATGTTATGTTCCCTTAGGTTAGGATATATGACGTTATAGATGTATATAATGTCCCCATCCAGAAGTAGGCGACGACACGCCAGGAATGTTGTAAAATATTACATCCCAGATGTTAGGTTGCGTTAGGTTAGAATATACAACGTTATAGACGTATATAATGTCCCCATTGAGAAGCAGGCGACGACACGACAGGAATGTTGTAAAATATTACATTCGACATGTTAGGTTGCCTTAGGCTAGGATATATATCGTTATAGACGTATACAATGTTCCCACAGAGAAGTAGGGACCGACATGACAGGAATGTTGTAAAATATTGCATCCGAGATATTAGGTTGCCTTAGGTTAGGATATACAACGTTATAGATGTATATAATGTCCCCATCGAGAAGTAGGCGACGACACGCCAGGAATGTTGTAAAATATTACATCCGAGATGTTAGGTTCCCGTAGGTTAGGATATATGACGTTATAGATGTATATAATGTCCCCATCCAGAAGTAGGCGACGACACGCCAGGAATGTTGTAAAATATAACATCCCAGATGTTAGGTTGCGTTAGGTTAGAATATACAACGTTATAGACGTATATAATGTCCCCATCGAGAAGCAGGCGACGACACGGCAGGAATGTTGTAAAATATTACATTCGACATGTTAGGTTGCCTTAGGCTAGAATATATATCGTTATAGACGTATACAATGTTCCCACCGAGAAGTAGGGACCGACATGCCAGGAATGTTGTAAAATATTACATCCGAGATGTTAGGTTGCCTTATGTTTGGATATATATCGTTATAGACGTATATAATGTTCCCACCGAGACGTGGGGACCGACATGCCAGGGATCTTGTAAAATATTACATCCCAGATGTTAGGTTGCCTTAGGTTAGGATATACAACGTTATAGATGTGTATAATGTCCCCATCGAGAAGTAGGCGACGACACGACAGGAATGTTGTAAAATATTACATTCGACATGTTAGGTTGCCTTAGGCTAGAATATATATCGTTATAGACGTATACAATGTTCCCACCGAGAAGTAGGGACCGACATGCCAGGAATGTTGTAAAATATTACATCCGAGATGTTAGGTTGCCTTAGGTTAGGATATACAACGTTATAGATGTGTATAATGTCCCCATCGAGAAGTAGGCGAGGACACGCCAGGAATGTTGTAAATTATTACATTCTACATGTTGGGTTGCCTTAGGCTAGGATATATATCGTTATAGACGTATACATTGTTTCCACCGAGAAGTAGGGACCGACATGCCAGGAATGTTGTAAAATATTACATCCGAGATGTTAGGTTGCCTTAGGTTAGGATATATATCGTTATAGACGTATATAATGTTCCCACCGAGACGTGGGGACCGACATGCCAGGGATCTTGTAAAATATTACATCCCAGATTTAGGTTGCTTTAGGTTAGGATATTCAACGTTATAGACGTATATAATGTCCCCATCGAGAAGCGGGCGACGACCCACCAGGAATGTTGTAAAATATTACATCCCAGATGTTAGGTTGCGTTGGGTTAGTATATACAAGGTTATAGACGTATATAATGTCCCCATCGAGAAGCAGGCGACGACACGCCAGAATGTTGTAAAATATTACATCCGAGATGTTAGGTTGCCTTAGGTTAGGATATATGACGTTATAGATGTATATAATGTCCCCATCCAGAAGTAGGCGACGACACGCCAGGAATCTTGTAAAATATAACATCCCAGATGTTAGGTTGCGTTAGGTTAGAATATACAACGTTATAGACGTATATATTGTCCCCATCGAGAAGCAGGCGACGACACGACAGGAATGTTGTAAAATATTACATTCGACATGTTAGGTTGCCTTAGGCTAGAATATATATCGTTATAGACGTATACAATGTTCCCACCGAGAAGCAGGCGACGACACGACAGGAACGTTGTAAAATATTACATTCGACATGTTAGGTAGCCTTAGGCTAGAATATATATCGTTATAGACGTATACAATGTTCCCACCGAGAAGTAGGGACCGACAAGCCAGGAATGTTGTAAAATATTACATCAGAGATGTTAGGTTGCCCTAGGTTAGGATATACAACGTTATAGATGTATATAATGTCCGCATCGAGAAGTAGGCGACGACACGCCAGGAATGTTGTAAAATATTACATTCTACATGTTGGGTTGCCTTAGGCTAGGATATATATCGTTATAGACGTATACATTGTTTCCACCGAGAAGTAGGGACCGACATGCCAGGAATGTTGTAAAATATTACATCCGAGATGTTAGGTTGCCTTATGTTTGGATATATATCGTTATAGACGTATATAATGTTCCCACCGAGACGTGGGGACCGACATGCCAGGGATCTTGTAAAATATTACATCCCAGATGTTAGGTTGCTTTTGGTTAGGATATTCAACGTTATAGACGTATATAATGTCCCCATCGAGAAGCGGGCGACGACACACCAGGAATGATGTATAATATTACATCCCAGATGTTAGGTTGCGTTAGGTTAGTATATACAAGGTTATAGACGTATATAATGTCCCCATCGAGAAGCAGGCGACGACACGCCAGAATGTTGTAAAATATTACATCCGAGATGTTAGGTTGCCTTAGGTTAGGATATACAACGTTATAGATGTATATAATGTCCCCATCGAGAAGTAGGCGACGACACGCCAGGAATGTTGTAAAATATTACACCCGAGATGTTAGGTTCCCTTAGGTTAGGATATATGACGTTATAGATGTATATAATGTCCCCATCCAGAAGTAGGCGACGACACGCCAGGAATGTTGTAAAATATTACATCCCAGATGTTATGTTGCGTTAGGTTAGAATATACAACGTTATAGACGTATATAATGTCCCCATCGAGAAGCAGGCGACGACACGACAGGAATGTTGTAAAATATTACATTCGACATGTTAGGTTGCCTTAGGCTAGGATATATATCGTTATAGACGTATACAATGTTCCCACAGAGAAGTAGGGACCGACATGACAGGAATGTTGTAAAATATTGCATCCGAGATATTAGGTTGCCTTAGGTTAGGATATACAACGTTATAGATGTATATAATGTCCCCATCGAGAAGTAGGCGACGACACGCCAGGAATGTTGTACAATATTACATCCGAGATGTTAGGTTCCCGTAGGTTAGGATATATGACGTTATAGATGTATATAATGTCCCCATCCAGAAGTAGGCGACGACACGCCAGGAATGTTGTAAAATATAACATCCCAGATGTTAGGTTGCGTAAGGTTAGAATATACAAGGTTATAGACGTATATAATGTCCCCATCGAGAAGCAGGCGACGACACGACAGGAATGTTGTAAAATATTACATTCGACATGTTAGGTTGCCTTAGGCTAGAATATATATCGTTATAGACGTATACAATGTTCCCACCGAGAAGTAGGGACCGACATGCCAGGAATGTTGTAAAATATTACATCCGAGATGTTAGGTTGCCTTCGGTTAGGATATACAACGTTATAGATGTGTATAATGTCCCCATCGAGAAGTAGGCGACGACACGACAGGAATGTTGTAAAATATTACATTCGACATGTTAGGTTGCCTTAGACTAGAATATATATCGTTATAGACGTATACAATGTTCCCACCGAGAAGTAGGGACCGACATGCCAGGAATGTTGTAAAATATTACATCCGAGATGTTAGGTTGCCTTAGGTTAGGATATACAACGTTATAGACGTATATAATGTCCCCATCGAGAAGTAGGCGACGACACGCCAGGAATGTTGTAAAATATTACACCCGAGATGTTAGGTTCCCTTAGGTTGGGATATATGACGTTATAGATGTATATAATGTCCCCATCCAGAAGTAGGCGACGACACGCCAGGAATGTTGTAAAATATTACATCCGAGATGTTAGGTTGCCTTAGGTTAGGATATATATCGTTATAGACGTATATAATGTTCCCACCGAGACGTGGGGACCGACATGCCAGGGATCTTGTAAAATATTACATCCCAGATTTAGGTTGCTTTAGGTTAGGATATTCAACGTTATAGACGTATATAATGTCCCCATCGAGAAGCGGGCGACGACCCACCAGGAATGTTGTAAAATATTACATCCCAGATGTTAGGTTGCGTTAGGTTAGTATATACAAGGTTATAGACGTATATAATGTCCCCATCGAGAAGCAGGCGACGACACGCCAGAATGTTGTAAAATATTACATCCGAGATGTTAGGTTGCCTTAGGCTAGGATATACAAAGTTATAGATGTATATAATGTCCCCATCGAGAAGTAGGCGACGGCACGCCAGGAATGTTGTAAAATATTACACCCGAGATGTTAGGTTCCCTTAGGTTAGGATATATGACGTTATAGATGTATATAATGTCCCCATCCAGAAGTAGGCGACGACACGCCAGGAATGTTGTAAAATATAACATCCCAGATGTTAGGTTGCGTTAGGTTAGAATATACAACGTTATAGACGTATATAATGTCCTCATCGAGAAGCAGGCGACGACACGACAGGAACGTTGTAAAATATTACATTCGACATGTTAGGTAGCCTTAGGCTAGAATATATATCGTTATGGACGTATACAATGTTCCCACCGAGAAGTAGGGACCGACATGCCAGGAATGTTGTAAAATATTACATCCGAGATGTTAGGTTGCCTTAGGTTAGGATATACAACGTTATAGATGTATATAATGTCCCCATCGAGAAGTAGGCGACGACACGCCAGGAATGTTGTAAAATATTACACCCGAGATGTTAGGTTCCCTTAGGTTAGGATATATGACGTTATAGATGTATATAATGTCCCCATCCAGAAGTAGGCGACGACACGCCAGGAATGTTGTAAAATATTACATCCCAGATGTTAGGTTGCGTTAGGTTAGAATATACAACGTTATAGACGTATATAATGTCCCCATTGAGAAGCAGGCGACGACACGACAGGAATGTTGTAAAATATTACATTCGACATGTTAGGTTGCCTTAGGCTAGGATATATATCGTTATAGACGTATACAATGTTCCCACAGAGAAGTAGGGACCGACATGACAGGAATGTTGTAAAATATTGCATCCGAGATATTAGGTTGCCTTAGGTTAGGATATACAACGTTATAGATGTATATAATGTCCCCATCGAGAAGTAGGCGACGACACGCCAGGAATGTTGTAAAATATTACATCCGAGATGTTAGGTTCCCGTAGGTTAGGATATATGACGTTATAGATGTATATAATGTCCCCATCCAGAAGTTGGCGACGACACGCCAGGAATGTTGTAAAATATAACATCCCAGATGTTAGGTTGCGTTAGGTTAGAATATACAACGTTATAGACGTATATAATGTCCCCATCGAGAAGCAGGCGACGACACGGCAGGAATGTTGTAAAATATTACATTCGACATGTTAGGTTGCCTTAGGCTAGAATATATATCGTTATAGACGTATACAATGTTCCCACCGAGAAGTAGGGACCGACATGCCAGGAATGTTGTAAAATATTACATCCGAGATGTTAGGCTGCCTTAGGTTAGGATATACAACGTTATAGATGTGTATAATGTCCCCATCGAGAAGTAGGCGACGACACGCCAGGAATGTTGTAAAATATTACATTCTACATGTTGGGTTGCCTTAGGCTAGGATATATATCGTTATAGACGTATACATTGTTTCCACCGAGAAGTAGGGACCGACATGCCAGGAATGTTGTAAAATATTACATCCGAGATGTTAGGTTGCCTTAGGTTAGGATATATATCGTTATAGACGTATATAATGTTCCCACCGAGATGTAGTGACCGACATGCCAGGAATGTTGTAAAGTATTACATCCGAGATGTTAGGTTGCCTTAGGTTAGGATATATATCGTTATAGACGTATATAATGATCCCACCGAGACGTCGGGACCGACATGCCAGGAAAGTATCAAAATATTACATCCGATATGTTAGGTTCCTTTAGGTTAGGATATATGACGTTATAGATCTATATAATGTCCACATCCAAAAGTAGGCGACGACACGCCAGGAATGTTGTAAAATATTACATCCCAGATGTTAGGTTGCGTTAGGTTAGAATATACAACGTTATAGACGTATATAATGTCCCCATCGAGAGGCAGGCGACGACACGACAGGAATGTTGTAAAATATTACATTCGACATGTTAGGTTGCCTTAGGTTAGGATATACAACGTTATAGATGTATATAATGTCCCCATCGAGAAGCAGGCGGCGACACGACAGGAATGTTGTAAAATATTACATTCGACATGTTAGGTTGCCTTAGGCTAGGATATATATCGTTATAGACGTATACAATGTTCCCACCGAGAAGTAGGGCCCGACATGCCAGGAATGTTGTAAAATATTACATCCGAGATGTTAGGTTGCCTTAGGTTAGGATATACAACGTTATAGATGTATATAATGTCCCCATCGAGAAGTAGGCGACGACACGCCAGAATGTTGTAAAATATTACATCCGAGATGTTAGGTTGCCTTAGGTTAGGATATACAACGTTATAGATGTATATAATGTCCCCATCGAGAAGTAGGCGACGACACTCCAGGAATGTTGTAAAATATTACATTCGACACGTTAGGTTGCCTTAGGCTAGTATATATATCGTTATCGACGTATACAATGTTCCCACCGAGAAGTAGGGCCCGACATGCCAGGAATGTTGTAAAATATTACATCCGAGATGTTAGGTTGCCTTAGGTTAGGATATACAACGTTATAGATGTATATAATGTCCCCATCGAGAAGTAGGCGACGACACGCCAGAATGTTGTAAAATATTACATCCGACATGTTAGGTTGCCTTAGGTTAGGATATACAACGTTATAGACGTATATAATGTCCCCATCGAGAAGTAGGCGACGACACGCCAGGAATGTTGTAAAATATTACATCCGAGATGTTAGGTTGCCTTAGGTTGGGATATATGACGTTATAGATGTATATAATGTCCCCATCCAGAAGTAGGCGACGACACGCCAGGAATGTTGTAAAATATTACATCCGAGATGTTAGGTTGCCTTAGGTTAGGATATATATCGTTATAGACGTATATAATGTTCCCACCGAGACGTGGGGACCGACATGCCAGGGATCTTGTAAAATATTACATCCCAGATTTAGGTTGCTTTAGGTTAGGATATTCAACGTTATAGACGTATATAATGTCCCCATCGAGAAGCGGGCGACGACCCACCAGGAATGTTGTAAAATATTACATCCCAGATGTTAGGTTGCGTTAGGTTAGTATATACAAGGTTATAGACGTATATAATGTCCCCATCGAGAAGCAGGCGACGACACGCCAGAATGTTGCAAAATATTACATCCGAGATGTTAGGTTGCCTTAGGCTAGGATATACAAAGTTATAGATGTATATAATGTCCCCATCGAGAAGTAGGCGACGGCACGCCAGGAATGTTGTAAAATATTACACCCGAGATGTTAGGTTCCCTTAGGTTAGGATATATGACGTTATAGATGTATATAATGTCCCCATCCAGAAGTAGGCGACGACACGCCAGGAATATTGTAAAATATAACATTCCAGATGTTAGGTTGTGTTAGGTTAGAATATACAACGTTATAGACGTATATAATGCCCCCATCGAGAAGCAGGCGACGACACGCCAGGAATGTTGTAAAATATTACACCCGAGATGTTAGGTTCCCTTAGGTTAGGATATATGACGTTATAGATGTATATAATGTCCCCATCCAGAAGTAGGCGACGACACGCCAGGAATGTTGTAAAATATAACATCCCAGATGTTAGGTTGCGTTAGGTTAGAATATACAACGTTATAGACGTATATAATGTCCTCATCGAGAAGCAGGCGACGACACGACAGGAACGTTGTAAAATATTACATTCGACATGTTAGGTAGCCTTAGGCTAGAATATATATCGTTATGGACGTATACAATGTTCCCACCGAGAAGTAGGGACCGACATGCCAGGAATGTTGTAAAATATTACATCCGAGATGTTAGGTTGCCTTAGGTTAGGATATACAACGTTATAGATGTATATAATGTCCCCATCGAGAAGTAGGCGACGACACGCCTGGAATGTTGTAAAATATTACATTCTACATGTTGGGTTGCCTTAGGCTAGGATATATATCGTTATAGACGTATACATTGTTTCCACCGAGAAGTAGGGACCGACATGCCAGGAATGTTGTAAAATATTACATCCGAGATGTTAGGTTGCCTTAGGTTAGGATATATATCGTTATAGACGTATATAATGTTCCCACCGAGACGTGGGGACCGACATGCCAGCGATCTTGTAAAATATTACATCCCAGATTTAGGTTGCTTTAGGTTAGGATATTCAACGTTATAGACGTATATAATGTCCCCATCGAGAAGCGGGCGACGACCCACCAGGAATGATGTAAAATATTACATCCCAGATGTTAGGTTGCGTTAGGTTAGTATATACAAGGTTATAGACGTATATAGTGTCCCCATCGAGAAGCAGGCGACGACACGCCAGAATGTTGTAAAATATTACATCCGAGATGTTAGGTTGCCTTAGGTTAGGATATACAACGTTATAGATGTATATAATGTCCCCATCGAGAAGTAGGCGACGACACGCCAGGAATGTTGTGAAATATAACATCCCAGATGTTAGGTTGCGTTAGGTTAGAATATACAACGTTATAGACGTATATAATGTCCCCATCGAGAAGCAGGCGACGACACGACAGGAACGTTGTAAAATATTACATTCGACATGTTAGGTAGCCTTAGGCTAGAATATATATCGTTATAGACGTATACAATGTTCCCACCGAGAAGTAGGGACCGACAAGCCAGGAATGTTGTAAAATATTACATCAGAGATGTTAGGTTGCCTTAGGTTAGGATATACAACGTTATAGATGTATATAATGTCCCCATCGAGAAGTAGGCGACGACACGCCAGGAATGTTGTAAAATATTACATTCTACATGTTGGGTTGCCTTAGGCTAGGATATATATCGTTATAGACGTATACATTGTTTCCACCGAGAAGTAGGGACCGACATGCCAGGAATGTTTTAAAATATTACATCCGAGATGTTAGGTTGCCTTATGTTTGGATATATATCGTTATAGACGTATATAATGTTCCCACCGAGACGTGGGGACCGACATGCCAGGGATCTTGTAAAATATTACATCCCAGATGTTAGGTTGCTTTTGGTTAGGATATTCAACGTTATAGACGTATATAATGTCCCCATCGAGAAGCGGGCGACGACACACCAGGAATGATGTATAATATTACATCCCAGATGTTAGGTTGCGTTAGGTTAGTATATACAAGGTTATAGACGTATATAATGTCCCCATCGAGAAGCAGGCGACGACACGCCAGAATGTTGTAAAATATTACATCCGAGATGTTAGGTTGCCTTAGGTTAGGATATACAACGTTATAGATGTATATAATGTCCCCATCGAGAAGTAGGCGACGACACGCCAGGAATGTTGTAAAATATTACACCCGAGATGTTAGGTTCCCTTAGGTTAGGATATATGACGTTATAGATGTATATAATGTCCCCATCCAGAAGTAGGCGACGACACGCCAGGAATGTTGTAAAATATTACATCCCAGATGTTATGTTGCGTTAGGTTAGAATATACAACGTTATAGACGTATATAATGTCCCCATCGAGAAGCAGGCGACGACACGACAGGAATGTTGTAAAATATTACATTCGACATGTTAGGTTGCCTTAGGCTAGGATATATATCGTTATAGACGTATACAATGTTCCCACAGAGAAGTAGGGACCGACATGACAGGAATGTTGTAAAATATTGCATCCGAGATATTAGGTTGCCTTAGGTTAGGATATACAACGTTATAGATGTATATAATGTCCCCATCGAGAAGTAGGCGACGACACGCCAGGAATGTTGTACAATATTACATCCGAGATGTTAGGTTCCCGTAGGTTAGGATATATGACGTTATAGATGTATATAATGTCCCCATCCAGAAGTAGGCGACGACACGCCAGGAATGTTGTAAAATATAACATCCCAGATGTTAGGTTGCGTAAGGTTAGAATATACAAGGTTATAGACGTATATAATGTCCCCATCGAGAAGCAGGCGACGACACGACAGGAATGTTGTAAAATATTACATTCGACATGTTAGGTTGCCTTAGGCTAGAATATATATCGTTATAGACGTATACAATGTTCCCACCGAGAAGTAGGGACCGACATGCCAGGAATGTTGTAAAATATTACATCCGAGATGTTAGGTTGCCTTCGGTTAGGATATACAACGTTATAGATGTGTATAATGTCCCCATCGAGAAGTAGGCGACGACACGACAGGAATGTTGTAAAATATTACATTCGACATGTTAGGTTGCCTTAGACTAGAATATATATCGTTATAGACGTATACAATGTTCCCACCGAGAAGTAGGGACCGACATGCCAGGAATGTTGTAAAATATTACATCCGAGATGTTAGGTTGCCTTAGGTTAGGATATACAACGTTATAGACGTATATAATGTCCCCATCGAGAAGTAGGCGACGACACGCCAGGAATGTTGTAAAATATTACACCCGAGATGTTAGGTTCCCTTAGGTTGGGATATATGACGTTATAGATGTATATAATGTCCCCATCCAGAAGTAGGCGACGACACGCCAGGAATGTTGTAAAATATTACATCCGAGATGTTAGGTTGCCTTAGGTTAGGATATATATCGTTATAGACGTATATAATGTTCCCACCGAGACGTGGGGACCGACATGCCAGGGATCTTGTAAAATATTACATCCCAGATTTAGGTTGCTTTAGGTTAGGATATTCAACGTTATAGACGTATATAATGTCCCCATCGAGAAGCGGGCGACGACCCACCAGGAATGTTGTAAAATATTACATCCCAGATGTTAGGTTGCGTTAGGTTAGTATATACAAGGTTATAGACGTATATAATGTCCCCATCGAGAAGCAGGCGACGACACGCCAGAATGTTGTAAAATATTACATCCGAGATGTTAGGTTGCCTTAGGCTAGGATATACAAAGTTATAGATGTATATAATGTCCCCATCGAGAAGTAGGCGACGGCACGCCAGGAATGTTGTAAAATATTACACCCGAGATGTTAGGTTCCCTTAGGTTAGGATATATGACGTTATAGATGTATATAATGTCCCCATCCAGAAGTAGGCGACGACACGCCAGGAATGTTGTAAAATATAACATCCCAGATGTTAGGTTGCGTTAGGTTAGAATATACAACGTTATAGACGTATATAATGTCCTCATCGAGAAGCAGGCGACGACACGACAGGAACGTTGTAAAATATTACATTCGACATGTTAGGTAGCCTTAGGCTAGAATATATATCGTTATGGACGTATACAATGTTCCCACCGAGAAGTAGGGACCGACATGCCAGGAATGTTGTAAAATATTACATCCGAGATGTTAGGTTGCCTTAGGTTAGGATATACAACGTTATAGATGTATATAATGTCCCCATCGAGAAGTAGGCGACGACACGCCAGGAATGTTGTAAAATATTACACCCGAGATGTTAGGTTCCCTTAGGTTAGGATATATGACGTTATAGATGTATATAATGTCCCCATCCAGAAGTAGGCGACGACACGCCAGGAATGTTGTAAAATATTACATCCCAGATGTTAGGTTGCGTTAGGTTAGAATATACAACGTTATAGACGTATATAATGTCCCCATTGAGAAGCAGGCGACGACACGACAGGAATGTTGTAAAATATTACATTCGACATGTTAGGTTGCCTTAGGCTAGGATATATATCGTTATAGACGTATACAATGTTCCCACAGAGAAGTAGGGACCGACATGACAGGAATGTTGTAAAATATTGCATCCGAGATATTAGGTTGCCTTAGGTTAGGATATACAACGTTATAGATGTATATAATGTCCCCATCGAGAAGTAGGCGACGACACGCCAGGAATGTTGTAAAATATTACATCCGAGATGTTAGGTTCCCGTAGGTTAGGATATATGACGTTATAGATGTATATAATGTCCCCATCCAGAAGTAGGCGACGACACGCCAGGAATGTTGTAAAATATAACATCCCAGATGTTAGGTTGCGTTAGGTTAGAATATACAACGTTATAGACGTATATAATGTCCCCATCGAGAAGCAGGCGACGACACGGCAGGAATGTTGTAAAATATTACATTCGACATGTTAGGTTGCCTTAGGCTAGAATATATATCGTTATAGACGTATACAATGTTCCCACCGAGAAGTAGGGACCGACATGCCAGGAATGTTGTAAAATATTACATCCGAGATGTTAGGCTGCCTTAGGTTAGGATATACAACGTTATAGATGTGTATAATGTCCCCATCGAGAAGTAGGCGACGACACGCCAGGAATGTTGTAAAATATTACATTCTACATGTTGGGTTGCCTTAGGCTAGGATATATATCGTTATAGACGTATACATTGTTTCCACCGAGAAGTAGGGACCGACATGCCAGGAATGTTGTAAAATATTACATCCGAGATGTTAGGTTGCCTTAGGTTAGGATATATATCGTTATAGACGTATATAATGTTCCCACCGAGATGTAGTGACCGACATGCCAGGAATGTTGTAAAGTATTACATCCGAGATGTTAGGTTGCCTTAGGTTAGGATATATATCGTTATAGACGTATATAATGATCCCACCGAGACGTCGGGACCGACATGCCAGGAAAGTATCAAAATATTACATCCGATATGTTAGGTTCCTTTAGGTTAGGATATATGACGTTATAGATCTATATAATGTCCACATCCAAAAGTAGGCGACGACACGCCAGGAATGTTGTAAAATATTACATCCCAGATGTTAGGTTGCGTTAGGTTAGAATATACAACGTTATAGACGTATATAATGTCCCCATCGAGAGGCAGGCGACGACACGACAGGAATGTTGTAAAATATTACATTCGACATGTTAGGTTGCCTTAGGTTAGGATATACAACGTTATAGATGTATATAATGTCCCCATCGAGAAGCAGGCGGCGACACGACAGGAATGTTGTAAAATATTACATTCGACATGTTAGGTTGCCTTAGGCTAGGATATATATCGTTATAGACGTATACAATGTTCCCACCGAGAAGTAGGGCCCGACATGCCAGGAATGTTGTAAAATATTACATCCGAGATGTTAGGTTGCCTTAGGTTAGGATATACAACGTTATAGATGTATATAATGTCCCCATCGAGAAGTAGGCGACGACACGCCAGAATGTTGTAAAATATTACATCCGAGATGTTAGGTTGCCTTAGGTTAGGATATACAACGTTATAGATGTATATAATGTCCCCATCGAGAAGTAGGCGACGACACGCCAGGAATGTTGTAAAATATTACATTCGACACGTTAGGTTGCCTTAGGCTAGTATATATATCGTTATCGACGTATACAATGTTCCCACCGAGAAGTAGGGCCCGACATGCCAGGAATGTTGTAAAATATTACATCCGAGATGTTAGGTTGCCTTAGGTTAGGATATACAACGTTATAGATGTATATAATGTCCCCATCGAGAAGTAGGCGACGACACGCCAGAATGTTGTAAAATATTACATCCGACATGTTAGGTTGCCTTAGGTTAGGATATACAACGTTATAGACGTATATAATGTCCCCATCGAGAAGTAGGCGACGACACGCCAGGAATGTTGTAAAATATTACATCCGAGATGTTAGGTTGCCTTAGGTTGGGATATATGACGTTATAGATGTATATAATGTCCCCATCCAGAAGTAGGCGACGACACGCCAGGAATGTTGTAAAATATTACATCCGAGATGTTAGGTTGCCTTAGGTTAGGATATATATCGTTATAGACGTATATAATGTTCCCACCGAGACGTGGGGACCGACATGCCAGGGATCTTGTAAAATATTACATCCCAGATTTAGGTTGCTTTAGGTTAGGATATTCAACGTTATAGACGTATATAATGTCCCCATCGAGAAGCGGGCGACGACCCACCAGGAATGTTGTAAAATATTACATCCCAGATGTTAGGTTGCGTTAGGTTAGTATATACAAGGTTATAGACGTATATAATGTCCCCATCGAGAAGCAGGCGACGACACGCCAGAATGTTGCAAAATATTACATCCGAGATGTTAGGTTGCCTTAGGCTAGGATATACAAAGTTATAGATGTATATAATGTCCCCATCGAGAAGTAGGCGACGGCACGCCAGGAATGTTGTAAAATATTACACCCGAGATGTTAGGTTCCCTTAGGTTAGGATATATGACGTTATAGATGTATATAATGTCCCCATCCAGAAGTAGGCGACGACACGCCAGGAATATTGTAAAATATAACATTCCAGATGTTAGGTTGTGTTAGGTTAGAATATACAACGTTATAGACGTATATAATGCCCCCATCGAGAAGCAGGCGACGACACGCCAGGAATGTTGTAAAATATTACACCCGAGATGTTAGGTTCCCTTAGGTTAGGATATATGACGTTATAGATGTATATAATGTCCCCATCCAGAAGTAGGCGACGACACGCCAGGAATGTTGTAAAATATAACATCCCAGATGTTAGGTTGCGTTAGGTTAGAATATACAACGTTATAGACGTATATAATGTCCTCATCGAGAAGCAGGCGACGACACGACAGGAACGTTGTAAAATATTACATTCGACATGTTAGGTAGCCTTAGGCTAGAATATATATCGTTATGGACGTATACAATGTTCCCACCGAGAAGTAGGGACCGACATGCCAGGAATGTTGTAAAATATTACATCCGAGATGTTAGGTTGCCTTAGGTTAGGATATACAACGTTATAGATGTATATAATGTCCCCATCGAGAAGTAGGCGACGACACGCCTGGAATGTTGTAAAATATTACATTCTACATGTTGGGTTGCCTTAGGCTAGGATATATATCGTTATAGACGTATACATTGTTTCCACCGAGAAGTAGGGACCGACATGCCAGGAATGTTGTAAAATATTACATCCGAGATGTTAGGTTGCCTTAGGTTAGGATATATATCGTTATAGACGTATATAATGTTCCCACCGAGACGTGGGGACCGACATGCCAGCGATCTTGTAAAATATTACATCCCAGATTTAGGTTGCTTTAGGTTAGGATATTCAACGTTATAGACGTATATAATGTCCCCATCGAGAAGCGGGCGACGACCCACCAGGAATGATGTAAAATATTACATCCCAGATGTTAGGTTGCGTTAGGTTAGTATATACAAGGTTATAGACGTATATAGTGTCCCCATCGAGAAGCAGGCGACGACACGCCAGAATGTTGTAAAATATTACATCCGAGATGTTAGGTTGCCTTAGGTTAGGATATACAACGTTATAGATGTATATAATGTCCCCATCGAGAAGTAGGCGACGACACGCCAGGAATGTTGTGAAATATAACATCCCAGATGTTAGGTTGCGTTAGGTTAGAATATACAACGTTATAGACGTATATAATGTCCCCATCGAGAAGCAGGCGACGACACGACAGGAACGTTGTAAAATATTACATTCGACATGTTAGGTAGCCTTAGGCTAGAATATATATCGTTATAGACGTATACAATGTTCCCACCGAGAAGTAGGGACCGACAAGCCAGGAATGTTGTAAAATATTACATCAGAGATGTTAGGTTGCCTTAGGTTAGGATATACAACGTTATAGATGTATATAATGTCCCCATCGAGAAGTAGGCGACGACACGCCAGGAATGTTGTAAAATATTACATTCTACATGTTGGGTTGCCTTAGGCTAGGATATATATCGTTATAGACGTATACATTGTTTCCACCGAGAAGTAGGGACCGACATGCCAGGAATGTTTTAAAATATTACATCCGAGATGTTAGGTTGCCTTATGTTTGGATATATATCGTTATAGACGTATATAATGTTCACACCGAGACGTGGGGACCGACATGCCAGGGATCTTGTAAAATATAACATCCCATATGTTAGGTTGCTTTAGGTTAGGATATTCAACGTTATAGACGTATATAATGTCCCCATCGAGAAGCGGGCGACGACCCACCAGGAATGAATTAAAATATTACATCCCAGATGTTAGGTTGCGTTAGGTTAGTATATACAAGGTTATAGACGTATATAATGTCCCCATCGAGAAGCAGGCGACGACACGCCAGAATGTTGTAAAATATTACATCCGAGATGTTAGGTTGCCTTAAGTTAGGATATACAACGTTATAGATGTATATAATGTCCCCATCGAGAAGTAGGCGACGACACGCCAGGAATGTTGTAAAATATTACACCCGAGATGTTAGGTTCCCTTAGGTTAGGATATATGACGTTATAGATGTATATAATGTCCCCATCCAGAAGTAGGCGACGACACGCCAGGAATGTTGTAAAATATTACATCCCAGATGTTAGGTTGCGTTAGGTTAGAATATACAACGTTATAGACGTATATAATGTCCCCATTGAGAAGCAGGCGACGACACGACAGGAATGTTGTAAAATATTACATTCGACATCTTAGGTTGCCTTAGGCTAGGATATATATCGTTATAGACGTATACAATGTTCCCACAGAGAAGTAGGGACCGACATGACGGGAATGTTGTAAAATATTGCATCCGAGATATTAGGTTGCCTTAGGTTAGGATATACAACGTTATAGATGTATATAATGTCCCCATCGAGAAGTAGGCGACGACACGCCAGGAATGTTGTAAAATATTACATCCGAGATGTTACGTTCCCGTAGGTTAGGATATATGACGTTATAGATGTATATAATGTCCCCATCCAGAAGTAGGCGACGACACGCCAGGAATGTTGTAAAATATAACATCCCAGATGTTAGGTTGCGTTAGGTTAGAATATACAACGTTATAGACGTATATAATGTCCCCATCGAGAAGCAGGCGACGACACGACAGGAATGTTGTAAAATATTACATTCGACATGTTAGGTTGCCTTAGGCTAGAATATATATCGTTATAGACGTATACAATGTTGCCACCGAGAAGTAGGGACCGACATGCCAGGAATGTTGTAAAATATTACATCCGAGATGTTAGGCTGCCTTAGGTTAGGATATACAACGTTATAGATGTGTATAATGTCCCCATCGAGAAGTAGGCGACGACACGCCAGGAATGTTGTAAAATATTACATTCTACATGTTGGGTTGCCTTAGGCTAGGATATATATCGTTATAGACGTATACATTGTTTCCACCGAGAAGTAGGGACCGACATGCCAGGAATGTTGTAAAATATTACATCCGAGATGTTAGGTTGCCTTAGGTTAGGATATATATCGTTATAGACGTATATAATGTTCCCACCGAGATGTAGTGACCGACATGCCAGGAATGTTGTAAAGTATTACATCCGAGATGTTAGGTTGCCTTAGGTTAGGATATATATCGTTATAGACGTATATAATGATCCCACCGAGACGTCGGGACCGACATGCCAGGAAAGTATCAAAATATTACATCCGATATGTTAGGTTCCTTTAGGTTAGGATATATGACGTTATAGATCTATATAATGTCCACATCCAAAAGTAGGCGACGACACGCCAGGAATGTTGTAAAATATTACATCCCAGATGTTAGGTTGCGTTAGGTTAGAATATACAACGTTATAGACGTATATAATGTCCCCATCGAGAGGCAGGCGACGACACGACAGGAATGTTGTAAAATATTACATTCGACATGTTAGGTTGCCTTAGGTTAGGATATACAACGTTATAGATGTATATAATGTCCCCATCGAGAAGCAGGCGGCGACACGACAGGAATGTTGTAAAATATTACATTCGACATGTTAGGTTGCCTTAGGCTAGGATATATATCGTTATAGACGTATACAATGTTCCCACCGAGAAGTAGGGCCCGACATGCCAGGAATGTTGTAAAATATTACATCCGAGATGTTAGGTTGCCTTAGGTTAGGATATACAACGTTATAGATGTATATAATGTCCCCATCGAGAAGTAGGCGACGACACGCCAGAATGTTGTAAAATATTACATCCGAGATGTTAGGTTGCCTTAGGTTAGGATATACAACGTTATAGATGTATATAATGTCCCCATCGAGAAGTAGGCGACGACACGCCAGGAATGTTGTAAAATATTACATTCGACACGTTAGGTTGCCTTAGGCTAGTATATATATCGTTATCGACGTATACAATGTTCCCACCGAGAAGTAGGGCCCGACATGCCAGGAATGTTGTAAAATATTACATCCGAGATGTTAGGTTGCCTTAGGTTAGGATATACAACGTTATAGATGTATATAATGTCCCCATCGAGAAGTAGGCGACGACACGCCAGAATGTTGTAAAATATTACATCCGACATGTTAGGTTGCCTTAGGTTAGGATATACAACGTTATAGACGTATATAATGTCCCCATCGAGAAGTAGGCGACGACACGCCAGGAATGTTGTAAAATATTACATCCGAGATGTTAGGTTGCCTTAGGTTGGGATATATGACGTTATAGATGTATATAATGTCCCCATCCAGAAGTAGGCGACGACACGCCAGGAATGTTGTAAAATATTACATCCGAGATGTTAGGTTGCCTTAGGTTAGGATATATATCGTTATAGACGTATATAATGTTCCCACCGAGACGTGGGGACCGACATGCCAGGGATCTTGTAAAATATTACATCCCAGATTTAGGTTGCTTTAGGTTAGGATATTCAACGTTATAGACGTATATAATGTCCCCATCGAGAAGCGGGCGACGACCCACCAGGAATGTTGTAAAATATTACATCCCAGATGTTAGGTTGCGTTAGGTTAGTATATACAAGGTTATAGACGTATATAATGTCCCCATCGAGAAGCAGGCGACGACACGCCAGAATGTTGCAAAATATTACATCCGAGATGTTAGGTTGCCTTAGGCTAGGATATACAAAGTTATAGATGTATATAATGTCCCCATCGAGAAGTAGGCGACGGCACGCCAGGAATGTTGTAAAATATTACACCCGAGATGTTAGGTTCCCTTAGGTTAGGATATATGACGTTATAGATGTATATAATGTCCCCATCCAGAAGTAGGCGACGACACGCCAGGAATATTGTAAAATATAACATTCCAGATGTTAGGTTGTGTTAGGTTAGAATATACAACGTTATAGACGTATATAATGCCCCCATCGAGAAGCAGGCGACGACACGCCAGGAATGTTGTAAAATATTACACCCGAGATGTTAGGTTCCCTTAGGTTAGGATATATGACGTTATAGATGTATATAATGTCCCCATCCAGAAGTAGGCGACGACACGCCAGGAATGTTGTAAAATATAACATCCCAGATGTTAGGTTGCGTTAGGTTAGAATATACAACGTTATAGACGTATATAATGTCCTCATCGAGAAGCAGGCGACGACACGACAGGAACGTTGTAAAATATTACATTCGACATGTTAGGTAGCCTTAGGCTAGAATATATATCGTTATGGACGTATACAATGTTCCCACCGAGAAGTAGGGACCGACATGCCAGGAATGTTGTAAAATATTACATCCGAGATGTTAGGTTGCCTTAGGTTAGGATATACAACGTTATAGATGTATATAATGTCCCCATCGAGAAGTAGGCGACGACACGCCTGGAATGTTGTAAAATATTACATTCTACATGTTGGGTTGCCTTAGGCTAGGATATATATCGTTATAGACGTATACATTGTTTCCACCGAGAAGTAGGGACCGACATGCCAGGAATGTTGTAAAATATTACATCCGAGATGTTAGGTTGCCTTAGGTTAGGATATATATCGTTATAGACGTATATAATGTTCCCACCGAGACGTGGGGACCGACATGCCAGCGATCTTGTAAAATATTACATCCCAGATTTAGGTTGCTTTAGGTTAGGATATTCAACGTTATAGACGTATATAATGTCCCCATCGAGAAGCGGGCGACGACCCACCAGGAATGATGTAAAATATTACATCCCAGATGTTAGGTTGCGTTAGGTTAGTATATACAAGGTTATAGACGTATATAGTGTCCCCATCGAGAAGCAGGCGACGACACGCCAGAATGTTGTAAAATATTACATCCGAGATGTTAGGTTGCCTTAGGTTAGGATATACAACGTTATAGATGTATATAATGTCCCCATCGAGAAGTAGGCGACGACACGCCAGGAATGTTGTGAAATATAACATCCCAGATGTTAGGTTGCGTTAGGTTAGAATATACAACGTTATAGACGTATATAATGTCCCCATCGAGAAGCAGGCGACGACACGACAGGAACGTTGTAAAATATTACATTCGACATGTTAGGTAGCCTTAGGCTAGAATATATATCGTTATAGACGTATACAATGTTCCCACCGAGAAGTAGGGACCGACAAGCCAGGAATGTTGTAAAATATTACATCAGAGATGTTAGGTTGCCTTAGGTTAGGATATACAACGTTATAGATGTATATAATGTCCCCATCGAGAAGTAGGCGACGACACGCCAGGAATGTTGTAAAATATTACATTCTACATGTTGGGTTGCCTTAGGCTAGGATATATATCGTTATAGACGTATACATTGTTTCCACCGAGAAGTAGGGACCGACATGCCAGGAATGTTTTAAAATATTACATCCGAGATGTTAGGTTGCCTTATGTTTGGATATATATCGTTATAGACGTATATAATGTTCACACCGAGACGTGGGGACCGACATGCCAGGGATCTTGTAAAATATAACATCCCATATGTTAGGTTGCTTTAGGTTAGGATATTCAACGTTATAGACGTATATAATGTCCCCATCGAGAAGCGGGCGACGACCCACCAGGAATGAATTAAAATATTACATCCCAGATGTTAGGTTGCGTTAGGTTAGTATATACAAGGTTATAGACGTATATAATGTCCCCATCGAGAAGCAGGCGACGACACGCCAGAATGTTGTAAAATATTACATCCGAGATGTTAGGTTGCCTTAAGTTAGGATATACAACGTTATAGATGTATATAATGTCCCCATCGAGAAGTAGGCGACGACACGCCAGGAATGTTGTAAAATATTACACCCGAGATGTTAGGTTCCCTTAGGTTAGGATATATGACGTTATAGATGTATATAATGTCCCCATCCAGAAGTAGGCGACGACACGCCAGGAATGTTGTAAAATATTACATCCCAGATGTTAGGTTGCGTTAGGTTAGAATATACAACGTTATAGACGTATATAATGTCCCCATTGAGAAGCAGGCGACGACACGACAGGAATGTTGTAAAATATTACATTCGACATCTTAGGTTGCCTTAGGCTAGGATATATATCGTTATAGACGTATACAATGTTCCCACAGAGAAGTAGGGACCGACATGACGGGAATGTTGTAAAATATTGCATCCGAGATATTAGGTTGCCTTAGGTTAGGATATACAACGTTATAGATGTATATAATGTCCCCATCGAGAAGTAGGCGACGACACGCCAGGAATGTTGTAAAATATTACATCCGAGATGTTACGTTCCCGTAGGTTAGGATATATGACGTTATAGATGTATATAATGTCCCCATCCAGAAGTAGGCGACGACACGCCAGGAATGTTGTAAAATATAACATCCCAGATGTTAGGTTGCGTTAGGTTAGAATATACAACGTTATAGACGTATATAATGTCCCCATCGAGAAGCAGGCGACGACACGACAGGAATGTTGTAAAATATTACATTCGACATGTTAGGTTGCCTTAGGCTAGAATATATATCGTTATAGACGTATACAATGTTGCCACCGAGAAGTAGGGACCGACATGCCAGGAATGTTGTAAAATATTACATCCGAGATGTTAGGCTGCCTTAGGTTAGGATATACAACGTTATAGATGTGTATAATGTCCCCATCGAGAAGTAGGCGACGACACGCCAGGAATGTTGTAAAATATTACATTCTACATGTTGGGTTGCCTTAGGCTAGGATATATATCGTTATAGACGTATACATTGTTTCCACCGAGAAGTAGGGACCGACATGCCAGGAATGTTGTAAAATATTACATCCGAGATGTTAGGTTGCCTTAGGTTAGGATATATATCGTTATAGACGTATATAATGTTCCCACCGAGATGTAGTGACCGACATGCCAGGAATGTTGTAAAGTATTACATCCGAGATGTTAGGTTGCCTTAGGTTAGGATATATATCGTTATAGACGTATATAATGATCCCACCGAGACGTCGGGACCGACATGCCAGGAAAGTATCAAAATATTACATCCGATATGTTAGGTTCCTTTAGGTTAGGATATATGACGTTATAGATCTATATAATGTCCACATCCAAAAGTAGGCGACGACACGCCAGGAATGTTGTAAAATATTACATCCCAGATGTTAGGTTGCGTTAGGTTAGAATATACAACGTTATAGACGTATATAATGTCCCCATCGAGAGGCAGGCGACGACACGACAGGAATGTTGTAAAATATTACATTCGACATGTTAGGTTGCCTTAGGTTAGGATATACAACGTTATAGATGTATATAATGTCCCCATCGAGAAGCAGGCGGCGACACGACAGGAATGTTGTAAAATATTACATTCGACATGTTAGGTTGCCTTAGGCTAGGATATATATCGTTATAGACGTATACAATGTTCCCACCGAGAAGTAGGGCCCGACATGCCAGGAATGTTGTAAAATATTACATCCGAGATGTTAGGTTGCCTTAGGTTAGGATATACAACGTTATAGATGTATATAATGTCCCCATCGAGAAGTAGGCGACGACACGCCAGAATGTTGTAAAATATTACATCCGAGATGTTAGGTTGCCTTAGGTTAGGATATACAACGTTATAGATGTATATAATGTCCCCATCGAGAAGTAGGCGACGACACGCCAGGAATGTTGTAAAATATTACATTCGACACGTTAGGTTGCCTTAGGCTAGTATATATATCGTTATCGACGTATACAATGTTCCCACCGAGAAGTAGGGCCCGACATGCCAGGAATGTTGTAAAATATTACATCCGAGATGTTAGGTTGCCTTAGGTTAGGATATACAACGTTATAGATGTATATAATGTCCCCATCGAGAAGTAGGCGACGACACGCCAGAATGTTGTAAAATATTACATCCGAGATGTTAGGTTGCCTTAGGTTAGGATATACAACGTTATAGATGTATATAATGTCCCCATCGAGAAGTAGGCGACGACACGCCAGGAATGTTGTAAAATATTACATTCGACACGTTAGGTTGCCTTAGGCTAGTATATATATCGTTATCGACGTATACAATGTTCCCACCGAGAAGTAGGGCCCGACATGCCAGGAATGTTGTAAAATATTACATCCGAGATGTAAGGTTCCCTTAGGTTAGGATATATATCGTTATAGACGTATATAACGTTCCCACCGAGACGTAGGGACCGACATGCCAGGAATGTTGTAAAATATTACATCCCAGATGTTAGGTTGCGTTAGGTTAGGATATACAACGTTATAGACGTACATAAAGTCCCCATCGAGAAGCAGGCGACGACACGCCAGGAATGTTGTAATATATAACATCCGAGATGTTATGTTGCCATACGTTAGGATATGTAACGTTATAGACGTATATAATGTTCCCACCGAAAAGTAGCAGCCGAAGCGCCAGGAATGTTGTAAAATATTACATCCGAGATGTTAGGTTGCCTTAGGATAGGATATATATCGTTATAGACGTATAGAATGTTCCCACCGAGAAGTAGGGGCCGACGCGTCAGCAATGTTGTAAAATATTACACCCGAGATGTGAGGTTCCCTTAGGTTAGGATATACAACGTTATAGACGTATAGAATGTTCCCACCGAGAAGTAGGGACCGACATGCCAGGAATGTGGTAAAATATTACATCCGAGATGTTAGGTTGCCTTAGGTTAGGGTATATATCGTTACAGACGTATATAATGTTCCCACCGAGATGTAGTGACCGACATGCCAGGAATGTTGTAAAATATTACATCCGAGATGTTAGGTTGCCTTAGGTTAGGATATATATGGTTATAGACGTATATAATGATCCCACCGAGACGTAGGGATCGACATGCCAGGAAAGTATCAAAATATTACATCCGATAGGTTAGGTTCCTTTAAGTTAGGATATATGACGTTATAGATGTATACAATGTCCACATCCAGAAGTAGGCGACGCACGCCAGGAATGTTGTAAAATATAACATCCCAGATGTTAGGTTGCGTTAGGTTAGAATATACAACGTTATAGACGTATATAATGTCCCCATCGAGAAGCAGGCGACGACACGACAGGAACGTTGTAAAATATTACATTCGACATGTTAGGTAGCCTTAGGCTAGAATATATATCGCTATAGACGTATACAATGTTCCCACCGAGAAGTAGGGACCGACATGCCAGGAATGTTGTAAAATATTACATCCGAGATGTTAGGTTGCCTTAGGTTAGGATATATATCGTTATAGACGTATATAATATTCCCACCGAGATGTAGTGACCGACTTGCAAGGAATGTTGTAAAATATTACATCCGAGATGTTAGGTTGCGTTAGGTTAGGATATACAACGTTATAGACGTACATAAAGTCCCCATCGAGAAGCAGGCGACGACACGCCAGGAATGTTGTAATATATAACATCCGAGATGTTATGTTGCCATACGTTAGGATATACAACGTTATAGACGTATAGAATGTTCCCACCGAGAAGTAGGGACCGACATGCCAGGAATGTTGTAAAATATTACATCCGAGATGTTAGGTTGCCTTAGGTTAGGGTATATATCGTTACAGACGTATATAATGTTCCCACCGAGATGTAGTGACCGACATGCCAGGAATGTTGTAAAATATTACATCCGAGATGTTAGGTTGCCTTAGGTTAGGATATATATGGTTATAGACGTATATAATGATCCCACCGAGACGTAGGGATCGACATGCCAGGAAAGTATCAAAATATTACATCCGATAGGTTAGGTTCCTTTAAGTTAGGATATATGACGTTATAGATGTATACAATGTCCACATCCAGAAGTAGGCGACGACACGCCAGGAATGTAGTAAAATATTACTTCCCAGATGTTAGGTAGCGTTAGGTTAGAATATACAACGTTATGGACGTATATAATGTCCCCATCGAGAAGCAGGCGACGACACGACAGGAATGTTGTAAAATATTACATTCGACATGTTAGGTTGCCTTAGGCTAAGATATATATCGTTATAGACGTATACAATGTTCCCACCGAGAAGTAGGGACCGACATGACAGGAATGTGGTAAAATATTACATCCGAGATGTTAGGTTGCCTTAGGTTAGGATATACAACGTTATAGATGTATATAATGTTCCCATAGAGAAGTAGGCGACGACACGCCAGGAATGTTGTAAAATATTACATTCTACAAGTTAGGTTGCCTTAGGCTAGGATATATAACGTTATAGACGTATATAATGTTCCCATCGAGAAGTAGGCGACGACACGCCAGGAATGTTGTAAAATATTACACCCGAGATGTTAGGTTCCCTTAGGTTAGGATATATGACGTTATAGATGTATATAATGTCGCCATCCAGAAGTAGGCGACGACACGCCAGGAATGTTGTAAAATATAACATCCCAGATGTTAGGTTGCGTTAGGTTAGAATATACAACGTTATAGACGTATATAATGTCCCCATAGAGAAGCAGGCGACGACACGACAGGAACGTTGTAAAATATTACATTCGACATGTTAGGTAGCCTTAGGCTAGAATATATATCGCTATAGACGTATACAATGTTCCCACCGAGAAGTAGGGACCGACATGCCAGGAATGTTGTAAAATATTACATCCGAGATGTTAGGTTGCCTTAGGTTAGGATATATATCGTTATAGACGTATATAATATTCCCACCGAGATGTAGTGACCGACATGCCAGCAATGTTGTAAAATATTACATCCGAGATGTTAGGTTGCGTTAGGTTAGGATATACAACGTTATAGACGTACATAAAGTCCCCACCGAGAAGCAGGCGACGACACGCCAGGAATGTTGTAATATATAACATCCGAGATGTTATGTTGCCATACGTTAGGATATGTAACGTTATAGACGTATATAATGTTCCCACCGAGAAGTAGGGACCGACATGCCAGGAATGTTGTAAAATATTACATCCGAGATGTTAGGTTGCCTTAGGTTAGGGTATATATCGTTACAGACGTATATAATGTTCCCACCGAGATGTAGTGACCGACATGCCAGGAATGTTGTAAAATATTACATTCGACACGTTAGGTTGCCTTAGGCTAGTATATATATCGTTATAGACGTATACAATGTTCCCACCGAGAAGTAGGGCCCGACATGCCAGGAATGTTGTAAAATATTACATCCCAGAGGTTAGGTTGCGTTAGGTTAGGATATACAACGTTATAGACGTACATAAAGTCCCCATCGAGAAGCAGGCGACGACACGCCAGGAATGTTGTAATATATAACATCCGAGATGTTATGTTGCCATACGTTAGGATATGTAACGTTATAGACGTATATAATGTTCCCACCGAAAAGTAGCAGCCGAAGCGCCAGGAATGTTGTAAAATATTACATCCGAGATGTTAGGTTGCCTTAGGTTAGGATATATATCGTTATAGACGTATAGAATGTTCCCACCGAGAAGTAGAGGCCGACGCGTCAGCAATGTTGTAAAATATTACACCCGAGATGTTAGGTTCCCTTAGGTTAGGATATACAACGTTATAGACGTATAGAATGTTCCCACCGAGAAGTAGGGACCGACATGCCAGGAATGTTGTAAAATATTACATCCGAGATGTTTGGTTGCCTTAGGTTAGGGTATATATCGTTACAGACGTATATAATGTTCCCACCGAGATGTAGTGACCGACATGCCAGGAATGTTGTAAAATATAACATCCCAGATGTTAGGTTGCGTTAGGTTAGAATATACAACGTTATAGACGTATATAATGTCCCCTTCGAGAAGCAGGCGACGACACGACAGGAATGTTGTAAAATATTACATTCGACATGTTAGGTTGCCTTAGGCTAGAATATATATCGTTATAGACGTATACAATGTTCCCACCGAGAAGTAGGGACCGACATGCCAGGAATTTTGTAAAATATTACATCCGAGATGTTAGGTTGCCTTAGGTTAGGATATACAACGTTATAGATGTGTATAATGTCCCCATCGAGAAGTAGGCGACGACACGCCAGGAATGTTGTAAAATATTACATTCTACATGTTGGGTTGCCTTAGGCTAGGATATATATCGTTATAGACGTATACATTGTTTCCACCGAGAAGTAGGCACCGACATGACAGGAATGTTGTAAAATATTACATCCGAGATGTTAGGTTGCCTTAGGTTAGGGTATATATCGTTACAGACGTATATAATGTTCCCACCGAGATGTAGTGACCGACATGCCAGGAATGTTGTAAAATATTACATCCCAGATGTTAGGTTGCGTTAGGTTAGGATATACAACGTTATAGACGTACATAAAGTCCCCATCGAGAAGCAGGCGACGACACGCCAGGAATGTTGTAATATATAACATCCGAGATGTTATGTTGCCATAGGTTAGGATATGTAACGTTATAGACGTATATAATGTTCCCACCGAAAAGTAGCAGCCGAAGCGCCAGGAATGTTGTAAAATATTACATCCGAGATGTTAGGTTGCCTTAGGTTAGGATATATATCGTTATAGACGTATAGAATGTTCCCACCGAGAAGTAGGGGCCGACGCGTCAGCAATGTTGTAAAATATTACACCCGAGATGTTAGGTTCCCTTAGGTTAGGATATACAACGTTATAGACGTATAGAATGTTCCCACCGAGAAGTAGGGACCGACATGCCAGGAATGTTGTAAAATATTACATCCGAGATGTTAGGTTGCCTTAGGTCGGGTATATATCGTTACAGACGTATGTAATGTTCCCACCGAGATGTAGTGACCGACATGCCAGGAATGTTGTAAAATATTACATCCGAGATGTTAGGTTGCCTTAGGTTAGGATATATATCGTTACAGACGTATATAATGATCCCACCGAGACGTAGGGACCGACATGCCAGGAAAGTATCAAAATATTACATCCGATATGTTAGGTTCCTTTAGGTTAGGATATATGACGTTATAGATGTATATAATGTCCACATCCAGAAGTAGGCGACGACACGCCAGGAATGTTGTAAAATATTACACCCGAGATGTTAGGTTGCCTTAGGTTAGGGTATATATCGTTACAGACGTATATAATGTCCCCATCGAGAAGCAGGCGACGACACGACAGGAATGTTGTAAAATATTACATTCGACATGTTAGGTTGCCTTAGGCTAGGATATATATCGTTATAGACGTATACAATGTTCCCACCGAGAAGTAGGGCCCGACATGCCAGGAATGTTGTAAAATATTACATCCGAGATGTTAGGTTGCCTTAGGTTAGGATATACAACGTTATAGATGTATATAATGTCCCCATCGAGAAGTAGGCGACGACACGCCAGGAATGTTGTAAAATATAACATCCCAGATGTTAGGTTGCGTTAGGTTAGAATATACAACGTTATAGACGTATATAATGTCCCCATCGAGAAGCAGGCGACGACACGACAGGAATGTTGTAAAATATTACATTCGACATGTTAGGTTGCCTTAGGCTAGAATATATATCGTTATAGACGTATACAATGTTGCCACCGAGAAGTAGGGACCGACATGCCAGGAATGTTGTAAAATATTACATCCGAGATGTTAGGCTGCCTTAGGTTAGGATATACAACGTTATAGATGTGTATAATGTCCCCATCGAGAAGTAGGCGACGACACGCCAGGAATGTTGTAAAATATTACATTCTACATGTTGGGTTGCCTTAGGCTAGGATATATATCGTTATAGACGTATACATTGTTTCCACCGAGAAGTAGGGACCGACATGCCAGGAATGTTGTAAAATATTACATCCGAGATGTTAGGTTGCCTTAGGTTAGGATATATATCGTTATAGACGTATATAATGTTCCCACCGAGATGTAGTGACTGACATGCCAGGAATGTTGTAAAGTATTACATCCGAGATGTTAGGTTGCCTTAGGTTAGGATATATATCGTTATAGACGTATATAATGATCCCACCGAGACGTCGGGACCGACATGCCAGGAAAGTATCAAAATATTACATCCGATATGTTAGGTTCCTTTAGGTTAGGATATATGACGTTATAGATCTATATAATGTCCACATCCAAAAGTAGGCGACGACACGCCAGGAATGTTGTAAAATATTACATCCCAGATGTTAGGTTGCGTTAGGTTAGAATATACAACGTTATAGACGTATATAATGTCCCCATCGAGAGGCAGGCGACGACACGACAGGAATGTTGTAAAATATTACATTCGACATGTTAGGTTGCCTTAGGTTAGGATATACAACGTTATAGATGTATATAATGTCCCCATCGAGAAGCAGGCGGCGACACGACAGGAATGTTGTAAAATATTACATTCGACATGTTAGGTTGCCTTAGGCTAGGATATATATCGTTATAGACGTATACAATGTTCCCACCGAGAAGTAGGGCCCGACATGCCAGGAATGTTGTAAAATATTACATCCGAGATGTTAGGTTGCCTTAGGTTAGGATATACAACGTTATAGATGTATATAATGTCCCCATCGAGAAGTAGGCGACGACACGCCAGAATGTTGTAAAATATTACATCCGAGATGTTAGGTTGCCTTAGGTTAGGATATACAACGTTATAGATGTATATAATGTCCCCATCGAGAAGTAGGCGACGACACGCCAGGAATGTTGTAAAATATTACATTCGACACGTTAGGTTGCCTTAGGCTAGTATATATATCGTTATCGACGTATACAATGTTCCCACCGAGAAGTAGGGCCCGACATGCCAGGAATGTTGTAAAATATTACATCCGAGATGTTAGGTTGCCTTAGGTTAGGATATACAACGTTATAGATGTATATAATGTCCCCATCGAGAAGTAGGCGACGACACGCCAGAATGTTGTAAAATATTACATCCGAGATGTTAGGTTGCCTTAGGTTAGGATATACAACGTTATAGATGTATATAATGTCCCCATCGAGAAGTAGGCGACGACACGCCAGGAATGTTGTAAAATATTACATTCGACACGTTAGGTTGCCTTAGGCTAGTATATATATCGTTATCGACGTATACAATGTTCCCACCGAGAAGTAGGGCCCGACATGCCAGGAATGTTGTAAAATATTACATCCGAGATGTAAGGTTCCCTTAGGTTAGGATATATATCGTTATAGACGTATATAACGTTCCCACCGAGACGTAGGGACCGACATGCCAGGAATGTTGTAAAATATTACATCCCAGATGTTAGGTTGCGTTAGGTTAGGATATACAACGTTATAGACGTACATAAAGTCCCCATCGAGAAGCAGGCGACGACACGCCAGGAATGTTGTAATATATAACATCCGAGATGTTATGTTGCCATACGTTAGGATATGTAACGTTATAGACGTATATAATGTTCCCACCGAAAAGTAGCAGCCGAAGCGCCAGGAATGTTGTAAAATATTACATCCGAGATGTTAGGTTGCCTTAGGATAGGATATATATCGTTATAGACGTATAGAATGTTCCCACCGAGAAGTAGGGGCCGACGCGTCAGCAATGTTGTAAAATATTACACCCGAGATGTGAGGTTCCCTTAGGTTAGGATATACAACGTTATAGACGTATAGAATGTTCCCACCGAGAAGTAGGGACCGACATGCCAGGAATGTGGTAAAATATTACATCCGAGATGTTAGGTTGCCTTAGGTTAGGGTATATATCGTTACAGACGTATATAATGTTCCCACCGAGATGTAGTGACCGACATGCCAGGAATGTTGTAAAATATTACATCCGAGATGTTAGGTTGCCTTAGGTTAGGATATATATGGTTATAGACGTATATAATGATCCCACCGAGACGTAGGGATCGACATGCCAGGAAAGTATCAAAATATTACATCCGATAGGTTAGGTTCCTTTAAGTTAGGATATATGACGTTATAGATGTATACAATGTCCACATCCAGAAGTAGGCGACGCACGCCAGGAATGTTGTAAAATATAACATCCCAGATGTTAGGTTGCGTTAGGTTAGAATATACAACGTTATAGACGTATATAATGTCCCCATCGAGAAGCAGGCGACGACACGACAGGAACGTTGTAAAATATTACATTCGACATGTTAGGTAGCCTTAGGCTAGAATATATATCGCTATAGACGTATACAATGTTCCCACCGAGAAGTAGGGACCGACATGCCAGGAATGTTGTAAAATATTACATCCGAGATGTTAGGTTGCCTTAGGTTAGGATATATATCGTTATAGACGTATATAATATTCCCACCGAGATGTAGTGACCGACTTGCAAGGAATGTTGTAAAATATTACATCCGAGATGTTAGGTTGCCTTAGGTTAGGATATACAACGTTATAGATGTGTATAATGTCCCCATCGAGAAGTAGGCGACGACACGCCAGGAATGTTGTAAAATATTACATTCTACATGTTGGGTTGCCTTAGGCTAGGATATATATCGTTATAGACGTATACATTGTTTCCACCGAGAAGTAGGCACCGACATGACAGGAATGTTGTAAAATATTACATCCGAGATGTTAGGTTGCCTTAGGTTAGGGTATATATCGTTACAGACGTATATAATGTTCCCACCGAGATGTAGTGACCGACATGCCAGGAATGTTGTAAAATATTACATCCCAGATGTTAGGTTGCGTTAGGTTAGGATATACAACGTTATAGACGTACATAAAGTCCCCATCGAGAAGCAGGCGACGACACGCCAGGAATGTTGTAATATATAACATCCGAGATGTTATGTTGCCATAGGTTAGGATATGTAACGTTATAGACGTATATAATGTTCCCACCGAAAAGTAGCAGCCGAAGCGCCAGGAATGTTGTAAAATATTACATCCGAGATGTTAGGTTGCCTTAGGTTAGGATATATATCGTTATAGACGTATAGAATGTTCCCACCGAGAAGTAGGGGCCGACGCGTCAGCAATGTTGTAAAATATTACACCCGAGATGTTAGGTTCCCTTAGGTTAGGATATACAACGTTATAGACGTATAGAATGTTCCCACCGAGAAGTAGGGACCGACATGCCAGGAATGTTGTAAAATATTACATCCGAGATGTTAGGTTGCCTTAGGTCGGGTATATATCGTTACAGACGTATGTAATGTTCCCACCGAGATGTAGTGACCGACATGCCAGGAATGTTGTAAAATATTACATCCGAGATGTTAGGTTGCCTTAGGTTAGGATATATATCGTTACAGACGTATATAATGATCCCACCGAGACGTAGGGACCGACATGCCAGGAAAGTATCAAAATATTACATCCGATATGTTAGGTTCCTTTAGGTTAGGATATATGACGTTATAGATGTATATAATGTCCACATCCAGAAGTAGGCGACGACACGCCAGGAATGTTGTAAAATATTACACCCGAGATGTTAGGTTGCCTTAGGTTAGGGTATATATCGTTACAGACGTATATAATGTCCCCATCGAGAAGCAGGCGACGACACGACAGGAATGTTGTAAAATATTACATTCGACATGTTAGGTTGCCTTAGGCTAGGATATATATCGTTATAGACGTATACAATGTTCCCACCGAGAAGTAGGGCCCGACATGCCAGGAATGTTGTAAAATATTACATCCGAGATGTTAGGTTGCCTTAGGTTAGGATATACAACGTTATAGATGTATATAATGTCCCCATCGAGAAGTAGGCGACGACACGCCAGGAATGTTGTAAAATATAACATCCCAGATGTTAGGTTGCGTTAGGTTAGAATATACAACGTTATAGACGTATATAATGTCCCCATCGAGAAGCAGGCGACGACACGACAGGAATGTTGTAAAATATTACATTCGACATGTTAGGTTGCCTTAGGCTAGAATATATATCGTTATAGACGTATACAATGTTGCCACCGAGAAGTAGGGACCGACATGCCAGGAATGTTGTAAAATATTACATCCGAGATGTTAGGCTGCCTTAGGTTAGGATATACAACGTTATAGATGTGTATAATGTCCCCATCGAGAAGTAGGCGACGACACGCCAGGAATGTTGTAAAATATTACATTCTACATGTTGGGTTGCCTTAGGCTAGGATATATATCGTTATAGACGTATACATTGTTTCCACCGAGAAGTAGGGACCGACATGCCAGGAATGTTGTAAAATATTACATCCGAGATGTTAGGTTGCCTTAGGTTAGGATATATATCGTTATAGACGTATATAATGTTCCCACCGAGATGTAGTGACTGACATGCCAGGAATGTTGTAAAGTATTACATCCGAGATGTTAGGTTGCCTTAGGTTAGGATATATATCGTTATAGACGTATATAATGATCCCACCGAGACGTCGGGACCGACATGCCAGGAAAGTATCAAAATATTACATCCGATATGTTAGGTTCCTTTAGGTTAGGATATATGACGTTATAGATCTATATAATGTCCACATCCAAAAGTAGGCGACGACACGCCAGGAATGTTGTAAAATATTACATCCCAGATGTTAGGTTGCGTTAGGTTAGAATATACAACGTTATAGACGTATATAATGTCCCCATCGAGAGGCAGGCGACGACACGACAGGAATGTTGTAAAATATTACATTCGACATGTTAGGTTGCCTTAGGTTAGGATATACAACGTTATAGATGTATATAATGTCCCCATCGAGAAGCAGGCGGCGACACGACAGGAATGTTGTAAAATATTACATTCGACATGTTAGGTTGCCTTAGGCTAGGATATATATCGTTATAGACGTATACAATGTTCCCACCGAGAAGTAGGGCCCGACATGCCAGGAATGTTGTAAAATATTACATCCGAGATGTTAGGTTGCCTTAGGTTAGGATATACAACGTTATAGATGTATATAATGTCCCCATCGAGAAGTAGGCGACGACACGCCAGAATGTTGTAAAATATTACATCCGAGATGTTAGGTTGCCTTAGGTTAGGATATACAACGTTATAGATGTATATAATGTCCCCATCGAGAAGTAGGCGACGACACGCCAGGAATGTTGTAAAATATTACATTCGACACGTTAGGTTGCCTTAGGCTAGTATATATATCGTTATCGACGTATACAATGTTCCCACCGAGAAGTAGGGCCCGACATGCCAGGAATGTTGTAAAATATTACATCCGAGATGTTAGGTTGCCTTAGGTTAGGATATACAACGTTATAGATGTATATAATGTCCCCATCGAGAAGTAGGCGACGACACGCCAGAATGTTGTAAAATATTACATCCGAGATGTTAGGTTGCCTTAGGTTAGGATATACAACGTTATAGATGTATATAATGTCCCCATCGAGAAGTAGGCGACGACACGCCAGGAATGTTGTAAAATATTACATTCGACACGTTAGGTTGCCTTAGGCTAGTATATATATCGTTATCGACGTATACAATGTTCCCACCGAGAAGTAGGGCCCGACATGCCAGGAATGTTGTAAAATATTACATCCGAGATGTAAGGTTCCCTTAGGTTAGGATATATATCGTTATAGACGTATATAACGTTCCCACCGAGACGTAGGGACCGACATGCCAGGAATGTTGTAAAATATTACATCCCAGATGTTAGGTTGCGTTAGGTTAGGATATACAACGTTATAGACGTACATAAAGTCCCCATCGAGAAGCAGGCGACGACACGCCAGGAATGTTGTAATATATAACATCCGAGATGTTATGTTGCCATACGTTAGGATATGTAACGTTATAGACGTATATAATGTTCCCACCGAAAAGTAGCAGCCGAAGCGCCAGGAATGTTGTAAAATATTACATCCGAGATGTTAGGTTGCCTTAGGATAGGATATATATCGTTATAGACGTATAGAATGTTCCCACCGAGAAGTAGGGGCCGACGCGTCAGCAATGTTGTAAAATATTACACCCGAGATGTGAGGTTCCCTTAGGTTAGGATATACAACGTTATAGACGTATAGAATGTTCCCACCGAGAAGTAGGGACCGACATGCCAGGAATGTGGTAAAATATTACATCCGAGATGTTAGGTTGCCTTAGGTTAGGGTATATATCGTTACAGACGTATATAATGTTCCCACCGAGATGTAGTGACCGACATGCCAGGAATGTTGTAAAATATTACATCCGAGATGTTAGGTTGCCTTAGGTTAGGATATATATGGTTATAGACGTATATAATGATCCCACCGAGACGTAGGGATCGACATGCCAGGAAAGTATCAAAATATTACATCCGATAGGTTAGGTTCCTTTAAGTTAGGATATATGACGTTATAGATGTATACAATGTCCACATCCAGAAGTAGGCGACGCACGCCAGGAATGTTGTAAAATATAACATCCCAGATGTTAGGTTGCGTTAGGTTAGAATATACAACGTTATAGACGTATATAATGTCCCCATCGAGAAGCAGGCGACGACACGACAGGAACGTTGTAAAATATTACATTCGACATGTTAGGTAGCCTTAGGCTAGAATATATATCGCTATAGACGTATACAATGTTCCCACCGAGAAGTAGGGACCGACATGCCAGGAATGTTGTAAAATATTACATCCGAGATGTTAGGTTGCCTTAGGTTAGGATATATATCGTTATAGACGTATATAATATTCCCACCGAGATGTAGTGACCGACTTGCAAGGAATGTTGTAAAATATTACATCCGAGATGTTAGGTTGCCTTAGGTTAGGATATACAACGTTATAGATGTGTATAATGTCCCCATCGAGAAGTAGGCGACGACACGCCAGGAATGTTGTAAAATATTACATTCTACATGTTGGGTTGCCTTAGGCTAGGATATATATCGTTATAGACGTATACATTGTTTCCACCGAGAAGTAGGCACCGACATGACAGGAATGTTGTAAAATATTACATCCGAGATGTTAGGTTGCCTTAGGTTAGGGTATATATCGTTACAGACGTATATAATGTTCCCACCGAGATGTAGTGACCGACATGCCAGGAATGTTGTAAAATATTACATCCCAGATGTTAGGTTGCGTTAGGTTAGGATATACAACGTTATAGACGTACATAAAGTCCCCATCGAGAAGCAGGCGACGACACGCCAGGAATGTTGTAATATATAACATCCGAGATGTTATGTTGCCATAGGTTAGGATATGTAACGTTATAGACGTATATAATGTTCCCACCGAAAAGTAGCAGCCGAAGCGCCAGGAATGTTGTAAAATATTACATCCGAGATGTTAGGTTGCCTTAGGTTAGGATATATATCGTTATAGACGTATAGAATGTTCCCACCGAGAAGTAGGGGCCGACGCGTCAGCAATGTTGTAAAATATTACACCCGAGATGTTAGGTTCCCTTAGGTTAGGATATACAACGTTATAGACGTATAGAATGTTCCCACCGAGAAGTAGGGACCGACATGCCAGGAATGTTGTAAAATATTACATCCGAGATGTTAGGTTGCCTTAGGTCGGGTATATATCGTTACAGACGTATGTAATGTTCCCACCGAGATGTAGTGACCGACATGCCAGGAATGTTGTAAAATATTACATCCGAGATGTTAGGTTGCCTTAGGTTAGGATATATATCGTTACAGACGTATATAATGATCCCACCGAGACGTAGGGACCGACATGCCAGGAAAGTATCAAAATATTACATCCGATATGTTAGGTTCCTTTAGGTTAGGATATATGACGTTATAGATGTATATAATGTCCACATCCAGAAGTAGGCGACGACACGCCAGGAATGTTGTAAAATATTACACCCGAGATGTTAGGTTGCCTTAGGTTAGGGTATATATCGTTACAGACGTATATAATGTCCCCATCGAGAAGCAGGCGACGACACGACAGGAATGTTGTAAAATATTACATTCGACATGTTAGGTTGCCTTAGGCTAGGATATATATCGTTATAGACGTATACAATGTTCCCACCGAGAAGTAGGGCCCGACATGCCAGGAATGTTGTAAAATATTACATCCGAGATGTAAGGTTCCCTTAGGTTAGGATATATATCGTTATAGACGTATATAACGTTCCCACCGAGACGTAGGGACCGACATGCCAGGAATGTTGTAAAATATTACATCCCAGATGTTAGGTTGCGTTAGGTTAGGATATACAACGTTATAGACGTACATAAAGTCCCCATCGAGAAGCAGGCGACGACACGCCAGGAATGTTGTAATATATAACATCCGAGATGTTATGTTGCCATACGTTAGGATATGTAACGTTATAGACGTATATAATGTTCCCACCGAAAAGTAGCAGCCGAAGCGCCAGGAATGTTGTAAAATATTACATCCGAGATGTTAGGTTGCCTTAGGATAGGATATATATCGTTATAGACGTATAGAATGTTCCCACCGAGAAGTAGGGGCCGACGCGTCAGCAATGTTGTAAAATATTACACCCGAGATGTGAGGTTCCCTTAGGTTAGGATATACAACGTTATAGACGTATAGAATGTTCCCACCGAGAAGTAGGGACCGACATGCCAGGAATGTGGTAAAATATTACATCCGAGATGTTAGGTTGCCTTAGGTTAGGGTATATATCGTTACAGACGTATATAATGTTCCCACCGAGATGTAGTGACCGACATGCCAGGAATGTTGTAAAATATTACATCCGAGATGTTAGGTTGCCTTAGGTTAGGATATATATGGTTATAGACGTATATAATGATCCCACCGAGACGTAGGGATCGACATGCCAGGAAAGTATCAAAATATTACATCCGATAGGTTAGGTTCCTTTAAGTTAGGATATATGACGTTATAGATGTATACAATGTCCACATCCAGAAGTAGGCGACGCACGCCAGGAATGTTGTAAAATATAACATCCCAGATGTTAGGTTGCGTTAGGTTAGAATATACAACGTTATAGACGTATATAATGTCCCCATCGAGAAGCAGGCGACGACACGACAGGAACGTTGTAAAATATTACATTCGACATGTTAGGTAGCCTTAGGCTAGAATATATATCGCTATAGACGTATACAATGTTCCCACCGAGAAGTAGGGACCGACATGCCAGGAATGTTGTAAAATATTACATCCGAGATGTTAGGTTGCCTTAGGTTAGGATATATATCGTTATAGACGTATATAATATTCCCACCGAGATGTAGTGACCGACTTGCAAGGAATGTTGTAAAATATTACATCCGAGATGTTAGGTTGCCTTAGGTTAGGATATACAACGTTATAGATGTGTATAATGTCCCCATCGAGAAGTAGGCGACGACACGCCAGGAATGTTGTAAAATATTACATTCTACATGTTGGGTTGCCTTAGGCTAGGATATATATCGTTATAGACGTATACATTGTTTCCACCGAGAAGTAGGCACCGACATGACAGGAATGTTGTAAAATATTACATCCGAGATGTTAGGTTGCCTTAGGTTAGGGTATATATCGTTACAGACGTATATAATGTTCCCACCGAGATGTAGTGACCGACATGCCAGGAATGTTGTAAAATATTACATCCCAGATGTTAGGTTGCGTTAGGTTAGGATATACAACGTTATAGACGTACATAAAGTCCCCATCGAGAAGCAGGCGACGACACGCCAGGAATGTTGTAATATATAACATCCGAGATGTTATGTTGCCATAGGTTAGGATATGTAACGTTATAGACGTATATAATGTTCCCACCGAAAAGTAGCAGCCGAAGCGCCAGGAATGTTGTAAAATATTACATCCGAGATGTTAGGTTGCCTTAGGTTAGGATATATATCGTTATAGACGTATAGAATGTTCCCACCGAGAAGTAGGGGCCGACGCGTCAGCAATGTTGTAAAATATTACACCCGAGATGTTAGGTTCCCTTAGGTTAGGATATACAACGTTATAGACGTATAGAATGTTCCCACCGAGAAGTAGGGACCGACATGCCAGGAATGTTGTAAAATATTACATCCGAGATGTTAGGTTGCCTTAGGTCGGGTATATATCGTTACAGACGTATGTAATGTTCCCACCGAGATGTAGTGACCGACATGCCAGGAATGTTGTAAAATATTACATCCGAGATGTTAGGTTGCCTTAGGTTAGGATATATATCGTTACAGACGTATATAATGATCCCACCGAGACGTAGGGACCGACATGCCAGGAAAGTATCAAAATATTACATCCGATATGTTAGGTTCCTTTAGGTTAGGATATATGACGTTATAGATGTATATAATGTCCACATCCAGAAGTAGGCGACGACACGCCAGGAATGTTGTAAAATATTACACCCGAGATGTTAGGTTGCCTTAGGTTAGGGTATATATCGTTACAGACGTATATAATGTCCCCATCGAGAAGCAGGCGACGACACGACAGGAATGTTGTAAAATATTACATTCGACATGTTAGGTTGCCTTAGGCTAGGATATATATCGTTATAGACGTATACAATGTTCCCACCGAGAAGTAGGGCCCGACATGCCAGGAATGTTGTAAAATATTACATCCGAGATGTTAGGTTGCCTTAGGTTAGGATATACAACGTTATAGATGTATATAATGTCCCCATCGAGAAGTAGGCGACGACACGCCAGGAATGTTGTAAAATATAACATCCCAGATGTTAGGTTGCGTTAGGTTAGAATATACAACGTTATAGACGTATATAATGTCCCCATCGAGAAGCAGGCGACGACACGACAGGAATGTTGTAAAATATTACATTCGACATGTTAGGTTGCCTTAGGCTAGAATATATATCGTTATAGACGTATACAATGTTGCCACCGAGAAGTAGGGACCGACATGCCAGGAATGTTGTAAAATATTACATCCGAGATGTTAGGCTGCCTTAGGTTAGGATATACAACGTTATAGATGTGTATAATGTCCCCATCGAGAAGTAGGCGACGACACGCCAGGAATGTTGTAAAATATTACATTCTACATGTTGGGTTGCCTTAGGCTAGGATATATATCGTTATAGACGTATACATTGTTTCCACCGAGAAGTAGGGACCGACATGCCAGGAATGTTGTAAAATATTACATCCGAGATGTTAGGTTGCCTTAGGTTAGGATATATATCGTTATAGACGTATATAATGTTCCCACCGAGATGTAGTGACTGACATGCCAGGAATGTTGTAAAGTATTACATCCGAGATGTTAGGTTGCCTTAGGTTAGGATATATATCGTTATAGACGTATATAATGATCCCACCGAGACGTCGGGACCGACATGCCAGGAAAGTATCAAAATATTACATCCGATATGTTAGGTTCCTTTAGGTTAGGATATATGACGTTATAGATCTATATAATGTCCACATCCAAAAGTAGGCGACGACACGCCAGGAATGTTGTAAAATATTACATCCCAGATGTTAGGTTGCGTTAGGTTAGAATATACAACGTTATAGACGTATATAATGTCCCCATCGAGAGGCAGGCGACGACACGACAGGAATGTTGTAAAATATTACATTCGACATGTTAGGTTGCCTTAGGTTAGGATATACAACGTTATAGATGTATATAATGTCCCCATCGAGAAGCAGGCGGCGACACGACAGGAATGTTGTAAAATATTACATTCGACATGTTAGGTTGCCTTAGGCTAGGATATATATCGTTATAGACGTATACAATGTTCCCACCGAGAAGTAGGGCCCGACATGCCAGGAATGTTGTAAAATATTACATCCGAGATGTTAGGTTGCCTTAGGTTAGGATATACAACGTTATAGATGTATATAATGTCCCCATCGAGAAGTAGGCGACGACACGCCAGAATGTTGTAAAATATTACATCCGAGATGTTAGGTTGCCTTAGGTTAGGATATACAACGTTATAGATGTATATAATGTCCCCATCGAGAAGTAGGCGACGACACGCCAGGAATGTTGTAAAATATTACATTCGACACGTTAGGTTGCCTTAGGCTAGTATATATATCGTTATCGACGTATACAATGTTCCCACCGAGAAGTAGGGCCCGACATGCCAGGAATGTTGTAAAATATTACATCCGAGATGTTAGGTTGCCTTAGGTTAGGATATACAACGTTATAGATGTATATAATGTCCCCATCGAGAAGTAGGCGACGACACGCCAGAATGTTGTAAAATATTACATCCGAGATGTTAGGTTGCCTTAGGTTAGGATATACAACGTTATAGATGTATATAATGTCCCCATCGAGAAGTAGGCGACGACACGCCAGGAATGTTGTAAAATATTACATTCGACACGTTAGGTTGCCTTAGGCTAGTATATATATCGTTATCGACGTATACAATGTTCCCACCGAGAAGTAGGGCCCGACATGCCAGGAATGTTGTAAAATATTACATCCGAGATGTAAGGTTCCCTTAGGTTAGGATATATATCGTTATAGACGTATATAACGTTCCCACCGAGACGTAGGGACCGACATGCCAGGAATGTTGTAAAATATTACATCCCAGATGTTAGGTTGCGTTAGGTTAGGATATACAACGTTATAGACGTACATAAAGTCCCCATCGAGAAGCAGGCGACGACACGCCAGGAATGTTGTAATATATAACATCCGAGATGTTATGTTGCCATACGTTAGGATATGTAACGTTATAGACGTATATAATGTTCCCACCGAAAAGTAGCAGCCGAAGCGCCAGGAATGTTGTAAAATATTACATCCGAGATGTTAGGTTGCCTTAGGATAGGATATATATCGTTATAGACGTATAGAATGTTCCCACCGAGAAGTAGGGGCCGACGCGTCAGCAATGTTGTAAAATATTACACCCGAGATGTGAGGTTCCCTTAGGTTAGGATATACAACGTTATAGACGTATAGAATGTTCCCACCGAGAAGTAGGGACCGACATGCCAGGAATGTGGTAAAATATTACATCCGAGATGTTAGGTTGCCTTAGGTTAGGGTATATATCGTTACAGACGTATATAATGTTCCCACCGAGATGTAGTGACCGACATGCCAGGAATGTTGTAAAATATTACATCCGAGATGTTAGGTTGCCTTAGGTTAGGATATATATGGTTATAGACGTATATAATGATCCCACCGAGACGTAGGGATCGACATGCCAGGAAAGTATCAAAATATTACATCCGATAGGTTAGGTTCCTTTAAGTTAGGATATATGACGTTATAGATGTATACAATGTCCACATCCAGAAGTAGGCGACGCACGCCAGGAATGTTGTAAAATATAACATCCCAGATGTTAGGTTGCGTTAGGTTAGAATATACAACGTTATAGACGTATATAATGTCCCCATCGAGAAGCAGGCGACGACACGACAGGAACGTTGTAAAATATTACATTCGACATGTTAGGTAGCCTTAGGCTAGAATATATATCGCTATAGACGTATACAATGTTCCCACCGAGAAGTAGGGACCGACATGCCAGGAATGTTGTAAAATATTACATCCGAGATGTTAGGTTGCCTTAGGTTAGGATATATATCGTTATAGACGTATATAATATTCCCACCGAGATGTAGTGACCGACTTGCAAGGAATGTTGTAAAATATTACATCCGAGATGTTAGGTTGCCTTAGGTTAGGATATACAACGTTATAGATGTGTATAATGTCCCCATCGAGAAGTAGGCGACGACACGCCAGGAATGTTGTAAAATATTACATTCTACATGTTGGGTTGCCTTAGGCTAGGATATATATCGTTATAGACGTATACATTGTTTCCACCGAGAAGTAGGCACCGACATGACAGGAATGTTGTAAAATATTACATCCGAGATGTTAGGTTGCCTTAGGTTAGGGTATATATCGTTACAGACGTATATAATGTTCCCACCGAGATGTAGTGACCGACATGCCAGGAATGTTGTAAAATATTACATCCCAGATGTTAGGTTGCGTTAGGTTAGGATATACAACGTTATAGACGTACATAAAGTCCCCATCGAGAAGCAGGCGACGACACGCCAGGAATGTTGTAATATATAACATCCGAGATGTTATGTTGCCATAGGTTAGGATATGTAACGTTATAGACGTATATAATGTTCCCACCGAAAAGTAGCAGCCGAAGCGCCAGGAATGTTGTAAAATATTACATCCGAGATGTTAGGTTGCCTTAGGTTAGGATATATATCGTTATAGACGTATAGAATGTTCCCACCGAGAAGTAGGGGCCGACGCGTCAGCAATGTTGTAAAATATTACACCCGAGATGTTAGGTTCCCTTAGGTTAGGATATACAACGTTATAGACGTATAGAATGTTCCCACCGAGAAGTAGGGACCGACATGCCAGGAATGTTGTAAAATATTACATCCGAGATGTTAGGTTGCCTTAGGTCGGGTATATATCGTTACAGACGTATGTAATGTTCCCACCGAGATGTAGTGACCGACATGCCAGGAATGTTGTAAAATATTACATCCGAGATGTTAGGTTGCCTTAGGTTAGGATATATATCGTTACAGACGTATATAATGATCCCACCGAGACGTAGGGACCGACATGCCAGGAAAGTATCAAAATATTACATCCGATATGTTAGGTTCCTTTAGGTTAGGATATATGACGTTATAGATGTATATAATGTCCACATCCAGAAGTAGGCGACGACACGCCAGGAATGTTGTAAAATATTACACCCGAGATGTTAGGTTGCCTTAGGTTAGGGTATATATCGTTACAGACGTATATAATGTCCCCATCGAGAAGCAGGCGACGACACGACAGGAATGTTGTAAAATATTACATTCGACATGTTAGGTTGCCTTAGGCTAGGATATATATCGTTATAGACGTATACAATGTTCCCACCGAGAAGTAGGGCCCGACATGCCAGGAATGTTGTAAAATATTACATCCGAGATGTTAGGTTGCCTTAGGTTAGGATATACAACGTTATAGATGTATATAATGTCCCCATCGAGAAGTAGGCGACGACACGCCAGGAATGTTGTAAAATATAACATCCCAGATGTTAGGTTGCGTTAGGTTAGAATATACAACGTTATAGACGTATATAATGTCCCCATCGAGAAGCAGGCGACGACACGACAGGAATGTTGTAAAATATTACATTCGACATGTTAGGTTGCCTTAGGCTAGAATATATATCGTTATAGACGTATACAATGTTGCCACCGAGAAGTAGGGACCGACATGCCAGGAATGTTGTAAAATATTACATCCGAGATGTTAGGCTGCCTTAGGTTAGGATATACAACGTTATAGATGTGTATAATGTCCCCATCGAGAAGTAGGCGACGACACGCCAGGAATGTTGTAAAATATTACATTCTACATGTTGGGTTGCCTTAGGCTAGGATATATATCGTTATAGACGTATACATTGTTTCCACCGAGAAGTAGGGACCGACATGCCAGGAATGTTGTAAAATATTACATCCGAGATGTTAGGTTGCCTTAGGTTAGGATATATATCGTTATAGACGTATATAATGTTCCCACCGAGATGTAGTGACCGACATGCCAGGAATGTTGTAAAGTATTACATCCGAGATGTTAGGTTGCCTTAGGTTAGGATATATATCGTTATAGACGTATATAATGATCCCACCGAGACGTCGGGACCGACATGCCAGGAAAGTATCAAAATATTACATCCGATATGTTAGGTTCCTTTAGGTTAGGATATATGACGTTATAGATCTATATAATGTCCACATCCAAAAGTAGGCGACGACACGCCAGGAATGTTGTAAAATATTACATCCCAGATGTTAGGTTGCGTTAGGTTAGAATATACAACGTTATAGACGTATATAATGTCCCCATCGAGAGGCAGGCGACGACACGACAGGAATGTTGTAAAATATTACATTCGACATGTTAGGTTGCCTTAGGTTAGGATATACAACGTTATAGATGTATATAATGTCCCCATCGAGAAGCAGGCGGCGACACGACAGGAATGTTGTAAAATATTACATTCGACATGTTAGGTTGCCTTAGGCTAGGATATATATCGTTATAGACGTATACAATGTTCCCACCGAGAAGTAGGGCCCGACATGCCAGGAATGTTGTAAAATATTACATCCGAGATGTTAGGTTGCCTTAGGTTAGGATATACAACGTTATAGATGTATATAATGTCCCCATCGAGAAGTAGGCGACGACACGCCAGAATGTTGTAAAATATTACATCCGAGATGTTAGGTTGCCTTAGGTTAGGATATACAACGTTATAGATGTATATAATGTCCCCATCGAGAAGTAGGCGACGACACGCCAGGAATGTTGTAAAATATTACATTCGACACGTTAGGTTGCCTTAGGCTAGTATATATATCGTTATCGACGTATACAATGTTCCCACCGAGAAGTAGGGCCCGACATGCCAGGAATGTTGTAAAATATTACATCCGAGATGTTAGGTTGCCTTAGGTTAGGATATACAACGTTATAGATGTATATAATGTCCCCATCGAGAAGTAGGCGACGACACGCCAGAATGTTGTAAAATATTACATCCGAGATGTTAGGTTGCCTTAGGTTAGGATATACAACGTTATAGATGTATATAATGTCCCCATCGAGAAGTAGGCGACGACACGCCAGGAATGTTGTAAAATATTACATTCGACACGTTAGGTTGCCTTAGGCTAGTATATATATCGTTATCGACGTATACAATGTTCCCACCGAGAAGTAGGGCCCGACATGCCAGGAATGTTGTAAAATATTACATCCGAGATGTAAGGTTCCCTTAGGTTAGGATATATATCGTTATAGACGTATATAACGTTCCCACCGAGACGTAGGGACCGACATGCCAGGAATGTTGTAAAATATTACATCCCAGATGTTAGGTTGCGTTAGGTTAGGATATACAACGTTATAGACGTACATAAAGTCCCCATCGAGAAGCAGGCGACGACACGCCAGGAATGTTGTAATATATAACATCCGAGATGTTATGTTGCCATACGTTAGGATATGTAACGTTATAGACGTATATAATGTTCCCACCGAAAAGTAGCAGCCGAAGCGCCAGGAATGTTGTAAAATATTACATCCGAGATGTTAGGTTGCCTTAGGATAGGATATATATCGTTATAGACGTATAGAATGTTCCCACCGAGAAGTAGGGGCCGACGCGTCAGCAATGTTGTAAAATATTACACCCGAGATGTGAGGTTCCCTTAGGTTAGGATATACAACGTTATAGACGTATAGAATGTTCCCACCGAGAAGTAGGGACCGACATGCCAGGAATGTGGTAAAATATTACATCCGAGATGTTAGGTTGCCTTAGGTTAGGGTATATATCGTTACAGACGTATATAATGTTCCCACCGAGATGTAGTGACCGACATGCCAGGAATGTTGTAAAATATTACATCCGAGATGTTAGGTTGCCTTAGGTTAGGATATATATGGTTATAGACGTATATAATGATCCCACCGAGACGTAGGGATCGACATGCCAGGAAAGTATCAAAATATTACATCCGATAGGTTAGGTTCCTTTAAGTTAGGATATATGACGTTATAGATGTATACAATGTCCACATCCAGAAGTAGGCGACGCACGCCAGGAATGTTGTAAAATATAACATCCCAGATGTTAGGTTGCGTTAGGTTAGAATATACAACGTTATAGACGTATATAATGTCCCCATCGAGAAGCAGGCGACGACACGACAGGAACGTTGTAAAATATTACATTCGACATGTTAGGTAGCCTTAGGCTAGAATATATATCGCTATAGACGTATACAATGTTCCCACCGAGAAGTAGGGACCGACATGCCAGGAATGTTGTAAAATATTACATCCGAGATGTTAGGTTGCCTTAGGTTAGGATATATATCGTTATAGACGTATATAATATTCCCACCGAGATGTAGTGACCGACTTGCAAGGAATGTTGTAAAATATTACATCCGAGATGTTAGGTTGCGTTAGGTTAGGATATACAACGTTATAGACGTACATAAAGTCCCCATCGAGAAGCAGGCGACGACACGCCAGGAATGTTGTAATATATAACATCCGAGATGTTATGTTGCCATACGTTAGGATATACAACGTTATAGACGTATAGAATGTTCCCACCGAGAAGTAGGGACCGACATGCCAGGAATGTTGTAAAATATTACATCCGAGATGTTAGGTTGCCTTAGGTTAGGGTATATATCGTTACAGACGTATATAATGTTCCCACCGAGATGTAGTGACCGACATGCCAGGAATGTTGTAAAATATTACATCCGAGATGTTAGGTTGCCTTAGGTTAGGATATATATGGTTATAGACGTATATAATGATCCCACCGAGACGTAGGGATCGACATGCCAGGAAAGTATCAAAATATTACATCCGATAGGTTAGGTTCCTTTAAGTTAGGATATATGACGTTATAGATGTATACAATGTCCACATCCAGAAGTAGGCGACGACACGCCAGGAATGTAGTAAAATATTACTTCCCAGATGTTAGGTAGCGTTAGGTTAGAATATACAACGTTATGGACGTATATAATGTCCCCATCGAGAAGCAGGCGACGACACGACAGGAATGTTGTAAAATATTACATTCGACATGTTAGGTTGCCTTAGGCTAAGATATATATCGTTATAGACGTATACAATGTTCCCACCGAGAAGTAGGGACCGACATGACAGGAATGTGGTAAAATATTACATCCGAGATGTTAGGTTGCCTTAGGTTAGGATATACAACGTTATAGATGTATATAATGTTCCCATAGAGAAGTAGGCGACGACACGCCAGGAATGTTGTAAAATATTACATTCTACAAGTTAGGTTGCCTTAGGCTAGGATATATAACGTTATAGACGTATATAATGTTCCCATCGAGAAGTAGGCGACGACACGCCAGGAATGTTGTAAAATATTACACCCGAGATGTTAGGTTCCCTTAGGTTAGGATATATGACGTTATAGATGTATATAATGTCGCCATCCAGAAGTAGGCGACGACACGCCAGGAATGTTGTAAAATATAACATCCCAGATGTTAGGTTGCGTTAGGTTAGAATATACAACGTTATAGACGTATATAATGTCCCCATAGAGAAGCAGGCGACGACACGACAGGAACGTTGTAAAATATTACATTCGACATGTTAGGTAGCCTTAGGCTAGAATATATATCGCTATAGACGTATACAATGTTCCCACCGAGAAGTAGGGACCGACATGCCAGGAATGTTGTAAAATATTACATCCGAGATGTTAGGTTGCCTTAGGTTAGGATATATATCGTTATAGACGTATATAATATTCCCACCGAGATGTAGTGACCGACATGCCAGCAATGTTGTAAAATATTACATCCGAGATGTTAGGTTGCGTTAGGTTAGGATATACAACGTTATAGACGTACATAAAGTCCCCACCGAGAAGCAGGCGACGACACGCCAGGAATGTTGTAATATATAACATCCGAGATGTTATGTTGCCATACGTTAGGATATGTAACGTTATAGACGTATATAATGTTCCCACCGAGAAGTAGGGACCGACATGCCAGGAATGTTGTAAAATATTACATCCGAGATGTTAGGTTGCCTTAGGTTAGGGTATATATCGTTACAGACGTATATAATGTTCCCACCGAGATGTAGTGACCGACATGCCAGGAATGTTGTAAAATATTACATTCGACACGTTAGGTTGCCTTAGGCTAGTATATATATCGTTATAGACGTATACAATGTTCCCACCGAGAAGTAGGGCCCGACATGCCAGGAATGTTGTAAAATATTACATCCCAGAGGTTAGGTTGCGTTAGGTTAGGATATACAACGTTATAGACGTACATAAAGTCCCCATCGAGAAGCAGGCGACGACACGCCAGGAATGTTGTAATATATAACATCCGAGATGTTATGTTGCCATACGTTAGGATATGTAACGTTATAGACGTATATAATGTTCCCACCGAAAAGTAGCAGCCGAAGCGCCAGGAATGTTGTAAAATATTACATCCGAGATGTTAGGTTGCCTTAGGTTAGGATATATATCGTTATAGACGTATAGAATGTTCCCACCGAGAAGTAGAGGCCGACGCGTCAGCAATGTTGTAAAATATTACACCCGAGATGTTAGGTTCCCTTAGGTTAGGATATACAACGTTATAGACGTATAGAATGTTCCCACCGAGAAGTAGGGACCGACATGCCAGGAATGTTGTAAAATATTACATCCGAGATGTTTGGTTGCCTTAGGTTAGGGTATATATCGTTACAGACGTATATAATGTTCCCACCGAGATGTAGTGACCGACATGCCAGGAATGTTGTAAAATATAACATCCCAGATGTTAGGTTGCGTTAGGTTAGAATATACAACGTTATAGACGTATATAATGTCCCCTTCGAGAAGCAGGCGACGACACGACAGGAATGTTGTAAAATATTACATTCGACATGTTAGGTTGCCTTAGGCTAGAATATATATCGTTATAGACGTATACAATGTTCCCACCGAGAAGTAGGGACCGACATGCCAGGAATTTTGTAAAATATTACATCCGAGATGTTAGGTTGCCTTAGGTTAGGATATACAACGTTATAGATGTGTATAATGTCCCCATCGAGAAGTAGGCGACGACACGCCAGGAATGTTGTAAAATATTACATTCTACATGTTGGGTTGCCTTAGGCTAGGATATATATCGTTATAGACGTATACATTGTTTCCACCGAGAAGTAGGCACCGACATGACAGGAATGTTGTAAAATATTACATCCGAGATGTTAGGTTGCCTTAGGTTAGGGTATATATCGTTACAGACGTATATAATGTTCCCACCGAGATGTAGTGACCGACATGCCAGGAATGTTGTAAAATATTACATCCCAGATGTTAGGTTGCGTTAGGTTAGGATATACAACGTTATAGACGTACATAAAGTCCCCATCGAGAAGCAGGCGACGACACGCCAGGAATGTTGTAATATATAACATCCGAGATGTTATGTTGCCATAGGTTAGGATATGTAACGTTATAGACGTATATAATGTTCCCACCGAAAAGTAGCAGCCGAAGCGCCAGGAATGTTGTAAAATATTACATCCGAGATGTTAGGTTGCCTTAGGTTAGGATATATATCGTTATAGACGTATAGAATGTTCCCACCGAGAAGTAGGGGCCGACGCGTCAGCAATGTTGTAAAATATTACACCCGAGATGTTAGGTTCCCTTAGGTTAGGATATACAACGTTATAGACGTATAGAATGTTCCCACCGAGAAGTAGGGACCGACATGCCAGGAATGTTGTAAAATATTACATCCGAGATGTTAGGTTGCCTTAGGTCGGGTATATATCGTTACAGACGTATGTAATGTTCCCACCGAGATGTAGTGACCGACATGCCAGGAATGTTGTAAAATATTACATCCGAGATGTTAGGTTGCCTTAGGTTAGGATATATATCGTTACAGACGTATATAATGATCCCACCGAGACGTAGGGACCGACATGCCAGGAAAGTATCAAAATATTACATCCGATATGTTAGGTTCCTTTAGGTTAGGATATATGACGTTATAGATGTATATAATGTCCACATCCAGAAGTAGGCGACGACACGCCAGGAATGTTGTAAAATATTACACCCGAGATGTTAGGTTGCCTTAGGTTAGGGTATATATCGTTACAGACGTATATAATGTCCCCATCGAGAAGCAGGCGACGACACGACAGGAATGTTGTAAAATATTACATTCGACATGTTAGGTTGCCTTAGGCTAGGATATATATCGTTATAGACGTATACAATGTTCCCACCGAGAAGTAGGGCCCGACATGCCAGGAATGTTGTAAAATATTACATCCGAGATGTTAGGTTGCCTTAGGTTAGGATATACAACGTTATAGATGTATATAATGTCCCCATCGAGAAGTAGGCGACGACACGCCAGGAATGTTGTAAAATATTACACCCGAGATGTTAGGTTCCCTTAGGTTAGGATATATGACGTTATAGATGTATATAATGTCCCCATCCAGAAGTAGGCGACGACACGCCAGGAATGCTGTAAAACATGACATTCTACATTTTGGGTTGCCTTAGGCTAGGATATATATCGTTATAGACGTATACAATGTTCCCACCGAGAAGTAGGGCCCGACATGCCAGGAATGTTGTAAAATATTACATCCGAGATGTTAGGTTGCCTTAGGTTAGGATATACAACGTTATAGATGTATATAATGTCCCCATCGAGAAGTAAGCGACGACACGCCAGGAATGTTGTAAAATATTACACCCGAGATGTTAGGTTCCCTTAGGTTAGGATATATGACGTTATAGATGTATATAATGTCCCCATCCAGAAGTAGGCGACGACACGCCAGGAATGTTGTAAAATATTACATCCCAGATGTTAGGTTGCGTTAGGTTAGAATATACAACGTTATAGACGTATATAATGTCCCCATCGAGAAGCAGGTGACGACACGACAGGAATGTTGTAAAATATTACATTCGACATGTTAGGTTGCCTTAGGCTAGAATATATATCGTTATAGACGTATACAATGTTCCCACCGAGAAGTAGGGACCGACATGCCAGGAATGTTGTAAAATATTACATCCGAGATGTTAGCTTGCTTTAGGTTAGGATATACAACGTTATAGATGTATATAATGTCCCCATCGAGAAGTAGGCGACGACACGCCAGGAATGCTGTAAAACATGACATTCTACATTTTGGGTTGCCTTAGGCTAGGATATATATCGTTATAGACGTATACATTGTTTCCACCGAGAAGTAGGGACCGACATGCCAGGAATGTTGTAAAATATTACATCCGAGATGAAAGGTTGCCTTAGGTTAGGATATATATCGTTATAGACTTATATAATGTTCCCACCGAGACGTGGGGACCGACATGCCAGGGATCTTGTAAAATATTACATCCCAGATGTTAGGTTGCCTCAGGTTAGGATATACAACGTTATAGATGTATATAATGTCCCCATCGAGAAGTAGGCGACGACACGCCAGGAATGTTGTAAAATATTACATCCGATATGTTAGGTTCCTTTAGGTTAGGATATATGACGTTATAGATGTATATAATGTCCCCATCGAGAAGTAGGCGACGACACGACAGGAATGTTGTAAAATATTACATTCTACATGTTGTGTTGCCTTAGGCTAGGATATATATCGTTATAGACGTATACATTGTTTCCACCGAGAAGTAGGGACCGACATGCCAGGAATGTTGTAAAATATTACATCCGAGATGTTAGGTTGCTTTAGGTTATGATAACTAGCGTTATAGACGTATATAATGTTCCCACCGAGAAGTAGGGGCCTACGTGCGAGGAATGTAGTAAAATATTACATCCGAGATGTTAGGATGCCTTAGGTTAGGATATATAACGTTATAGACGTATATAATGTTACCATAGAGAACTAGGCACTTGCATGCCAGGAATGTTGTAAATTATTACGGTAGAGATGATAGGTTGCCTTAGTTTAGGATATATTACGTTATTGACTTATATAATGTTCCCACCGTAAGTAGGGGCCGACGCGCCAGGAATGTTGTAAAATATTACATTCGACATGTTAGGTTGCCTTAAGCTAGGATATATAGATTTATAGACGTATATAATATTCCCACCGGGAAGTAGGTGCCGAAGCGCCAGGAATGTTGTAAAATATTACATTCGACACGTTAGCTTGTCTTAGTCTAGGATATATAGAGTTATAGACGTATATAATGTTCCCACCGAGAAGTAGGGGCCAGCGCGCCAGGAATGTAGTAAAATATTACATCTTAGATGTTAGGTTGCCTTAGGCTAGGATATATAGCGTTATAGACGTATATAATGTTCCCACCGAGGAGTAGGGGCCGACGTGCCAGGAATATAGTAAAATATTACACCCGAGATGTTAGGTTGCCATAGGCTAGGATATATAACGTTATAGACGTATATAATGTTCCCACCGAGAAGTAAGAGCGGACGAGCCAGGAATGTTGTAAAATATTACATTCGACATGTTAGGTTGCCTTAGGATAGGATATATAACGTTATTGACTTATATAATGTTCCAACCGAGAAGTAGGGGCCGACCCGCTAGGAATGTTGTAAAATATTACATTCGACCTGTTAGGATTGCCTTACGCTAGGATATATAACGTTATAGACGTATATGATATTCCCAGCGAGAAGTACGGGCCCACACGCCAGGAATGTTGTCAAATATTACATCCGAGATGTTAGGTTCCCTTAGGTTAGGATATATATCGTTATAGACGTATAGAATGTCCCCACCGAGATGTAGGGACCGACATGCCAGGAATGTTCTAAAATATTACATCCGAGTTGTTAGGTAGCTTTAGGTTAGGATATATATCGTTATAGACTTATATAATGTTCCCACCGAGACGTGGGGACCGACATGCCAGGAATGTTGTAAAATATTACATCCCAGATGTTAGGTTGCGTTAGGTTAGAATATACAACGTTATAGATGTATATAATGTCCCCATCGAGAAGTAGGCGACGACACGACAGGAATGTTGTAAAATATTACATTCTACATGTTGTGTTGCCTTAGGCTAGGATATATATCGTTATAGACGTATACATTGTTTCCACCGAGAAGTAGGGACCGACATGCCAGGAATGTTGTAAAATATTACATCCGAGATGTTAGGTTGCTTTAGGTTATGATATATAGCGTTATAGACGTATATAATGTTCCCACCGAGAAGTAGGGGCCTACGTGCGAGGAATGTAGTAAAATATTACATCCGAGATGTTAGGATGCCTTAGGTTAGGATATATAACGTTATAGACGTATATAATGTTACCATAGAGAACTAGGCACTTGCATGCCAGGAATGTTGTAAATTATTACGGTAGAGATGATAGGTTGCCTTAGTTTAGGATATATTACGTTATTGACTTATATAATGTTCCCACCGTAAGTAGGGGCCGACGCGCCAGGAATGTTGTAAAATATTACATTCTTCATGTTAGGTTGCCTTAAGCTAGGATATATAGATTTATAGACGTATATAATATTCCCACCGGGAAGTAGGTGCCGAAGCGCCAGGAATGTTGTAAAATATTACATTCGACACGTTAGCTTGTCTTAGTCTAGGATATATAGCGTTATAGACGTATATAATGTTCCCACCGAGAAGTAGGGGCCAGCGCGCCAGGAATGTAGTAAAATATTACATCTTAGATGTTAGGTTGCCTTAGGCTAGGATATATAGCGTTATAGACGTATATAATGTTCCCACCGAGGAGTAGGGGCCGACGTGCCAGGAATATAGTAAAATATTACACCCGAGATGTTAGGTTGCCATAGGCTAGGATATATAACGTTATAGACGTATATAATGTTACCACAGAGATATAGGTACTTGCATGCCAGGAATGTTGTAAAATTGTACGGTAAAGATGTTAGGTTGCCTTAGGTTAGGATATATAGCGTTATAGACGTATATAATGTTCCCACCGAGAAGTAGGGGCCGACGTGCGAGGAATGTAGTAAAATATTACATCCGAGATGTTAGGTTGCCTTAGGTTAGGATATATAACGTTATAGACGTATATAATGTTCCCACCGAGAAGTAAGAGCGGACGAGCCAGGAATGTTGTAAAATATTACATTCGACATGTTAGGTTGCCTTAGGATAGGATATATAACGCTATTGACTTATATAATGTTCCAACCGAGAAGTAGGGGCCGACCCGCTAGGAATGTTGTAAAATATTACATTCGACCTGTTAGGATTGCCTTACGCTAGGATATATAACGTTATAGACGTATATGATATTCCCAGCGAGAAGTACGGGCCCACACGCCAGGAATGTTGTCAAATATTACATCCGAGATGTTAGGTTCCCTTAGGTTAGGATATATATCGTTATAGACGTATAGAATGTCCCCACCGAGATGTAGGGACCGACATGCCAGGAATGTTCTAAAATATTACATCCGAGTTGTTAGGTAGCTTTAGGTTAGGATATATATCGTTATAGACTTATATAATGTTCCCACCGAGAAGTAGGGACCGACATGCCAGGAATGTTGTAAAATATTACATCCGAGATGTTAGCTTGCTTTAGGTTAGGATATATATCGTTATAGACTTATATAATGTTCCCACCGAGACGTGGGGACCGACATGACAGGAATGTTGCAAAATATTACATCCCAGAAGTTAGGTTGCATTGGGTTAGGATATACAACGTTATAGACGTATATAATGTCCCCATCGAGAAGCAGGCGACGACACGCCAGGAATGTTGTAAAATATTACATCCGAGATGTTAGGTTGCCTTAGGTTAGGATATACAACGTTATAGATGTTTATAATGTCCCCATCGCGAAGTATGCGACGACACGCCAGGAATGTTGTAAAATATTACTTTCGACATGTTAGGTTGCCTTAGGCTAGGATATGTAACGTTATAGACGTATATAATGTTCACACCGAGAAATAGGGGCCGACGCGTCAGGAATGTTGTAAAATGTTACATCCCAGATGTTAGGTTGCGTTATGTTAGGATATAGAACGTTATAGACGTATATAATGTCCCCTTCGAGAAGCAGGCGACGACACGCCAGAATGTTGTAAAATATTACATTCGACATGTTGGGTTGCCTTAGGCTAGGATATATAACGTTATAGACGTATATAATATTCCCACCGAGAAATAGGGGCCGACGCGTCAGGAATGTTGTAAAATATTACATCCGATATGTTAGGTTGCCTTAGGCTAGGATATATAACGTTATAGACGTATGTAATATTCCCACCGAGAAATAGGGGCCGACGCGTCAGGAATGACGCAAAATATTACACCCGAAATGTTAGGTTCCCTTAGGTTAGGATATACAACGTTATAGACGTATAGAATGTCCCCACCGAGATGTAGGGACCGACATGCCAGGAATGTTCGAAAATATTACCTCCGAGATGTTAGGTTGCTTTAGGTTAGGATATATATCGTTATAGACGTATATAATATTCCCACCGAGAAATAGGGGCCGACGCGTCAGGAATGTTGTAAAATATTACATCCCAGATGTTAGGTTGCGTTGGGTTAGGATATACAACGTTATAGACGTATATAATGTCCCCTTTGAGAAGCAGGCGACGACACGCCAGAATATTGTAAAATATTACATCCGAGATGTTATGTTGCCTTAGGCTAGGATATATAACGTTATAGACGTATATAATATTCCCACCGAGAAATAGGGGCCGACGCGTCAGGAATGTTGTAAAATATTACATCCGATATGTTAGGTTGCCTTAGGTTAGAATGTACAACGTTATAGATGTATATAATGTCCCCATCCAGAAGTAGGTGACGACACGCCAGGAATGTTGTACAATATTACATGCGACATGTTAGGTTGCCTTGGGCTAGGATATCTAACCTTATAGACGTATATAATATTACCACCGAGAACTACGGGCCGACACGTCAGGAATGATGTAAAATATTACACCCGAGATGTTAGGTTCCCTTAGGTTAGGATATACAACTTTATAGACGTATAGAATGTTCCCACCGAGAAGTAGGGACCGACATGCCAGGAATGTTGTAAAATATTACATCCGAAATGTTAGGATCCCTTAGGTTAGGATATACAACGTTATAGACGTATAGAATGTCCCCACCGAGATGTAGGGACCGACATGCCAGGAATGTTCTAAAATATTACATCCGAGTTGTTAGGTTGCTTTAGGACAGGATATATATCGTTATAGACTTATATAATGTTCCCACCGAGACGTGGGGACCGACATGCCAGGAATGTTGTAAAACATTACATCCCAGAAGTTAGGTTGCTTTGGGTTAGGATATACAACGTTATAGACGTATATAATGTCCCCATCGAGAAGCAGGCGACGACACGCCAGGAATGTTATAAAATATTACACACGAGTTGTTAGGTTGCTTTAGGTTAGGATATATAACGTTATAGACGTATATAATGTCCCCATCCAGAAGTAGGTGACGACACACCAGGAATGTTGTACAATATTACATCCGATATGTTAGGTTGCCTTAGGTTGGGATGTACAACGTTATAGATGTATATAATGTCCCCATCCAGAAGTAGGTGACGACACACCAGGAATGTTGTACAATATTACATGCGACATGTTAGGTTGCCTTAGGCTAGGATATCTAACCTTATAGACGTATATAATGTTACAACCGAGACCATCGGCCGACACGACAGGAATGATGTAAAATATTACATTCGACATGTTAGGTCGCCTTAGGCTAGGATATATAACGTTGTAGACGTATATAATATTCCCACCGAGAAATAGGGGCCGACGCGTCAGGAATGTTGTAAAATATTACATCCCAGATGTTAGGTTGCGTTAGGTTAGGATATACAACGTTATAGACGTATATAATGTCCCCTTTGTGATGCAGGCGACGACACGCCAGAATGTTGTAAAATATTACATTCGACATGTTAGGTTGCCTTAGGCTAGGATATATAACGTTTTAGACGTATATAATATTCCCACCGAGAAATAGGCGCCGAAGCGTCAGGAATGTTGTAAAATATTACATCCGATATGTTAGGTTGCCTTAGGCTAGGATATATAACGTTATAGACGTATATAATATTCCCACCGAGAAATAGGGGCCGACGCGTCAGGAATGTTGTAAAATATTACATCCGATATGTTAGGTTGCCTTAGGTTAGGATGTACAACGTTATAGATGTATATAATGTCCCCATCCAGAAGTAGGTGACGACACGCCAGGAATGTTGTACAATATTACATGCGAAATGTTAGGTTGCCTTAGGCTAGGATATCTAACCTTATAGACTTATATAATGTTACCACCGAGAACTACGGGCCGACACGTCAGGAATGATGTAAAATATTACACCCGAGATGTTAGGTTCCCTTAGGTTAGGATATACAACGTTATAGACGTATAGAATGTTCCCACCGAGAAGTAGGGACCGACATGCCAGGAATGTTGTAAAATATTACATCCGAAATGTTAGGATCCCTTAGGTTAGGATATACAACGTTATAGACGTATAGAATGTCCCCACCGAGATGTAGGGACCGACATGCCAGGAATGTTCTAAAATATTACATCCGAGTTGTTAGGTTGCTTTAGGACAGGATATATATCGTTATAGACTTATATAATGTTCCCACCGAGAAGTAGGGACCGACATGCCAGGAATGTTGTAAAATATTACATCCGAAATGTTAGGATCCCTTAGGTTAGGATATACAACGTTATAGACGTATAGAATGTCCCCACCGAGATGTAGGGACCGACATGCCAGGAATGTTCTAAAATATTACATCCAAGTTGTTAGGTTGCTTTAGGACAGGATATATATCGTTATAGACTTATATAATGTTCCCACCGAGACGTGGGGACCGACATGCCAGGAATGTTGTAAAATATTACATCCCAGAAGTTAGGTTGCTTTGGGTTAGGATATACAACGTTATAGACGTATATAATGTCCCCATCGAGAAGCAGGCGACGACACGCCAGGTATGTTATAAAATATTACACACGAGTTGTTAGGTTGCTTTAGGTTAGGATATATATCGTTATAGACTTATATAATGTTCCCACCCAGACGTGGGGACCGACATGCCAGGAATGTTGCAAAATATTACATCCCAGAAGTTAGGTTGCTTTGGGTTAGGATATACAACGTTATAGACGTATAGAATGTTCCCACCGAGATGTATGGACCGACATGCCAGGAATGTTGTAAAATATTACACACGAGTTGTTAGGTTGCTTTAGGTTAGGATATATATCGTTATAGACTTATATAATGTTCCTACCGAGACGTGGGGACCGACATGCCAGGAATGTTGTAAAATATTACATCCCAGAAGTTAGGTTGCTTTGGGTTAGGATATACAACGTTATAGACGTATATAATGTCCCCATCGAGAAGCAGGCGACGACACGCCAGGAATGTTGTAAAATATTACACCCGAGATGTTAGGTTCCCTTAGGTTAGGATATATGACGTTATAGATGTATATAATGTCCCCATCCAGAAGTAGGCGACGACACGCCAGGAATGTTGTAAAATATTACATCCCAGATGTTAGGTTGCGTTAGGTTAGAATATACAACGTTATAGACGTATATAATGTCCCCATCGAGAAGCAGGCGACGACACGACAGGAATGTTGTAAAATATTACATTCGACATGTTAGGTTGCCTTAGGCTAGAATATATATCGTTATAGACGTATACAATGTTCCCACCGAGAAGTAGGGACCGACATGCCAGGAATGTTGTAAAATATTACATCCGAGATGTTAGGTTGCTTTAGGTTAGGATATACAACGTTATAGATGTATATAATGTCCCCATCGAGAAGTAGGCGACGACACGCCAGGAATGTTGTAAAATATGACATTCTACATTTTGGGTTGCCTTAGGCTAGGATATATATCGTTATAGACGTATACATTGTTTCCACCGAGAAGTAGGGACCGACATGCCAGGAATGTTGTAAAATATTACATCCGAGATGAAAGGTTGCCTTAGGTTAGGATATATATCGTTATAGACTTATATAATGTTCCCACCGAGACGTGGGGACCGACATGCCAGGGATCTTGTAAAATATTACATCCCAGATGTTAGGTTGCCTCAGGTTAGGATATACAACGTTATAGATGTATATAATGTCCCCATCGAGAAGTAGGCGACGACACGCCAGGAATGTTGTAAAATATTACATCCGATATGTTAGGTTCCTTTAGGTTAGGATATATGACGTTATAGATGTATATAATGTCCCCATCGAGAAGTAGGCGACGACACGCCAGGAATGTTGTAAAATATTACATTCGACACGTTAGGTTGCCTTAGGCTAGCATATATAACGTTGTAAGCGTATATAATGTTACCACCGTGAACTACGGGCCGACACGTCAGGAATGATGTAAAATATTACATTCGACATGTTAGGTCGCCTTAGGCTAGGATATATATCGCTATAAACGTATATGATGTTCCCACCGAGAAGTGCGGGTTAACACGCCAGGAATGTTATCAAATATTACATCCGAGATGTTAGGTCGCCTTAGGCTAGGACATATAACGTTATAGACGTATACAATATTCCCACCGAGGAATAGCGGCCGACGCGTCAGGAATGTTGTAAAATATTACACCCGAGATGTTAGGTTCCCTTAGGTTAGGATATATGACGTTATAGATGTATATAATGTCCCCATCCAGAAGTAGGCGGCGACACGTCAGGAATGTTGTAAAATATTACTTCCCAGATGTTAGGTTGCGTTAGGTTAGAATATACAACGTTATAGACGTATATAATGTCTCCATCGAGAAGCAGGCGACGACACGACAGGAATGTTGCAAAATATTACATTCGACATGTTAGGTTGCCTTATGCTAGTATATATATCGTTATAGACGTATACAATGTTCCCACCGAGAAGTAGGGCCCGACATGCAAGGAAAGTTGTAAAATATTACATCCCAGATGTAAGGTTCCCTTAGGTTAGGATATATATCGATATAGACGTATATAACGTTCCCACCGAGACGTAGGGACCGACATGCCAGGAATGTTGTAAAATATTACATCCCAAATGTTAGGTTGCGTTAGGTTAGGATATACAACGTTATAGCCGTACATAAAGTCCCCATCGAGAAGTAGGCGACGACACGCCAGGAATGTTGTAAAATATTACACCCGAGATGTTAGGTTCCGTTAGGTTAGGATATATGACGTTATAGATGTATATAATGTCCACATCCAGAAGTAGGCGACGACACGCCAGGAATGTTGTAAAATATTACATTCTACAAGTTAGGTTCCCTTAGGTTATGATATACAACGTTATAGACGTATAGAATGTTCCGACCGGGAAATAGGGGCCGACATGCCAGGAATGTTGTAAAATATTACATCCGAGATGTTAGGTTGCTTTAGGTTATGATATATAGCGTTATAGACGTATATAATGTTCCCACCGAGAAGTAGGGGCCTACGTGCGAGGAATGTAGTAAAATATTACATCCGAGATGTTAGGATGCCTTAGGTTAGGATATATAACGTTATAGACGTATATAATGTTACCATAGAGAACTAGGCACTTGCATGCCAGGAATGTTGTAAATTATTACGGTAGAGATGATAGGTTGCCTTAGTTTAGGATATATTACGTTATTGACTTATATAATGTTCCCACCGTAAGTAGGGGCCGACGCGCCAAGAATGTTGTAAAATATTACATTCGACATGTTAGGTTGCCTTAAGCTAGGATATATAGATTTATAGACGTATATAATATTCCCACCGGGAAGTAGGTGCCGAAGCGCCAGGAATGTTGTAAAATATTACATTCGACACGTTAGCTTGTCTTAGTCTAGGATATATAGCGTTATAGACGTATATAATGTTCCCACCGAGAAGTAGGGGCCAGCGCGCCAGGAATGTAGTAAAATATTACATCTTAGATGTTAGGTTGCCTTAGGCTAGGATATATAGCGTTATAGACGTATATAATGTTCCCACCGAGGAGTAGGGGCCGACGTGCCAGGAATATAGTAAAATATTACACCCGAGATGTTAGGTTGCCATAGGCTAGGATATATAACGTTATAGACGTATATAATGTTACCACAGAGATATAGGTACTTGCATGCCAGGAATGTTGTAAAATTGTACGGTAGAGATGTTAGGTTGCCTTAGGTTAGGATATATAGCGTTATAGACGTATATAATGTTCCCACCGAGAAGTAGGGGCCGCCGTGCGAGGAATGTAGTAAAATATTACATCCGAGATGTTAGGTTGCCTTAGGTTAGGATATATAACGTTATAGACGTATATAATGTTCCCACCGAGAAGTAGGAGCGGACGAGCCAGGAATGTTGTAAAATATTACATTCGACATGTTAGGTTGCCTTAGGCTAGGATATATAACGTTATTGACTTATATAATGTTCCAACCGAGAAGTAGGGGCCGACGCGCTAGGAATGTTGTAAAATATTACATTCGACCTGTTAGCATTGCCTTACGCTAGGATATATAACGTTATAGACGTATATGATATTCCCAGCGAGAAGTACGGGCCCACACGCCAGGAATGTTGTCAAATATTACATCCGAGATGTTAGGTTCCCTTAGGTTAGGATATATATCGTTATAGACGTATAGAATGTCCCCACCGAGATGTAGGGACCGACATGCCAGGAATGTTCTAAAATATTACATCCGAGTTGTTAGGTAGCTTTAGGTTAGGATATATATCGTTATAGACTTATATAATGTTCCCACCGAGACGTGGGGACCGACATGCCAGGAATGTTGTAAAATATTACATCCCAGATGTTAGGTTGCTTTGGGTTAGGATATACAACGTTATAGACGTATATAATGTCCCCATCGAGAAGCAGGCGACGACACGCCAGGAATGTTGTAAAATATTACATCCGAGATGTTAGGTTGCCTTAGGCTAGGACATATTCCGTTATAGACGTATACAATGTTCCCACCGAGAAGTAGGGACCGACGCGTCAGGAATGTTGTAAAATATTACATCCCAGATGATAGGTTGCGTTAGGTTAGGATATACAACGTTATAGACGTATATAATGTCCCCTTCGAGTAGCAGGCGACGACACGCCAGAATGTTGTAAAATATTACATTCGACATGTTAGGTTGCCTTAGGCTAGGATATATAACGTTATAGACGTATATAATATTCCCACCGAGAAATAGGGGCCGACGCGTCAGGAATGTTGTAAAATATTACATCAGATATGTTAGGTTGCCTTAGGCTAGGATATATAACGTTATAGACGTATATAATATTCCCACCGAGAAATAGGGGCCGACGCGTCAGGAATGTTGCAAAATATTACACCCGAAATATTAGGTTCCCTTAGGTTAGGATATACAACGTTATAGACGTATAGAATGTCCACACCGAGATGTAGGGACCGACATGCCAGGAATGTTCTAAAATATTACATCCGAGTTGTTAGGTTGCTTTAGGTTAGGATATATATCGTTATAGACTTATATAATGTTCCCACCCAGACGTGGGGACCGACATGCCAGGAATGTTGCAAAATATTACATCCCAGAAGTTAGGTTGCTTTGGGTTAGGATATACAACGTTATAGACGTATAGAATGTTCCCACCGAGATGTATGGACCGACATGCCAGGAATGTTGTAAAATATTACACACGAGTTGTTAGGTTGCTTTAGGTTAGGATATATATCGTTATAGACTTATATAATGTTCCTACCGAGACGTGGGGACCGACATGCCAGGAATGTTGTAAAATATTACATCCCAGAAGTTAGGTTGCTTTGGGTTAGGATATACAACGTTATAGACGTATATAATGTCCCCATCGAGAAGCAGGCGACGACACGCCAGGAATGTTGTAAAATATTACACCCGAGATGTTAGGTTCCCTTAGGTTAGGATATATGACGTTATAGATGTATATAATGTCCCCATCCAGAAGTAGGCGACGACACGCCAGGAATGTTGTAAAATATTACATCCCAGATGTTAGGTTGCGTTAGGTTAGAATATACAACGTTATAGACGTATATAATGTCCCCATCGAGAAGCAGGCGACGACACGACAGGAATGTTGTAAAATATTACATTCGACATGTTAGGTTGCCTTAGGCTAGAATATATATCGTTATAGACGTATACAATGTTCCCACCGAGAAGTAGGGACCGACATGCCAGGAATGTTGTAAAATATTACATCCGAGATGTTAGGTTGCTTTAGGTTAGGATATACAACGTTATAGATGTATATAATGTCCCCATCGAGAAGTAGGCGACGACACGCCAGGAATGTTGTAAAATATGACATTCTACATTTTGGGTTGCCTTAGGCTAGGATATATATCGTTATAGACGTATACATTGTTTCCACCGAGAAGTAGGGACCGACATGCCAGGAATGTTGTAAAATATTACATCCGAGATGAAAGGTTGCCTTAGGTTAGGATATATATCGTTATAGACTTATATAATGTTCCCACCGAGACGTGGGGACCGACATGCCAGGGATCTTGTAAAATATTACATCCCAGATGTTAGGTTGCCTCAGGTTAGGATATACAACGTTATAGATGTATATAATGTCCCCATCGAGAAGTAGGCGACGACACGCCAGGAATGTTGTAAAATATTACATCCGATATGTTAGGTTCCTTTAGGTTAGGATATATGACGTTATAGATGTATATAATGTCCCCATCGAGAAGTAGGCGACGACACGCCAGGAATGTTGTAAAATATTACATTCGACACGTTAGGTTGCCTTAGGCTAGCATATATAACGTTGTAAGCGTATATAATGTTACCACCGTGAACTACGGGCCGACACGTCAGGAATGATGTAAAATATTACATTCGACATGTTAGGTCGCCTTAGGCTAGGATATATATCGCTATAAACGTATATGATGTTCCCACCGAGAAGTGCGGGTTAACACGCCAGGAATGTTATCAAATATTACATCCGAGATGTTAGGTCGCCTTAGGCTAGGACATATAACGTTATAGACGTATACAATATTCCCACCGAGGAATAGCGGCCGACGCGTCAGGAATGTTGTAAAATATTACACCCGAGATGTTAGGTTCCCTTAGGTTAGGATATATGACGTTATAGATGTATATAATGTCCCCATCCAGAAGTAGGCGGCGACACGTCAGGAATGTTGTAAAATATTACTTCCCAGATGTTAGGTTGCGTTAGGTTAGAATATACAACGTTATAGACGTATATAATGTCTCCATCGAGAAGCAGGCGACGACACGACAGGAATGTTGCAAAATATTACATTCGACATGTTAGGTTGCCTTATGCTAGTATATATATCGTTATAGACGTATACAATGTTCCCACCGAGAAGTAGGGCCCGACATGCCAGGAAAGTTGTAAAATATTACATCCCAGATGTAAGGTTCCCTTAGGTTAGGATATATATCGATATAGACGTATATAACGTTCCCACCGAGACGTAGGGACCGACATGCCAGGAATGTTGTAAAATATTACATCCCAAATGTTAGGTTGCGTTAGGTTAGGATATACAACGTTATAGCCGTACATAAAGTCCCCATCGAGAAGTAGGCGACGACACGCCAGGAATGTTGTAAAATATTACACCCGAGATGTTAGGTTCCGTTAGGTTAGGATATATGACGTTATAGATGTATATAATGTCCACATCCAGAAGTAGGCGACGACACGCCAGGAATGTTGTAAAATATTACATTCTACAAGTTAGGTTCCCTTAGGTTATGATATACAACGTTATAGACGTATAGAATGTTCCGACCGGGAAATAGGGGCCGACATGCCAGGAATGTTGTAAAATATTACATCCGAGATGTTAGGTTGCTTTAGGTTATGATATATAGCGTTATAGACGTATATAATGTTCCCACCGAGAAGTAGGGGCCTACGTGCGAGGAATGTAGTAAAATATTACATCCGAGATGTTAGGATGCCTTAGGTTAGGATATATAACGTTATAGACGTATATAATGTTACCATAGAGAACTAGGCACTTGCATGCCAGGAATGTTGTAAATTATTACGGTAGAGATGATAGGTTGCCTTAGTTTAGGATATATTACGTTATTGACTTATATAATGTTCCCACCGTAAGTAGGGGCCGACGCGCCAAGAATGTTGTAAAATATTACATTCGACATGTTAGGTTGCCTTAAGCTAGGATATATAGATTTATAGACGTATATAATATTCCCACCGGGAAGTAGGTGCCGAAGCGCCAGGAATGTTGTAAAATATTACATTCGACACGTTAGCTTGTCTTAGTCTAGGATATATAGCGTTATAGACGTATATAATGTTCCCACCGAGAAGTAGGTGCCAGCGCGCCAGGAATGTAGTAAAATATTACATCTTAGATGTTAGGTTGCCTTAGGCTAGGATATATAGCGTTATAGACGTATATAATGTTCCCACCGAGGAGTAGGGGCCGACGTGCCAGGAATATAGTAAAATATTACACCCGAGATGTTAGGTTGCCATAGGCTAGGATATATAACGTTATAGACGTATATAATGTTACCACAGAGATATAGGTACTTGCATGCCAGGAATGTTGTAAAATTGTACGGTAGAGATGTTAGGTTGCCTTAGGTTAGGATATATAGCGTTATAGACGTATATAATGTTCCCACCGAGAAGTAGGGGCCGCCGTGCGAGGAATGTAGTAAAATATTACATCCGAGATGTTAGGTTGCCTTAGGTTAGGATATATAACGTTATAGACGTATATAATGTTCCCACCGAGAAGTAGGAGCGGACGAGCCAGGAATGTTGTAAAATATTACATTCGACATGTTAGGTTGCCTTAGGCTAGGATATATAACGTTATTGACTTATATAATGTTCCAACCGAGAAGTAGGGGCCGACGCGCTAGGAATGTTGTAAAATATTACATTCGACCTGTGAGCATTGCCTTACGCTAGGATATATAACGTTATAGACGTATATGATATTCCCAGCGAGAAGTACGGGCCCACACGCCAGGAATGTTGTCAAATATTACATCCGAGATGTTAGGTTCCCTTAGGTTAGGATATATATCGTTATAGACGTATAGAATGTCCCCACCGAGATGTAGGGACCGACATGCCAGGAATGTTCTAAAATATTACATCCGAGTTGTTAGGTAGCTTTAGGTTAGGATATATATCGTTATAGACTTATATAATGTTCCCACCGAGACGTGGGGACCGACATGCCAGGAATGTTGTAAAATATTACATCCCAGATGTTAGGTTGCTTTGGGTTAGGATATACAACGTTATAGACGTATATAATGTCCCCATCGAGAAGCAGGCGACGACACGCCAGGAATGTTGTAAAATATTACATCCGAGATGTTAGGTTGCCTTAGGCTAGGACATATTCCGTTATAGACGTATACAATGTTCCCACCGAGAAGTAGGGACCGACGCGTCAGGAATGTTGTAAAATATTACATCCCAGATGATAGGTTGCGTTAGGTTAGGATATACAACGTTATAGACGTATATAATGTCCCCTTCGAGTAGCAGGCGACGACACGCCAGAATGTTGTAAAATATTACATTCGACATGTTAGGTTGCCTTAGGCTAGGATATATAACGTTATAGACGTATATAATATTCCCACCAAGAAATAGGGGCCGACGCGTCAGGAATGTTTTAAATATTACACCCGAGATGTTAGGTTCCCTGAGGTTAGCATATACAACGTTATAGACGTATATAATGTTCCCACCGAGAAGTAGGGACCGACATGCCAGGAATGTTGTAAAATATTACATCCGAGATGTTAGCTTGCTTTAGGTTAGGATATATATCGTTATAGACTTATATAATGTTCCCACCGAGACGTGGGGACCGACATGACAGGAATGTTGCAAAATATTACGTCCCAGAAGTTAGGTTGCATTGGGTTAGGATATACAACGTTATAGACGTATATAATGTCCCCATCGAGAAGCAGGCGACGACACGCCAGGAATGTTGTAAAATATTACATCCGAGATGTTAGGTTGCCTTAGGTTAGGATATACAACGTTATAGATGTTTATAATGTCCCCATCGCGAAGTATGCGACGACACGCCAGGAATGTTGTATAATATTACTTTCGACATGTTAGGTTGCCTTAGGCTAGGATATGTAACGTTATAGACGTATATAATGTTCACACCGAGAAATAGGGGCCGACGCGTCAGGAATGTTGTAAAATGTTACATCCCAGATGTTAGGTTGCGTTAGGTTAGGATATAGAACGTTATAGACGTATATAATGTCCCCTTCGAGAAGCAGGCGACGACACGCCAGAATGTTGTAAAATATTACATTCGACATGTTGGGTTGCCTTAGGCTAGGATATATAACGTTATAGACGTATATAATATTCCCACCGAGAAATAGGGGCCGACGCGTCAGGAATGTTGTAAAATATTACATCCGATATGTTAGGTTGCCTTAGGCTAGGATATATAACGTTATAGACGTATATAATATTCCCACCGAGAAATAGGGGCCGACGCGTCAGGAATGACGCAAAATATTACACCCGAAATGTTAGGTTCCCTTAGGTTAGGATATACAACGTTATAGACGTATAGAATGTCCCCACCGAGATGTAGGGACCGACATGCCAGGAATGTTCGAAAATATTACCTCCGAGATGTTAGGTTGCTTTAGGTTAGGATATATATCGTTATAGACGTATATAATATTCCCACCGAGAAATAGGGGCCGACGCGTCAGGAATGTTGTAAAATATTACATCCCAGATGTTAGGTTGCGTTGGGTTAGGATATACAACGTTATAGACGTATATAATGTCCCCTTTGAGAAGCAGGCGACGACACGCCAGAATATTGTAAAATATTACACCCGAGATGTTATGTTGCCTTAGGCTAGGATATATAACGTTATAGACGTATATAATATTCCCACCGAGAAATAGGGGCCGACGCGTCAGGAATGTTGTAAAATATTACATCCGATATGTTAGGTTGCCTTAGGTTAGAATGTACAACGTTATAGATGTATATAATGTCCCCATCCAGAAGTAGGTGACGACACGCCAGGAATGTTGTACAATATTACATGCGACATGTTAGGTTGCCTTGGGCTAGGATATCTAACCTTATAGACGTATATAATATTACCACCGAGAACTACGGGCCGACACGTCAGGAATGATGTAAAATATTACACCCGAGATGTTAGGTTCCCTTAGGTTAGGATATACAACTTTATAGACGTATAGAATGTTCCCACCGAGAAGTAGGGACCGACATGCCAGGAATGTTGTAAAATATTACATCCGAAATGTTAGGATCCCTTAGGTTAGGATATACAACGTTATAGACGTATAGAATGTCCCCACCGAGATGTAGGGACCGACATGCCAGGAATGTTCTAAAATATTACATCCGAGTTGTTAGGTTGCTTTAGGACAGGATATATATCGTTATAGACTTATATAATGTTCCCACCCAGACGTGGGGACCGACATGCCAGGAATGTTGCAAAATATTACATCCCAGAAGTTAGGTTGCTTTGGGTTAGGATATACAACGTTATAGACGTATAGAATGTTCCCACCGAGATGTATGGACCGACATGCCAGGAATGTTGTAAAATATTACACACGAGTTGTTAGGTTGCTTTAGGTTAGGATATATATCGTTATAGACTTATATAATGTTCCTACCGAGACGTGGGGACCGACATGCCAGGAATGTTGTAAAATATTACATCCCAGAAGTTAGGTTGCTTTGGGTTAGGATATACAACGTTATAGACGTATATAATGTCCCCATCGAGAAGCAGGCGACGACACGCCAGGAATGTTGTAAAATATTACATCCGATATGTTAGGTCGCCTTAGGTTAGGATATACAACGTTATAGACGTATATAATGTCCCCTTTGAGAAGCATGCGACGACACGCCAGAATGTTATAAAATATTACATTCTACATGTTAGGTTGCCTTAGGCTAGGATATATAACGTTATAGACGTATATAATATTCCCACCGAGAAATAGGGGCCGACGCGTCAGGAATGTTGTAAAATATTACATCAGATATGTTAGGTTGCCTTAGGCTAGGATATATAACGTTATAGACGTATATAATATTCCCACCGAGAAATAGGGGCCGACGCGTCAGGAATGTTGCAAAATATTACACCCGAAATATTAGGTTCCCTTAGGTTAGGATATACAACGTTATAGACGTATAGAATGTCCACACCGAGATGTAGGGACCGACATGCCAGGAATGTTCTAAAATATTACATCCGAGTTGTTAGGTTGCTTTAGGTTAGGATATATATCGTTATAGACTTATATAATGTTCCCACCGAGACGTGGGAACCGACATGCCAGGAATGTTGTAAAATATTACATCCCAGAAGTTAGGTTGCTTTGGGTTAGGATATACAACGTTATAGACGTATATAATGTCCCCATCGAGAAGCAGGCGACGACACGCCAGGAATGTTGTAAAATATTACACCCGAGATGTTAGGTTCCCTTAGGTTAGGATATATGACGTTATAGATGTATATAATGTCCCCATCCAGAAGTAGGCGACGACACGCCAGGAATGTTGTAAAATATTACATCCCAGATGTTAGGTTGCGTTAGGTTAGAATATACAACGTTATAGACGTATATAATGTCCCCATCGAGAAGCAGGCGACGACACGACAGGAATGTTGTAAAATATTACATTCGACATGTTAGGTTGCCTTAGGCTAGAATATATATCGTTATAGACGTATACAATGTTCCCACCGAGAAGTAGGGACCGACATGCCAGGAATGTTGTAAAATATTACATCCGAGATGTTAGGTTGCTTTAGGTTAGGATATACAACGTTATAGATGTATATAATGTCCCCATCGAGAAGTAGGCGACGACACGCCAGGAATGTTGTAAAATATGACATTCTACATTTTGGGTTGCCTTAGGCTAGGATATATATCGTTATAGACGTATACATTGTTTCCACCGAGAAGTAGGGACCGACATGCCAGGAATGTTGTAAAATATTACATCCCAGATGTTAGGTTGCTTTGGGTTAGGATATACAACGTTATAGACGTATATAATGTCCCCATCGAGAAGCAGGCGACGACACGCCAGGAATGTTGTAAAATATTACATCCGAGATGTTAGGTTGCCTTAGGCTAGGACATATTCCGTTATAGACGTATACAATGTTCCCACCGAGAAGTAGGGACCGACGCGTCAGGAATGTTGTAAAATATTACATCCCAGATGATAGGTTGCGTTAGGTTAGGATATACAACGTTATAGACGTATATAATGTCCCCTTCGAGTAGCAGGCGACGACACGCCAGAATGTTGTAAAATATTACATTCGACATGTTAGGTTGCCTTAGGCTAGGATATATAACGTTATAGACGTATATAATATTCCCACCGAGAAATAGGGGCCGACGCGTCAGGAATGTTGTAAAATATTACATCAGATATGTTAGGTTGCCTTAGGCTAGGATATATAACGTTATAGACGTATATAATATTCCCACCGAGAAATAGGGGCCGACGCGTCAGGAATGTTGCAAAATATTACACCCGAAATATTAGGTTCCCTTAGGTTAGGATATACAACGTTATAGACGTATAGAATGTCCACACCGAGATGTAGGGACCGACATGCCAGGAATGTTCTAAAATATTACATCCGAGTTGTTAGGTTGCTTTAGGTTAGGATATATATCGTTATAGACTTATATAATGTTCCCACCCAGACGTGGGGACCGACATGCCAGGAATGTTGCAAAATATTACATCCCAGAAGTTAGGTTGCTTTGGGTTAGGATATACAACGTTATAGACGTATAGAATGTTCCCACCGAGATGTATGGACCGACATGCCAGGAATGTTGTAAAATATTACACACGAGTTGTTAGGTTGCTTTAGGTTAGGATATATATCGTTATAGACTTATATAATGTTCCTACCGAGACGTGGGGACCGACATGCCAGGAATGTTGTAAAATATTACATCCCAGAAGTTAGGTTGCTTTGGGTTAGGATATACAACGTTATAGACGTATATAATGTCCCCATCGAGAAGCAGGCGACGACACGCCAGGAATGTTGTAAAATATTACACCCGAGATGTTAGGTTCCCTTAGGTTAGGATATATGACGTTATAGATGTATATAATGTCCCCATCCAGAAGTAGGCGACGACACGCCAGGAATGTTGTAAAATATTACATCCCAGATGTTAGGTTGCGTTAGGTTAGAATATACAACGTTATAGACGTATATAATGTCCCCATCGAGAAGCAGGCGACGACACGACAGGAATGTTGTAAAATATTACATTCGACATGTTAGGTTGCCTTAGGCTAGAATATATATCGTTATAGACGTATACAATGTTCCCACCGAGAAGTAGGGACCGACATGCCAGGAATGTTGTAAAATATTACATCCGAGATGTTAGGTTGCTTTAGGTTAGGATATACAACGTTATAGATGTATATAATGTCCCCATCGAGAAGTAGGCGACGACACGCCAGGAATGTTGTAAAATATGACATTCTACATTTTGGGTTGCCTTAGGCTAGGATATATATCGTTATAGACGTATACATTGTTTCCACCGAGAAGTAGGGACCGACATGCCAGGAATGTTGTAAAATATTACATCCGAGATGAAAGGTTGCCTTAGGTTAGGATATATATCGTTATAGACTTATATAATGTTCCCACCGAGACGTGGGGACCGACATGCCAGGGATCTTGTAAAATATTACATCCCAGATGTTAGGTTGCCTCAGGTTAGGATATACAACGTTATAGATGTATATAATGTCCCCATCGAGAAGTAGGCGACGACACGCCAGGAATGTTGTAAAATATTACATCCGATATGTTAGGTTCCTTTAGGTTAGGATATATGACGTTATAGATGTATATAATGTCCCCATCGAGAAGTAGGCGACGACACGCCAGGAATGTTGTAAAATATTACATTCGACACGTTAGGTTGCCTTAGGCTAGCATATATAACGTTGTAAGCGTATATAATGTTACCACCGTGAACTACGGGCCGACACGTCAGGAATGATGTAAAATATTACATTCGACATGTTAGGTCGCCTTAGGCTAGGATATATATCGCTATAAACGTATATGATGTTCCCACCGAGAAGTGCGGGTTAACACGCCAGGAATGTTATCAAATATTACATCCGAGATGTTAGGTCGCCTTAGGCTAGGACATATAACGTTATAGACGTATACAATATTCCCACCGAGGAATAGCGGCCGACGCGTCAGGAATGTTGTAAAATATTACACCCGAGATGTTAGGTTCCCTTAGGTTAGGATATATGACGTTATAGATGTATATAATGTCCCCATCCAGAAGTAGGCGGCGACACGTCAGGAATGTTGTAAAATATTACTTCCCAGATGTTAGGTTGCGTTAGGTTAGAATATACAACGTTATAGACGTATATAATGTCTCCATCGAGAAGCAGGCGACGACACGACAGGAATGTTGCAAAATATTACATTCGACATGTTAGGTTGCCTTATGCTAGTATATATATCGTTATAGACGTATACAATGTTCCCACCGAGAAGTAGGGCCCGACATGCCAGGAAAGTTGTAAAATATTACATCCCAGATGTAAGGTTCCCTTAGGTTAGGATATATATCGATATAGACGTATATAACGTTCCCACCGAGACGTAGGGACCGACATGCCAGGAATGTTGTAAAATATTACATCCCAAATGTTAGGTTGCGTTAGGTTAGGATATACAACGTTATAGCCGTACATAAAGTCCCCATCGAGAAGTAGGCGACGACACGCCAGGAATGTTGTAAAATATTACACCCGAGATGTTAGGTTCCGTTAGGTTAGGATATATGACGTTATAGATGTATATAATGTCCACATCCAGAAGTAGGCGACGACACGCCAGGAATGTTGTAAAATATTACATTCTACAAGTTAGGTTCCCTTAGGTTATGATATACAACGTTATAGACGTATAGAATGTTCCGACCGGGAAATAGGGGCCGACATGCCAGGAATGTTGTAAAATATTACATCCGAGATGTTAGGTTGCTTTAGGTTATGATATATAGCGTTATAGACGTATATAATGTTCCCACCGAGAAGTAGGGGCCTACGTGCGAGGAATGTAGTAAAATATTACATCCGAGATGTTAGGATGCCTTAGGTTAGGATATATAACGTTATAGACGTATATAATGTTACCATAGAGAACTAGGCACTTGCATGCCAGGAATGTTGTAAATTATTACGGTAGAGATGATAGGTTGCCTTAGTTTAGGATATATTACGTTATTGACTTATATAATGTTCCCACCGTAAGTAGGGGCCGACGCGCCAAGAATGTTGTAAAATATTACATTCGACATGTTAGGTTGCCTTAAGCTAGGATATATAGATTTATAGACGTATATAATATTCCCACCGGGAAGTAGGTGCCGAAGCGCCAGGAATGTTGTAAAATATTACATTCGACACGTTAGCTTGTCTTAGTCTAGGATATATAGCGTTATAGACGTATATAATGTTCCCACCGAGAAGTAGGGGCCAGCGCGCCAGGAATGTAGTAAAATATTACATCTTAGATGTTAGGTTGCCTTAGGCTAGGATATATAGCGTTATAGACGTATATAATGTTCCCACCGAGGAGTAGGGGCCGACGTGCCAGGAATATAGTAAAATATTACACCCGAGATGTTAGGTTGCCATAGGCTAGGATATATAACGTTATAGACGTATATAATGTTACCACAGAGATATAGGTACTTGCATGCCAGGAATGTTGTAAAATTGTACGGTAGAGATGTTAGGTTGCCTTAGGTTAGGATATATAGCGTTATAGACGTATATAATGTTCCCACCGAGAAGTAGGGGCCGCCGTGCGAGGAATGTAGTAAAATATTACATCCGAGATGTTAGGTTGCCTTAGGTTAGGATATATAACGTTATAGACGTATATAATGTTCCCACCGAGAAGTAGGAGCGGACGAGCCAGGAATGTTGTAAAATATTACATTCGACATGTTAGGTTGCCTTAGGCTAGGATATATAACGTTATTGACTTATATAATGTTCCAACCGAGAAGTAGGGGCCGACGCGCTAGGAATGTTGTAAAATATTACATTCGACCTGTGAGCATTGCCTTACGCTAGGATATATAACGTTATAGACGTATATGATATTCCCAGCGAGAAGTACGGGCCCACACGCCAGGAATGTTGTCAAATATTACATCCGAGATGTTAGGTTCCCTTAGGTTAGGATATATATCGTTATAGACGTATAGAATGTCCCCACCGAGATGTAGGGACCGACATGCCAGGAATGTTCTAAAATATTACATCCGAGTTGTTAGGTAGCTTTAGGTTAGGATATATATCGTTATAGACTTATATAATGTTCCCACCGAGACGTGGGGACCGACATGCCAGGAATGTTGTAAAATATTACATCCCAGATGTTAGGTTGCTTTGGGTTAGGATATACAACGTTATAGACGTATATAATGTCCCCATCGAGAAGCAGGCGACGACACGCCAGGAATGTTGTAAAATATTACATCCGAGATGTTAGGTTGCCTTAGGCTAGGACATATTCCGTTATAGACGTATACAATGTTCCCACCGAGAAGTAGGGACCGACGCGTCAGGAATGTTGTAAAATATTACATCCCAGATGATAGGTTGCGTTAGGTTAGGATATACAACGTTATAGACGTATATAATGTCCCCTTCGAGTAGCAGGCGACGACACGCCAGAATGTTGTAAAATATTACATTCGACATGTTAGGTTGCCTTAGGCTAGGATATATAACGTTATAGACGTATATAATATTCCCACCAAGAAATAGGGGCCGACGCGTCAGGAATGTTTTAAATATTACACCCGAGATGTTAGGTTCCCTGAGGTTAGCATATACAACGTTATAGACGTATATAATGTTCCCACCGAGAAGTAGGGACCGACATGCCAGGAATGTTGTAAAATATTACATCCGAGATGTTAGCTTGCTTTAGGTTAGGATATATATCGTTATAGACTTATATAATGTTCCCACCGAGACGTGGGGACCGACATGACAGGAATGTTGCAAAATATTACATCCCAGAAGTTAGGTTGCATTGGGTTAGGATATACAACGTTATAGACGTATATAATGTCCCCATCGAGAAGCAGGCGACGACACGCCAGGAATGTTGTAAAATATTACATCCGAGATGTTAGGTTGCCTTAGGTTAGGATATACAACGTTATAGATGTTTATAATGTCCCCATCGCGAAGTATGCGACGACACGCCAGGAATGTTGTATAATATTACTTTCGACATGTTAGGTTGCCTTAGGCTAGGATATGTAACGTTATAGACGTATATAATGTTCACACCGAGAAATAGGGGCCGACGCGTCAGGAATGTTGTAAAATGTTACATCCCAGATGTTAGGTTGCGTTAGGTTAGGATATAGAACGTTATAGACGTATATAATGTCCCCTTCGAGAAGCAGGCGACGACACGCCAGAATGTTGTAAAATATTACATTCGACATGTTGGGTTGCCTTAGGCTAGGATATATAACGTTATAGACGTATATAATATTCCCACCGAGAAATAGGGGCCGACGCGTCAGGAATGTTGTAAAATATTACATCCGATATGTTAGGTTGCCTTAGGCTAGGATATATAACGTTATAGACGTATATAATATTCCCACCGAGAAATAGGGGCCGACGCGTCAGGAATGACGCAAAATATTACACCCGAAATGTTAGGTTCCCTTAGGTTAGGATATACAACGTTATAGACGTATAGAATGTCCCCACCGAGATGTAGGGACCGACATGCCAGGAATGTTCGAAAATATTACCTCCGAGATGTTAGGTTGCTTTAGGTTAGGATATATATCGTTATAGACGTATATAATATTCCCACCGAGAAATAGGGGCCGACGCGTCAGGAATGTTGTAAAATATTACATCCCAGATGTTAGGTTGCGTTGGGTTAGGATATACAACGTTATAGACGTATATAATGTCCCCTTTGAGAAGCAGGCGACGACACGCCAGAATATTGTAAAATATTACACCCGAGATGTTATGTTGCCTTAGGCTAGGATATATAACGTTATAGACGTATATAATATTCCCACCGAGAAATAGGGGCCGACGCGTCAGGAATGTTGTAAAATATTACATCCGATATGTTAGGTTGCCTTAGGTTAGAATGTACAACGTTATAGATGTATATAATGTCCCCATCCAGAAGTAGGTGACGACACGCCAGGAATGTTGTACAATATTACATGCGACATGTTAGGTTGCCTTGGGCTAGGATATCTAACCTTATAGACGTATATAATATTACCACCGAGAACTACGGGCCGACACGTCAGGAATGATGTAAAATATTACACCCGAGATGTTAGGTTCCCTTAGGTTAGGATATACAACTTTATAGACGTATAGAATGTTCCCACCGAGAAGTAGGGACCGACATGCCAGGAATGTTGTAAAATATTACATCCGAAATGTTAGGATCCCTTAGGTTAGGATATACAACGTTATAGACGTATAGAATGTCCCCACCGAGATGTAGGGACCGACATGCCAGGAATGTTCTAAAATATTACATCCGAGTTGTTAGGTTGCTTTAGGACAGGATATATATCGTTATAGACTTATATAATGTTCCCACCCAGACGTGGGGACCGACATGCCAGGAATGTTGCAAAATATTACATCCCAGAAGTTAGGTTGCTTTGGGTTAGGATATACAACGTTATAGACGTATAGAATGTTCCCACCGAGATGTATGGACCGACATGCCAGGAATGTTGTAAAATATTACACACGAGTTGTTAGGTTGCTTTAGGTTAGGATATATATCGTTATAGACTTATATAATGTTCCTACCGAGACGTGGGGACCGACATGCCAGGAATGTTGTAAAATATTACATCCCAGAAGTTAGGTTGCTTTGGGTTAGGATATGCAACGTTATAGACGTATATAATGTCCCCATCGAGAAGCAGGCGACGACACGCCAGGAATGTTGTAAAATATTACATCCGATATGTTAGGTCGCCTTAGGTTAGGATATACAACGTTATAGACGTATATAATGTCCCCTTTGAGAAGCATGCGACGACACGCCAGAATGTTATAAAATATTACATTCTACATGTTAGGTTGCCTTAGGCTAGGATATATAACGTTATAGACGTATATAATATTCCCACCGAGAAATAGGGGCCGACGCGTCAGGAATGTTGTAAAATATTACATCAGATATGTTAGGTTGCCTTAGGCTAGGATATATAACGTTATAGACGTATATAATATTCCCACCGAGAAATAGGGGCCGACGCGTCAGGAATGTTGCAAAATATTACACCCGAAATATTAGGTTCCCTTAGGTTAGGATATACAACGTTATAGACGTATAGAATGTCCACACCGAGATGTAGGGACCGACATGCCAGGAATGTTCTAAAATATTACATCCGAGTTGTTAGGTTGCTTTAGGTTAGGATATATATCGTTATAGACTTATATAATGTTCCCACCGAGACGTGGGAACCGACATGCCAGGAATGTTGTAAAATATTACATCCCAGAAGTTAGGTTGCTTTGGGTTAGGATATACAACGTTATAGACGTATATAATGTCCCCATCGAGAAGCAGGCGACGACACGCCAGGAATGTTGTAAAATATTACACCCGAGATGTTAGGTTCCCTTAGGTTAGGATATATGACGTTATAGATGTATATAATGTCCCCATCCAGAAGTAGGCGACGACACGCCAGGAATGTTGTAAAATATTACATCCCAGATGTTAGGTTGCGTTAGGTTAGAATATACAACGTTATAGACGTATATAATGTCCCCATCGAGAAGCAGGCGACGACACGACAGGAATGTTGTAAAATATTACATTCGACATGTTAGGTTGCCTTAGGCTAGAATATATATCGTTATAGACGTATACAATGTTCCCACCGAGAAGTAGGGACCAACATGCCAGGAATGTTGTAAAATATTACATCCGAGATGTTAGGTTGCTTTAGGTTAGGATATACAACGTTATAGATGTATATAATGTCCCCATCGAGAAGTAGGCGACGACACGCCAGGAATGTTGTAAAATATGACATTCTACATTTTGGGTTGCCTTAGGCTAGGATATATATCGTTATAGACGTATACATTGTTTCCACCGAGAAGTAGGGACCGACATGCCAGGAATGTTGTAAAATATTACATCCGAGATGAAAGGTTGCCTTAGGTTAGGATATATATCGTTATAGACTTATATAATGTTCCCACCGAGACGTGGGGACCGACATGCCAGGGATCTTGTAAAATATTACATCCCAGATGTTAGGTTGCCTCAGGTTAGGATATACAACGTTATAGATGTATATAATGTCCCCATCGAGAAGTAGGCGACGACACGCCAGGAATGTTGTAAAATATTACATCCGATATGTTAGGTTCCTTTAGGTTAGGATATATGACGTTATAGATGTATATAATGTCCCCATCGAGAAGTAGGCGACGACACGCCAGGAATGTTGTAAAATATTACATTCGACACGTTAGGTTGCCTTAGGCTAGCATATATAACGTTGTAAGCGTATATAATGTTACCACCGTGAACTACGGGCCGACACGTCAGGAATGATGTAAAATATTACATTCGACATGTTAGGTCGCCTTAGGCTAGGATATATATCGCTATAAACGTATATGATGTTCCCACCGAGAAGTGCGGGTTAACACGCCAGGAATGTTATCAAATATTACATCCGAGATGTTAGGTCGCCTTAGGCTAGGACATATAACGTTATAGACGTATACAATATTCCCACCGAGGAATAGCGGCCGACGCGTCAGGAATGTTGTAAAATATTACACCCGAGATGTTAGGTTCCCTTAGGTTAGGATATATGACGTTATAGATGTATATAATGTCCCCATCCAGAAGTAGGCGGCGACACGTCAGGAATGTTGTAAAATATTACTTCCCAGATGTTAGGTTGCGTTAGGTTAGAATATACAACGTTATAGACGTATATAATGTCTCCATCGAGAAGCAGGCGACGACACGACAGGAATGTTGTAAAATATTACATTCGACATGTTAGGTTGCCTTATGCTAGTATATATATCGTTATAGACGTATACAATGTTCCCACCGAGAAGTAGGGCCCGACATGCCAGGAAAGTTGTAAAATATTACATCCCAGATGTAAGGTTCCCTTAGGTTAGGATATATATCGATATAGACGTATATAACGTTCCCACCGAGACGTAGGGACCGACATGCCAGGAATGTTGTAAAATATTACATCCCAAATGTTAGGTTGCGTTAGGTTAGGATATACAACGTTATAGCCGTACATAAAGTCCCCATCGAGAAGTAGGCGACGACACGCCAGGAATGTTGTAAAATATTACACCCGAGATGTTAGGTTCCGTTAGGTTAGGATATATGACGTTATAGATGTATATAATGTCCACATCCAGAAGTAGGCGACGACACGCCAGGAATGTTGTAAAATATTACATTCTACAAGTTAGGTTCCCTTAGGTTATGATATACAACGTTATAGACGTATAGAATGTTCCGACCGAGAAATAGGGGCCGACGCGTCAGCAATGTTGTAAAATATTACACACGAGATGTTAGGTTCCCTTAGGTTAGGATATACAACGTTATAGACGTATAGAATGTTCCCACCGAGAAGTAGGGACCGACATGCCAGGAATGTTGTAAAATATTACATCCGAGATGTTAGGTTGCCTTAGGTTAGGGTATATATCGCTACAGACGTATATAATGTTCCTACCGAGATGTAGTGACCGACATGCCAGGAATGTTGTAAAATATTACATCCCAGATGTTAGGTTGCGTTAGGTTAGAATATACAACGTTATAGATGTATATAATGTCCCCATCGAGAAGTAGGCCACGACACGACAGGAATGTTGTAAAATATTACATTCTACATGTTGTGTTGCCTTAGGCTAGGATATATATCGTTATAGACGTATACATTGTTTCCACCGAGAAGTAGGGACCGACATGCCAGGAATGTTGTAAAATATTACATCCGAGATGTTAGGTTGCTTTAGGTTATGATATATAGCGTTATAGACGTATATAATGTTCCCACCGAGAAGTAGGGGCCTACGTGCGAGGAATGTAGTAAAATATTACATCCGAGATGTTAGGATGCCTTAGGTTAGGATATATAACGTTATAGACGTATATAATGTTACCATAGAGAACTAGGCACTTGCATGCCAGGAATGTTGTAAATTATTACGGTAGAGATGATAGGTTGCCTTAGTTTAGGATATATTACGTTATTGACTTATATAATGTTCCCACCGTAAGTAGGGGCCGACGTGCCAGGAATGTTGTAAAATATTACATTCGACATGTTAGGTTGCCTTAAGCTAGGATATATAGATTTATAGACGTATATAATATTCCCACCGGGAAGTAGGTGCCGAAGCGCCAGGAATGTTGTAAACTATTACATTCGACACGTTAGCTTGTCTTAGTCTAGGATATATAGCGTTATAGACGTATATAATGTTCCCACCGAGAAGTAGGGGCCAGCGCGCCAGGAATGTAGTAAAATATTACATCTTAGATGTTAGGTTGCCTTAGGCTAGGATATATAGCGTTATAGACTTATATAATGTTCCCACCGAGGAGTAGGGGCCGACGTGCCAGGAATATAGTAAAATATTACACCCGAGATGTTAGGTTGCCATAGGCTAGGATATATAACGTTATAGACGTATATAATGTTACCACAGAGATATAGGTACTTGCATGCCAGGAATGTTGTAAAATTGTACGGTAAAGATGTTAGGTTGCCTTAGGTTAGGATATATAGCGTTATAGACGTATATAATGTTCCCACCGAGAAGTAGGGGCCGACGTGCGAGGAATGTAGTAAAATATTACATCCGAGATGTTAGGTTGCCTTAGGTTAGGATATATAACGTTATAGACGTATATAATGTTCCCACCGAGAAGTAAGAGCGGACGAGCCAGGAATGTTGTAAAATATTACATTCGACATGTTAGGTTGCCTTAGGCTAGGATATATAACGTTATTGACTTATATAATGTTCCAACCGAGAAGTAGGGGCCGACCCGCTAGGAATGTTGTAAAATATTACATTCGACCTGTTAGGATTGCCTTACGCTAGGATATATAACGTTATAGACGTATATGATATTCCCAGCGAGAAGTACGGGCCCACACGCCAGGAATGTTGTCAAATATTACATCCGAGATGTTAGGTTCCCTTAGGTTAGGATATATATCGTTATAGACGTATAGAATGTCCCCACCGAGATGTAGGGACCGACATGCCAGGAATGTTCTAAAATATTACATCCGAGTTGTTAGGTAGCTTTAGGTTAGGATATATATCGTTATAGACTTATATAATGTTCCCACCGAGACGTGGGGACCGACATGCCAGGAATGTTGTAAAATATTACATCCCAGATGTTAGGTTGCTTTGGGTTAGGATATACAACGTTATAGACGTATATAATGTCCCCATCGAGAAGCAGGCGACGACACGCCAGGAATGTTGTAAAATATTACATCCGAGATGTTAGGTTGCCTTAGGCTAGGACATATTCCGTTATAGACGTATACAATGTTCCCACCGAGAAGTAGGGACCGACGCGTCAGGAATGTTGTAAAATATTACATCCCAGATGATAGGTTGCGTTAGGTTAGGATATACAACGTTATAGACGTATATAATGTCCCCTTCGAGTAGCAGGCGACGACACGCCAGAATGTTGTAAAATATTACATTCGACATGTTAGGTTGCCTTAGGCTAGGATATATAACGTTATAGACGTATATAATATTCCAACCAAGAAATAGGGGCCGACGCGTCAGGAATGTTTTAAATATTACACCCGAGATGTTAGGTTCCCTGGGGTTAGCATATACAACGTTATAGACGTATATAATTTTCCCACCGAGAAGTAGGGACCGACATGCCAGGAATGTTGTAAAATATTACATCCCAGATGTTAGGTTGCTTTGGGTTAGGATATACAACGTTATAGACGTATATAATGTCCCCATCGAGAAGTAGGCGACGACACGCCAGGAATGTTGTAAAATATTACATCCGATATGTTAGGTTCCATTAGGTTAGGATATATGACGTTATAGATGTATATAATGTCCCCATCGAGAAGTAGGCGACGACACGCCAGGAATGTTGTAAAATATTACATTCGACACGTTAGGTTGCGTTAGGCTAGCATATATAACGTTGTAAGCGTATATAATGTTACCACCGTGAACTACGGGCCGACACGTCAGGAATGATGTAAAATATTACATTCGACATGTTAGGTCGCCTTAGGCTAGGATATATATCGCTATAAACGTATATGATGTTCCCACCGAGAAGTGCGGGTTAACACGCCAGGAATGTTATCAAATATTACGTCCGAGATGTTAGGTCGCCTTAGGCTAGGATATATAACGTTATAGACGTATACAATATTCCCACCGAAGAATAGCGGCCGACGCGTCAGGAATGTTGTAAAATATTACACCCGAGATGTTAGGTTCCCTTAGGTTAGGATATATGACGTTATAGATGTATATAATGTCCCCATCCAGAAGTAGGCGGCGACACGTCAGGAATGTTGTAAAATATTACTTCCCAGATGTTAGGTTGCGTTAGGTTAGAATATACAACGTTATAGACGTATATAATGTCTCCATCGAGAAGCAGGCGACGACACGACAGGAATGTTGTAAAATATTACATTCGACATGTTAGGTTGCCTTAGGCTAGTATATATATCGTTATAGACGTATACAATGTTCCCACCGAGAAGTAGGGCCCGACATGCCAGGAATGTTGTAAAATATTACATCCCAGATGTAAGGTTCCCTTAGGTTAGGATATATATCGATATAGACGTATATAACGTTCCCACCGAGACGTAGGGACCGACATGCCAGGAATGTTGTAAAATATTACATCCCAAATGTTAGGTTGCGTTAGGTTAGGATATACAACGTTATAGCCGTACATAAAGTCCCCATCGAGAAGTAGGCGACGACACGCCAGGAATGTTGTAAAATATTACACTCGAGATGTTAGGTTCCGTTAGGTTAGGATATATGACGTTATAGATGTATATAATGTCCACATCCAGAAGTAGGCGACGACACGCCAGTAATGTTGTAAAATATTACATTCTACAAGTTAGGTTCCCTTAGGTTATGATATACAACGTTATAGACGTATAGAATGTTCCGACCGAGAAATAGGGGCCGACGCGTCAGCAATGTTGTAAAATATTACACCCGAGATGTTAGGTTCCCTTAGGTTAGGATATATGACGTTATAGATGTATATAATGTCCCCATCCAGAAGTAGGCGGCGACACGTCAGGAATGTTGTAAAATATTACTTCCCAGATGTTAGGTTGCGTTAGGTTAGAATATACAACGTTATAGACGTATATAATGTCTCCATCGAGAAGCAGGCGACGACACGACAGGAATGTTGTAAAATATTACATTCGACATGTTAGGTTGCCTTAGGCTAGTATATATATCGTTATAGACGTATACAATGTTCCCACCGAGAAGTAGGGCCCGACATGCCAGGAATGTTGTAAAATATTACATCCCAGATGTAAGGTTCCCTTAGGTTAGGATATATATCGATATAGACGTATATAACGTACCCACCGAGACGTAGGGACCGACATGCCAGGAATGTTGTAAAATATTACATCCCAAATGTTAGGTTGCGTTAGGTTAGGATATACAACGTTATAGCCGTACATAAAGTCCCCATCGAGAAGTAGGCGACGACACGCCAGGAATGTTGTAAAATATTACACCCGAGATGTTAGGTTCCGTTAGGTTAGGATATATGACGTTATAGATGTATATAATGTCCACATCCAGAAGTAGGCGACGACACGCCAGGAATGTTGTAAAATATTACATTCTACAAGTTAGGTTCCCTTAGGTTATGATATACAACGTTATAGACGTATAGAATGTTCCGACCGAGAAATAGGGGCCGACGCGTCAGCAATGTTGTAAAATATTACACACGAGATGTTAGGTTCCCTTAGGTTAGGATATACAACGTTATAGACGTATAGAATGTTCCCACCGAGAAGTAGGGACCGACATGCCAGGAATGTTGTAAAATATTACATCCGAGATGTTAGGTTGCCTTAGGTTAGGGTATATATCGCTACAGACGTATATAATGTTCCTACCGAGATGTAGTGACCGACATGCCAGGAATGTTGTAAAATATTACATCCCAGATGTTAGGTTGCGTTAGGTTAGAATATACAACGTTATAGATGTATATAATGTCCCCATCGAGAAGTAGGCCACGACACGACAGGAATGTTGTAAAATATTACATTCTACATGTTGTGTTGCCTTAGGCTAGGATATATATCGTTATAGACGTATACATTGTTTCCACCGAGAAGTAGGGACCGACATGCCAGGAATGTTGTAAAATATTACATCCGAGATGTTAGGTTGCTTTAGGTTATGATATATAGCGTTATAGACGTATATAATGTTCCCACCGAGAAGTAGGGGCCTACGTGCGAGGAATGTAGTAAAATATTACATCCGAGATGTTAGGATGCCTTAGGTTAGGATATATAACGTTATAGACGTATATAATGTTACCATAGAGAACTAGGCACTTGCATGCCAGGAATGTTGTAAATTATTACGGTAGAGATGATAGGTTGCCTTAGTTTAGGATATATTACGTTATTGACTTATATAATGTTCCCACCGTAAGTAGGGGCCGACGCGCCAGGAATGTTGTAAAATATTACATTCGACATGTTAGGTTGCCTTAAGCTAGGATATATAGATTTATAGACGTATATAATATTCCCACCGGGAAGTAGGTGCCGAAGCGCCAGGAATGTTGTAAACTATTACATTCGACACGTTAGCTTGTCTTAGTCTAGGATATATAGCGTTATAGACGTATATAATGTTCCCACCGAGAAGTAGGGGCCAGCGCGCCAGGAATGTAGTAAAATATTACATCTTAGATGTTAGGTTGCCTTAGGCTAGGATATATAGCGTTATAGACTTATATAATGTTCCCACCGAGGAGTAGGGGCCGACGTGCCAGGAATATAGTAAAATATTACACCCGAGATGTTAGGTTGCCATAGGCTAGGATATATAACGTTATAGACGTATATAATGTTACCACAGAGATATAGGTACTTGCATGCCAGGAATGTTGTAAAATTGTACGGTAAAGATGTTAGGTTGCCTTAGGTTAGGATATATAGCGTTATAGACGTATATAATGTTCCCACCGAGAAGTAGGGGCCGACGTGCGAGGAATGTAGTAAAATATTACATCCGAGATGTTAGGTTGCCTTAGGTTAGGATATATAACGTTATAGACGTATATAATGTTCCCACCGAGAAGTAAGAGCGGACGAGCCAGGAATGTTGTAAAATATTACATTCGACATGTTAGGTTGCCTTAGGCTAGGATATATAACGTTATTGACTTATATAATGTTCCAACCGAGAAGTAGGGGCCGACCCGCTAGGAATGTTGTAAAATATTACATTCGACCTGTTAGGATTGCCTTACGCTAGGATATATAACGTTATAGACGTATATGATATTCCCAGCGAGAAGTACGGGCCCACACGCCAGGAATGTTGTCAAATATTACATCCGAGATGTTAGGTTCCCTTAGGTTAGGATATATATCGTTATAGACGTATAGAATGTCCCCACCGAGATGTAGGGACCGACATGCCAGGAATGTTCTAAAATATTACATCCGAGTTGTTAGGTAGCTTTAGGTTAGGATATATATCGTTATAGACTTATATAATGTTCCCACCGAGACGTGGGGACCGACATGCCAGGAATGTTGTAAAATATTACATCCCAGATGTTAGGTTGCTTTGGGTTAGGATATACAACGTTATAGACTTATATAATGTCCCCTTCGAGTAGCAGGCGACGACACGCCAGAATGTTGTAAAATATTACATTCGACATGTTAGGTTGCCTTAGGCTAGGATATATAACGTTATAGACGTATATAATATTCCCACCAAGAAATAGGGGCCGACGCGTCAGGAATGATTTAAATATTACACCCGAGATGTTAGGTTCCCTGAGGTTAGCATATACAACGTTATAGACGTATATAATGTTCCCACCGAGAAGTAGGGACCGACATGCCAGGAATGTTGTAAAATATTACATCCCAGATGTTAGGTTGCTTTGGGTTAGGATATACAACGTTATAGACGTATATAATGTCCCCATCGAGAAGTAGGCGACGACACGCCAGGAATGTTGTAAAATATTACATCCGATATGTTAGGTTCCTTTAGGTTAGGATATATGACGTTATAGATGTATATAATGTCCCCATCGAGAAGTAGGCGACGACACGCCAGGAATGTTGTAAAATATTACATTCGACACGTTAGGTTGCGTTAGGCTAGCATATATAACGTTGTAAGCGTATATAATGTTACCACCGTGAACTACGGGCCGACACGTCAGGAATGATGTAAAATATTACATTCGACATGTTAGGTCGCCTTAGGCTAGGATATATATCGCTATAAACGTATATGATGTTCCCACCGAGAAGTGCGGGTTAACACGCCAGGAATGTTATCAAATATTACGTCCGAGATGTTAGGTCGCCTTAGGCTAGGATATATAACGTTATAGACGTATACAATATTCCCACCGAAGAATAGCGGCCGACGCGTCAGGAATGTTGTAAAATATTACACCCGAGATGTTAGGTTCCCTTAGGTTAGGATATATGACGTTATAGATGTATATAATGTCCCCATCCAGAAGTAGGCGGCGACACGTCAGGAATGTTGTAAAATATTACTTCCCAGATGTTAGGTTGCGTTAGGTTAGAATATACAACGTTATAGACGTATATAATGTCTCCATCGAGAAGCAGGCGACGACACGACAGGAATGTTGTAAAATATTACATTCGACATGTTAGGTTGCCTTAGGCTAGTATATATATCGTTATAGACGTATACAATGTTCCCACCGAGAAGTAGGGCCCGACATGCCAGGAATGTTGTAAAATATTACATCCCAGATGTAAGGTTCCCTTAGGTTAGGATATATATCGATATAGACGTATATAACGTTCCCACCGAGACGTAGGGACCGACATGCCAGGAATGTTGTAAAATATTACATCCCAGATGTTAGGTTGCGTTAGGTTAGGATATACAACGTTATAGACGTACATAAAGTCCCCATCGAGAAGTAGGCGACGACACGCCAGGAATGTTGTAAAATATTACATTCTACAAGTTAGGTTCCCTTAGGTTATGATATACAACGTTATAGACGTATAGAATGTTCCGACCGAGAAATAGGGGCCGACGTGTCAGCAATGTTGTAAAATATTACACACGAGATGTTAGGTTCCCTTAGGTTAGGATATACAACGTTATAGACGTATAGAATGTTCCCACCGAGAAGTAGGGACCGACATGCCAGGAATGTTGTAAAATATTACATCCGAGATGTTAGGTTGCCTTAGGTTAGGGTATATATCGCTACAGACGTATATAATGTTCCTACCGAGATGTAGTGACCGACATGCCAGGAATGTTGTAAAATATTACATCCCAGATGTTAGGTTGCGTTAGGTTAGAATATACAACGTTATAGATGTATATAATGTCCCCATCGAGAAGTAGGCGACGACACGACAGGAATGTTGTAAAATATTACATTCTACATGTTGTGTTGCCTTAGGCTAGGATATATATCGTTATAGACGTATACATTGTTTCCACCGAGAAGTAGGGACCGACATGCCAGGAATGTTGTAAAATATTACATCCGAGATGTTAGGTTGCTTTAGGTTATGATATATAGCGTTATAGACGTATATAATGTTCCCACCGAGAAGTAGGGGCCTACGTGCGAGGAATGTAGTAAAATATTATATCCGAGATGTTAGGATGCCTTAGGTTAGGATATATAACGTTATAGACGTATATAATGTTACCATAGAGAACTAGGCACTTGCATGCCAGGAATGTTGTAAATTATTACGGTAGAGATGATAGGTTGCCTTAGTTTAGGATATATTACGTTATTGACTTATATAATGTTCCCACCGTAAGTAGGGGCCGACGCGCCAAGAATGTTGTAAAATATTACATTCGACATGTTAGGTTGCCTTAAGCTAGGATATATAGATTTATAGACGTATATAATATTCCCACCGGGAAGTAGGTGCCGAAGCGCCAGGAATGTTGTAAAATATTACATTCGACACGTTAGCTTGTCTTAGTCTAGGATATATAGCGTTATAGACGTATACAATGTTCCCACCGAGAAGTAGGGGCCAGCGCGCCAGGAATGTAGTAAAATATTACATCTTAGATGTTAGGTTGCCTTAGGCTAGGATATATAGCGTTATAGACGTATATAATGTTCCCACCGAGGAGTAGGGGCCGACGTGCCAGGAATATAGTAAAATATTACACCCGAGATGTTAGGTTGCCATAGGCTAGGATATATAACGTTATAGACGTATATAATGTTACCACAGAGATATAGGTACTTGCATGCCAGGAATGTTGTAAAATTGTACGGTAGAGATGTTAGGTTGCCTTAGGTTAGGATATATAGCGTTATAGACGTATATAATGTTCCCACCGAGAAGTAGGGGCCGACGTGCGAGGAATGTAGTAAAATATTACATCCGAGATGTTAGGTTGCCTTAGGTTAGGATATATAACGTTATAGACGTATATAATGTTCCCACCGAGAAGTAAGAGCGGACGAGCCAGGAATGTTGTAAAATATTACATTCGACATGTTAGGTTGCCTTAGGCTAGGATATATAACGTTATTGACTTATATAATGTTCCAACCGAGAAGTAGGGGCCGACGCGCTAGGAATGTTGTAAAATATTACATTCGACCTGTTAGCATTGCCTTACGCTAGGATATATAACGTTATAGACGTATATGATATTCCCAGCGAGAAGTACGGGCCCACACGCCAGGAATGTTGTCAAATATTACATCCGAGATGTTAGGTTGCCTTAGGTTAGGATGTACAACGTTATAGATGTATATAATGTCCCCATCCAGAAGTAGGTGACGACACGCCAGGAATGTTGTACAATATTACATGCGACATGTTAGGTTGCCTTGGGCTACGATATCTAACCTTATAGACGTATATAATATTACCACCGAGAACTACGGGCCGACACGTCAGGAATGATGTAAAATATTACACCCGAGATGTTAGGTTCCCTTAGGTTAGGATATACAACTTTATAGACGTGTAGAATGTTCCCACCGAGAAGTAGGGACCGACATGCCAGGAATGTTGTAAAATATTACATCCGAAATGTTAGGATCCCTTAGGTTAGGATATACAACGTTATAGACGTATAGAATGTCCCCACCGAGATGTAGGGACCGACATGCCAGGAATGTTCTAAAATATTACATCCGAGTTGTTAGGTTGCTTTAGGACAGGATATATATCGTTATAGACTTATATAATGTTCCCACCGAGACGTGGGGACCGACATGCCAGGAATGTTGTAAAACATTACATCCCAGAAGTTAGGTTGCTTTGGGTTAGGATATACAACGTTATGGACGTATATAATGTCCCCATCGAGAAGCAGGCGACGACACGCCAGGAATGTTATAAAATATTACACACGAGTTGTTAGGTTGCTTTAGGTTAGGATATATATCGTTATAGACTTATATAATGTTCCCACCCAGACGTGGGGACCGACATGCCAGGAATGTGGTAAAATATTACATCCCAGAAGTTAGGTTGCTTTGGGTTAGGATATACAACGTTATAGACGTATATAATGTCCCCATCGAGAAGCAGGCGACGACACGCCAGGAATGTTGTAAAATATTACATCCGAGATGTTAGGTTGCCTTAGGTTAGGATATACAACGTTATAGATGTTTATAATGTCCCCATCGCGAAGTAGGCGACGACACGCCAGGAATGTTGTAAAATATTACTTTCGACATGTTAGCTTGCCTTAGGCTAGGATATGTAACGTTATAGACGTATATAATGTTCACACCGAGAAATAGGGGCCGACGCGTCAGGAATGTTGTAAAATATTACATCCCAGATGTTAGGTTGCGTTAGGTTAGGATATAGAACGTTATAGACGTATATAATGTTCCCTTCGAGAAGCAGGCGACGACACGCCAGAATGTTGTAAAATATTACATTCGACATGTTGGGTTGCCTTAGGCTAAGATATATAACGTTATAGACGTATATAATATTCCCACCGAGAAATAGGGGCCGACGCGTCAGGAATGTTGTAAAATATTACATCCGATATGTTAGGTTGCCTTAGGCTAGGATATATAACGTTATAGACGTATATAATATTCCCACCGAGAAATAGGGGCCGACGCGTCAGGAATGTTGCAAAATATTACACCAGAAATGTTAGGTTCCCTTAGGTTAGGATATACAACGTTATAGACGTATAGAATGTCCCCACCGAGATGTAGGGACCGACATGCCAGGAATGTTCGAAAATATTACCTCCGAGATGTTAGGTTGCTTTAGGTTAGGATATATATCGTTATAGACTTATATAATGTTCCCACCGAGACGTGGGGACCGACATGCCAGGAATGTTGTAAAATATTACATCCCAGAAGTTATGTTGCTTTGGGTTAGGATATACAACGTTATAGACGTATATAATGTCCCCATCGAGAAACAGGCGACGACACGCCAGGAATGTTGTAAAATATTACATCCGAGATGTTAGGTTGCCTTAGGTTAGGATATACAACGTTATAGATGTTTATAATGTCCCCATCGCGAAGTAGGCGACGACACGCCAGGAATGTTGTAAAATATTACATTCGACATGTTGGGTTGCCTTAGGCTAGGAAATATAACGTTATAGACGTATATAATATTCCCACCGAGAAATAGGGGCCGACGCGTCAGGAATGTTGTAAAATATAACATCCGATATGTTAGGTTGCCTTAGGCTAGGATATATAACGTTATAGACGTATATAATATTCCCACCGAGAAATAGGGGCCGACGCGTCAGGAATGTTGCAAAATATTACACCCGAAATGTTAGGTTCCCTTAGGTTAGGACATACAACGTTATAGACGTATAGAATGTTCCCACCGAGAAGTAGGGACCGACATGCCAGGAATGTTGTAAAATATTACATCCGAAATGTTAGGATCCCTTAGGTTAGGATATACAACGTTATAGACGTATAGAATGTCCCCACCGAGATGTAGGGACCGACATGCCAGGAATGTTCTAAAATATTACATCCCAGAAGTTATGTTGCTTTGGGTTAGGATATACAACGTTATAGACGTATATAGTGTCCCCATCGAGAAGCAGGAGACGACACGCCAGGAATGTTGTAAAACATTACATCCCAGAAGTTAGGTTGCTTTGGGTTAGGATATACAACGTTATAGACGTATATAATGTCCCCATCGAGAAGCAGGCGACGACACGCCAGGAATGTTATAAAATATTACACACGAGTTGTTAGGTTGCTTTAGGTTAGGATATATATCGTTATAGACTTATATAATGTTCCCACCCAGACGTGGGGACCGACATGCCAGGAATGTTCTGAAATATTACATCCGAGTTGTTAGGTTGCTTTAGGTTAGGATATACAACGTTATAGACGTATATAATGTCCCCATCAAGAAGTAGGCGGCGACACGTCAGGAATGTTGTAAAATATTACTTCCCAGATGTTAGGTTGCGTTAGGTTAGAATATACAACGTTATAGACGTATATAATGTCTCCATCGAGAAGCAGGCGACGACACGACAGGAATGTTGTAAAATATTACATTCGACATGTTAGGTTGCCTTAGGCTAGTATATATATCGTTATAGACGTATACAATGTTCCCACCGAGAAGTAGGGCCCGACATGCCAGGAATGTTGTAAAATATTACATCCCAGATGTAAGGTTCCCTTAGGTTAGGATATATATCGATATAGACGTATATAACGTTCCCACCGAGACGTAGGGACCGACATGCCAGGAATGTTGTAAAATATTACATCCCAGATGTTAGGTTGCGTTAGGTTAGGATATACAACGTTATAGACGTACATAAAGTCCCCATCGAGAAGTAGGCGACGACACGCCAGGAATGTTGTAAAATATTACATTCTACAAGTTAGGTTCCCTTAGGTTATGATATACAACGTTATAGACGTATAGAATGTTCCGACCGAGAAATAGGGGCCGACGTGTCAGCAATGTTGTAAAATATTACACACGAGATGTTAGGTTCCCTTAGGTTAGGATATACAACGTTATAGACGTATAGAATGTTCCCACCGAGAAGTAGGGACCGACATGCCAGGAATGTTGTAAAATATTACATCCGAGATGTTAGGTTGCCTTAGGTTAGGGTATATATCGCTACAGACGTATATAATGTTCCTACCGAGATGTAGTGACCGACATGCCAGGAATGTTGTAAAATATTACATCCCAGATGTTAGGTTGCGTTAGGTTAGAATATACAACGTTATAGATGTATATAATGTCCCCATCGAGAAGTAGGCGACGACACGACAGGAATGTTGTAAAATATTACATTCTACATGTTGTGTTGCCTTAGGCTAGGATATATATCGTTATAGACGTATACATTGTTTCCACCGAGAAGTAGGGACCGACATGCCAGGAATGTTGTAAAATATTACATCCGAGATGTTAGGTTGCTTTAGGTTATGATATATAGCGTTATAGACGTATATAATGTTCCCACCGAGAAGTAGGGGCCTACGTGCGAGGAATGTAGTAAAATATTATATCCGAGATGTTAGGATGCCTTAGGTTAGGATATATAACGTTATAGACGTATATAATGTTACCATAGAGAACTAGGCACTTGCATGCCAGGAATGTTGTAAATTATTACGGTAGAGATGATAGGTTGCCTTAGTTTAGGATATATTACGTTATTGACTTATATAATGTTCCCACCGTAAGTAGGGGCCGACGCGCCAAGAATGTTGTAAAATATTACATTCGACATGTTAGGTTGCCTTAAGCTAGGATATATAGATTTATAGACGTATATAATATTCCCACCGGGAAGTAGGTGCCGAAGCGCCAGGAATGTTGTAAAATATTACATTCGACACGTTAGCTTGTCTTAGTCTAGGATATATAGCGTTATAGACGTATACAATGTTCCCACCGAGAAGTAGGGGCCAGCGCGCCAGGAATGTAGTAAAATATTACATCTTAGATGTTAGGTTGCCTTAGGCTAGGATATATAGCGTTATAGACGTATATAATGTTCCCACCGAGGAGTAGGGGCCGACGTGCCAGGAATATAGTAAAATATTACACCCGAGATGTTAGGTTGCCATAGGCTAGGATATATAACGTTATAGACGTATATAATGTTACCACAGAGATATAGGTACTTGCATGCCAGGAATGTTGTAAAATTGTACGGTAGAGATGTTAGGTTGCCTTAGGTTAGGATATATAGCGTTATAGACGTATATAATGTTCCCACCGAGAAGTAGGGGCCGACGTGCGAGGAATGTAGTAAAATATTACATCCGAGATGTTAGGTTGCCTTAGGTTAGGATATATAACGTTATAGACGTATATAATGTTCCCACCGAGAAGTAAGAGCGGACGAGCCAGGAATGTTGTAAAATATTACATTCGACATGTTAGGTTGCCTTAGGCTAGGATATATAACGTTATTGACTTATATAATGTTCCAACCGAGAAGTAGGGGCCGACGCGCTAGGAATGTTGTAAAATATTACATTCGACCTGTTAGCATTGCCTTACGCTAGGATATATAACGTTATAGACGTATATGATATTCCCAGCGAGAAGTACGGGCCCACACGCCAGGAATGTTGTCAAATATTACATCCGAGATGTTAGGTTGCCTTAGGTTAGGATGTACAACGTTATAGATGTATATAATGTCCCCATCCAGAAGTAGGTGACGACACGCCAGGAATGTTGTACAATATTACATGCGACATGTTAGGTTGCCTTGGGCTACGATATCTAACCTTATAGACGTATATAATATTACCACCGAGAACTACGGGCCGACACGTCAGGAATGATGTAAAATATTACACCCGAGATGTTAGGTTCCCTTAGGTTAGGATATACAACTTTATAGACGTGTAGAATGTTCCCACCGAGAAGTAGGGACCGACATGCCAGGAATGTTGTAAAATATTACATCCGAAATGTTAGGATCCCTTAGGTTAGGATATACAACGTTATAGACGTATAGAATGTCCCCACCGAGATGTAGGGACCGACATGCCAGGAATGTTCTAAAATATTACATCCGAGTTGTTAGGTTGCTTTAGGACAGGATATATATCGTTATAGACTTATATAATGTTCCCACCGAGACGTGGGGACCGACATGCCAGGAATGTTGTAAAACATTACATCCCAGAAGTTAGGTTGCTTTGGGTTAGGATATACAACGTTATGGACGTATATAATGTCCCCATCGAGAAGCAGGCGACGACACGCCAGGAATGTTATAAAATATTACACACGAGTTGTTAGGTTGCTTTAGGTTAGGATATATATCGTTATAGACTTATATAATGTTCCCACCCAGACGTGGGGACCGACATGCCAGGAATGTGGTAAAATATTACATCCCAGAAGTTAGGTTGCTTTGGGTTAGGATATACAACGTTATAGACGTATATAATGTCCCCATCGAGAAGCAGGCGACGACACGCCAGGAATGTTGTAAAATATTACATCCGAGATGTTAGGTTGCCTTAGGTTAGGATATACAACGTTATAGATGTTTATAATGTCCCCATCGCGAAGTAGGCGACGACACGCCAGGAATGTTGTAAAATATTACTTTCGACATGTTAGCTTGCCTTAGGCTAGGATATGTAACGTTATAGACGTATATAATGTTCACACCGAGAAATAGGGGCCGACGCGTCAGGAATGTTGTAAAATATTACATCCCAGATGTTAGGTTGCGTTAGGTTAGGATATAGAACGTTATAGACGTATATAATGTTCCCTTCGAGAAGCAGGCGACGACACGCCAGAATGTTGTAAAATATTACATTCGACATGTTGGGTTGCCTTAGGCTAAGATATATAACGTTATAGACGTATATAATATTCCCACCGAGAAATAGGGGCCGACGCGTCAGGAATGTTGTAAAATATTACATCCGATATGTTAGGTTGCCTTAGGCTAGGATATATAACGTTATAGACGTATATAATATTCCCACCGAGAAATAGGGGCCGACGCGTCAGGAATGTTGCAAAATATTACACCAGAAATGTTAGGTTCCCTTAGGTTAGGATATACAACGTTATAGACGTATAGAATGTCCCCACCGAGATGTAGGGACCGACATGCCAGGAATGTTCGAAAATATTACCTCCGAGATGTTAGGTTGCTTTAGGTTAGGATATATATCGTTATAGACTTATATAATGTTCCCACCGAGACGTGGGGACCGACATGCCAGGAATGTTGTAAAATATTACATCCCAGAAGTTATGTTGCTTTGGGTTAGGATATACAACGTTATAGACGTATATAATGTCCCCATCGAGAAACAGGCGACGACACGCCAGGAATGTTGTAAAATATTACATCCGAGATGTTAGGTTGCCTTAGGTTAGGATATACAACGTTATAGATGTTTATAATGTCCCCATCGCGAAGTAGGCGACGACACGCCAGGAATGTTGTAAAATATTACATTCGACATGTTGGGTTGCCTTAGGCTAGGAAATATAACGTTATAGACGTATATAATATTCCCACCGAGAAATAGGGGCCGACGCGTCAGGAATGTTGTAAAATATAACATCCGATATGTTAGGTTGCCTTAGGCTAGGATATATAACGTTATAGACGTATATAATATTCCCACCGAGAAATAGGGGCCGACGCGTCAGGAATGTTGCAAAATATTACACCCGAAATGTTAGGTTCCCTTAGGTTAGGACATACAACGTTATAGACGTATAGAATGTTCCCACCGAGAAGTAGGGACCGACATGCCAGGAATGTTGTAAAATATTACATCCGAAATGTTAGGATCCCTTAGGTTAGGATATACAACGTTATAGACGTATAGAATGTCCCCACCGAGATGTAGGGACCGACATGCCAGGAATGTTCTAAAATATTACATCCCAGAAGTTATGTTGCTTTGGGTTAGGATATACAACGTTATAGACGTATATAATGTCCCCATCGAGAAGCAGGAGACGACACGCCAGGAATGTTGTAAAACATTACATCCCAGAAGTTAGGTTGCTTTGGGTTAGGATATACAACGTTATAGACGTATATAATGTCCCCATCGAGAAGCAGGCGACGACACGCCAGGAATGTTATAAAATATTACACACGAGTTGTTAGGTTGCTTTAGGTTAGGATATATATCGTTATAGACTTATATAATGTTCCCACCCAGACGTGGGGACCGACATGCCAGGAATGTTCTGAAATATTACATCCGAGTTGTTAGGTTGCTTTAGGTTAGGATATACAACGTTATAGACGTATATAATGTCCCCATCAAGAAGAAGGCGACGACACGCCAGAATGTTGTAAAATATTACGTCCGAGATGTTAGGTTCCCTTATGTTAGGATGTACAAAGTTATAGACGTATCTAATGTCCCCATCGAGAAGCAGGCGACGACACGCCAGAATGTTGTAAAATATTACATTCGACATGTTAAGTTGCCTTAGGCTAGGATGTATAACGTTATAGACGTATATAATATTCCCACTGAGAAATAGGGGCCGACGCGTCAGGAATGTTGTAAAATATTACATCCGTGATGTTATGTTGCCTTACGTTAGGATATATAACGTTATAGAAGTATATAATATTCCCACCGAGAAATAGGGGCCGACGCGTCAGGAATGTTGTAAAATATTACATCCGATATGTTAGGTTGCCTTAGGTTAGGATGTACAACGTTATAGATGTATATAATGTCCCCATCCAGAAGTAGGTGACGACACGCCAGGAATGTTGTACAATATTACATGCGACATGTTAGGTTGCCTTGGGCTAGGATATCTAACCTTATAGACGTATATAATATTACCACCGAGAACTACGGGCCGACACGTCAGGAATGACACGTAGAATGTTCCCACCGAGAAGTAGGGACCGACATGCCAGGAATGTTGCAAAATATTACATCCGAAATGTTAGGATCCCTTAGGTTAGGATATACAACGTTATAGACGTATAGAATGTCCCCACCGAGATGTAGGGACCGACATGCCAGGAATGTTCTAAAATATTACATCCGACTTGTTAGGTTGCTTTAGGACAGGATATATATCGTTATAGACTTATATAATGTTCCCACCGAGACGTGGGGACCGACATGCCAGGAATGTTGTAAAACATTACATCCCAGAAGTTAGGTTGCTTTGGGTTAGGATATACAACGTTATAGACGTATATAATGTCCCCATCGAGAAGCAGGCGACGACACGCCAGGAATGTTATAAAATATTACACACGAGTTGTTAGGTTGCTTTAGGTTAGGATATATATCGTTATAGACTTATATAATGTTCTCACCCAGACGTGGGGACCGACATGCCAGGAATGTTGTAAAATATTACATCCCAGAAGTTAGGTTGCTTTGGGTTAGGATATACAACGTTATAGACGTATATAATTTCCCCATCGAGAAGCAGGAGACGACACGCCAGGAATGTTGTAAAATATTACATCCGAGATGTTATGTTGCCTTAGGCTAGGATATATAACGTTATAGACGTATATAATATTCCCACCGAGAAATAGGGGCCGACGCGTCAGGAATGTTGCAAAATATTACACCCGAAATGTTAGGTTCCCTTAGGTTAGGATATACAACGTTATAGACGTATAGAATGTCCACACCGAGATGTAGGGACCGACATGCCAGGAATGTTCTGAAATATTACATCCGAGTTGTTAGGTTGCTTTAGGTTAGGATATACAACGTTATAGACGTATATAATGTCCCCATCAAGAAGAAGGCGACGACACGCCAGAATGTTGTAAAATATTACGTCCGAGATGTTAGGTTCCCTTATGTTAGGATGTACAAAGTTATAGACGTATCTAATGTCCCCATCGAGAAGCAGGCGACGACACGCCAGAATGTTGTAAAATATTACATTCGACATGTTAAGTTGCCTTAGGCTAGGATGTATAACGTTATAGACGTATATAATATTCCCACTGAGAAATAGGGGCCGACGCGTCAGGAATGTTGTAAAATATTACATCCGTGATGTTATGTTGCCTTACGTTAGGATATATAACGTTATAGAAGTATATAATATTCCCACCGAGAAATAGGGGCCGACGCGTCAGGAATGTTGTAAAATATTACATCCGAGTTATTATGTTGCTTTAGGTTAGGATATATATCGTTATAGACTTATATAATGTTCCCACCGAGACGTGGGGCCGACATGCCAGGAATGTTGTAAAATATTACATCCCAGAAGTTAGGTTGCTTTGGGTTAGGATATACAACGTTATAGACGTATATAATGTCCCCATCGAGAAGCAGGCGACGACACGCCAGGAATGTTGTAAAATATTACATCCGAGATGTTAGGTTGCCTTAGGCTAGGATATATAACGTTATAGACGTATATAATGTCCCCATCCAGAAGTAGGTGACGACACACCAGGAATGTTGTACAATATTACATCCGATATGTTAGGTTGCCTTAGGTTGGGATGTACAACGTTATAGATGTATATAATGTCCCCATCCAGAAGTAGGTGACGACACACCAGGAATGTTGTACAGTATTACATGCGACATGTTAGGTTGCCTTAGGCTAGGATATCTAACCTTATAGACGTATATAATGTTACCACCGAGAACTACAGGCCGACACGTCAGGAATGATGTAAAATATTACACCCGAGATGTTAGGTTCCCTTAGGTTAGGATATACAACGTTATAGACGTATAGAATGTTCCCACCGAGAAGTAGGGACCGACATGCCAGGAATGTTGTAAAATATTACATCCGAAATGTTAGGATCCCTTAGGTTAGGATATACAACGTTATAGACGTATAGAATGTCCCCACCGAGATGTAGGGATCGACATGCCAGGAATGTTCTAAAATATTACATCCGAGTTGTTAGGTTGCTTTAGGACAGGATATATATCGTTATAGACTTATATAATGTTCCCACCGAGACGTGGGGACCGACGTGCCAGAAATGTTGTAAAATATTACATCCCAGAAGTTAGGTTGCTTTGGGTTAGGATATACAACGTTATAGACGTATATAATGTCCCCATCGAGAAGCAGGCGACGACACGCCAGGAATGTTGTAAAATATTACATCCGAGATGTTAGGTTGCCTTAGGTTAGGATATACAACGTTATAGATGTTTATAATGTCCCCATCGCGAAGTAGGCGACGACACGCCAGGAATGTTGTAAAATATTACTTTCGACATGTTAGCTTGCCTTAGGCTAGGATATGTAACGTTATAGACGTATATAATGTTCACACCGAGAAATAGGGGCCGACGCGTCAGGAATGTTGTAAAATATTACATCCCAGATGTTAGGTTGCGTTAGGTTAGGATATAGAACGTTATAGACGTATATAATGTTCCCTTCGAGAAGCAGGCGACGACACGCCAGAATGTTGTAAAATATTACATTCGACATGTTGGGTTGCCTTAGGCTAAGATATATAACGTTATAGACGTATATAATATTCCCACCGAGAAATAGGGGCCGACGCGTCAGGAATGTTGTAAAATATTACATCCGATATGTTAGGTTGCCTTAGGCTAGGATATATAACGTTATAGACGTATATAATATTCCCACCGAGAAATAGGGGCCGACGCGTCAGGAATGTTGCAAAATATTACACCAGAAATGTTAGGTTCCCTTAGGTTAGGATATACAACGTTATAGACGTATAGAATGTCCCCACCGAGATGTAGGGACCGACATGCCAGGAATGTTCGAAAATATTACCTCCGAGATGTTAGGTTGCTTTAGGTTAGGATATATATCGTTATAGACTTATATAATGTTCCCACCGAGACGTGGGGACCGACATGCCAGGAATGTTGTAAAATATTACATCCCAGAAGTTATGTTGCTTTGGGTTAGGATATACAACGTTATAGACGTATATAATGTCCCCATCGAGAAACAGGCGACGACACGCCAGGAATGTTGTAAAATATTACATCCGAGATGTTAGGTTGCCTTAGGTTAGGATATACAACGTTATAGATGTTTATAATGTCCCCATCGCGAAGTAGGCGACGACACGCCAGGAATGTTGTAAAATATTACATTCGACATGTTGGGTTGCCTTAGGCTAGGAAATATAACGTTATAGACGTATATAATATTCCCACCGAGAAATAGGGGCCGACGCGTCAGGAATGTTGTAAAATATAACATCCGATATGTTAGGTTGCCTTAGGCTAGGATATATAACGTTATAGACGTATATAATATTCCCACCGAGAAATAGGGGCCGACGCGTCAGGAATGTTGCAAAATATTACACCCGAAATGTTAGGTTCCCTTAGGTTAGGACATACAACGTTATAGACGTATAGAATGTTCCCACCGAGAAGTAGGGACCGACATGCCAGGAATGTTGTAAAATATTACATCCGAAATGTTAGGATCCCTTAGGTTAGGATATACAACGTTATAGACGTATAGAATGTCCCCACCGAGATGTAGGGACCGACATGCCAGGAATGTTCTAAAATATTACATCCCAGAAGTTATGTTGCTTTGGGTTAGGATATACAACGTTATAGACGTATATAATGTCCCCATCGAGAAGCAGGAGACGACACGCCAGGAATGTTGTAAAACATTACATCCCAGAAGTTAGGTTGCTTTGGGTTAGGATATACAACGTTATAGACGTATATAATGTCCCCATCGAGAAGCAGGCGACGACACGCCAGGAATGTTATAAAATATTACACACGAGTTGTTAGGTTGCTTTAGGTTAGGATATATATCGTTATAGACTTATATAATGTTCCCACCCAGACGTGGGGACCGACATGCCAGGAATGTTCTGAAATATTACATCCGAGTTGTTAGGTTGCTTTAGGTTAGGATATACAACGTTATAGACGTATATAATGTCCCCATCAAGAAGAAGGCGACGACACGCCAGAATGTTGTAAAATATTACGTCCGAGATGTTAGGTTCCCTTATGTTAGGATGTACAAAGTTATAGACGTATCTAATGTCCCCATCGAGAAGCAGGCGACGACACGCCAGAATGTTGTAAAATATTACATTCGACATGTTAAGTTGCCTTAGGCTAGGATGTATAACGTTATAGACGTATATAATATTCCCACTGAGAAATAGGGGCCGACGCGTCAGGAATGTTGTAAAATATTACATCCGTGATGTTATGTTGCCTTACGTTAGGATATATAACGTTATAGAAGTATATAATATTCCCACCGAGAAATAGGGGCCGACGCGTCAGGAATGTTGTAAAATATTACATCCGATATGTTAGGTTGCCTTAGGTTAGGATGTACAACGTTATAGATGTATATAATGTCCCCATCCAGAAGTAGGTGACGACACGCCAGGAATGTTGTACAATATTACATGCGACATGTTAGGTTGCCTTGGGCTAGGATATCTAACCTTATAGACGTATATAATATTACCACCGAGAACTACGGGCCGACACGTCAGGAATGACACGTAGAATGTTCCCACCGAGAAGTAGGGACCGACATGCCAGGAATGTTGCAAAATATTACATCCGAAATGTTAGGATCCCTTAGGTTAGGATATACAACGTTATAGACGTATAGAATGTCCCCACCGAGATGTAGGGACCGACATGCCAGGAATGTTCTAAAATATTACATCCGACTTGTTAGGTTGCTTTAGGACAGGATATATATCGTTATAGACTTATATAATGTTCCCACCGAGACGTGGGGACCGACATGCCAGGAATGTTGTAAAACATTACATCCCAGAAGTTAGGTTGCTTTGGGTTAGGATATACAACGTTATAGACGTATATAATGTCCCCATCGAGAAGCAGGCGACGACACGCCAGGAATGTTATAAAATATTACACACGAGTTGTTAGGTTGCTTTAGGTTAGGATATATATCGTTATAGACTTATATAATGTTCTCACCCAGACGTGGGGACCGACATGCCAGGAATGTTGTAAAATATTACATCCCAGAAGTTAGGTTGCTTTGGGTTAGGATATACAACGTTATAGACGTATATAATGTCCCCATCGAGAAGCAGGAGACGACACGCCAGGAATGTTGTAAAATATTACATCCGAGATGTTATGTTGCCTTAGGCTAGGATATATAACGTTATAGACGTATATAATATTCCCACCGAGAAATAGGGGCCGACGCGTCAGGAATGTTGCAAAATATTACACCCGAAATGTTAGGTTCCCTTAGGTTAGGATATACAACGTTATAGACGTATAGAATGTCCACACCGAGATGTAGGGACCGACATGCCAGGAATGTTCTGAAATATTACATCCGAGTTGTTAGGTTGCTTTAGGTTAGGATATACAACGTTATAGACGTATATAATGTCCCCATCAAGAAGAAGGCGACGACACGCCAGAATGTTGTAAAATATTACGTCCGAGATGTTAGGTTCCCTTATGTTAGGATGTACAAAGTTATAGACGTATCTAATGTCCCCATCGAGAAGCAGGCGACGACACGCCAGAATGTTGTAAAATATTACATTCGACATGTTAAGTTGCCTTAGGCTAGGATGTATAACGTTATAGACGTATATAATATTCCCACTGAGAAATAGGGGCCGACGCGTCAGGAATGTTGTAAAATATTACATCCGTGATGTTATGTTGCCTTACGTTAGGATATATAACGTTATAGAAGTATATAATATTCCCACCGAGAAATAGGGGCCGACGCGTCAGGAATGTTGTAAAATATTACATCCGAGTTATTATGTTGCTTTAGGTTAGGATATATATCGTTATAGACTTATATAATGTTCCCACCGAGACGTGGGGCCGACATGCCAGGAATGTTGTAAAATATTACATCCCAGAAGTTAGGTTGCTTTGGGTTAGGATATACAACGTTATAGACGTATATAATGTCCCCATCGAGAAGCAGGCGACGACACGCCAGGAATGTTGTAAAATATTACATCCGAGATGTTAGGTTGCCTTAGGCTAGGATATATAACGTTATAGACGTATATAATGTCCCCATCCAGAAGTAGGTGACGACACACCAGGAATGTTGTACAATATTACATCCGATATGTTAGGTTGCCTTAGGTTGGGATGTACAACGTTATAGATGTATATAATGTCCCCATCCAGAAGTAGGTGACGACACACCAGGAATGTTGTACAGTATTACATGCGACATGTTAGGTTGCCTTAGGCTAGGATATCTAACCTTATAGACGTATATAATGTTACCACCGAGAACTACAGGCCGACACGTCAGGAATGATGTAAAATATTACACCCGAGATGTTAGGTTCCCTTAGGTTAGGATATACAACGTTATAGACGTATAGAATGTTCCCACCGAGAAGTAGGGACCGACATGCCAGGAATGTTGTAAAATATTACATCCGAAATGTTAGGATCCCTTAGGTTAGGATATACAACGTTATAGACGTATAGAATGTCCCCACCGAGATGTAGGGATCGACATGCCAGGAATGTTCTAAAATATTACATCCGAGTTGTTAGGTTGCTTTAGGACAGGATATATATCGTTATAGACTTATATAATGTTCCCACCGAGACGTGGGGACCGACGTGCCAGAAATGTTGTAAAATATTACATCCCAGAAGTTAGGTTGCTTTGGGTTAGGATATACAACGTTATAGACGTATATAATGTCCCCATCGAGAAGCAGGCGACGACACGCCAGGTATGTTATAAAATATTACACACGAGTTGTTAGGTTGCTTTAGGTTAGGATATATATCGTTATAGACGTATAGAATGTCCCCACCGAGATGTAGGGACCGACATGCCAGTAATGTTGTAAAATATTACATCCGAGATGTTAGCTTGCTTTAGGTTAGGATATATATCGTTATAGACTTATATAATGTTCCCACCGAGACGTGGGGACCGACGTGCCAGAAATGTTGTAAAATATTACATCCCAGAAGTTAGGTTGCTTTGGGTTAGGATATACAATGTTATAAACGTATATAATGTCCCCTTTGAGAAGCAGGCGACGACACGCCAGAATGTTGTAAAATATTACATTCGACATGTTAGGTTGCCTTAGGCTAGGAAATATAACGTTATAGACGTATATAATATTCCCACCGTGAAATAGGGGCCGACGCGTCAGGAATGACGCAAAATATTACACCCGAAATGTTAGGTTCCCTTAGGTTAGGATATACAACGTTATAGACGTATAGAATGTCCACACCGAGATGTAGGGACCGACATGCCAGGAATGTTCTAAAATATTACATCCGAGTTATTATGTTGCTTTAGGTTAGGATATATATCGTTATAGACTTATATAATGTTCCCACCGAGACGTGGGGCCGACATGCCAGGAATGTTGTAAAATATTACATCCCAGAAGTTAGGTTGCTTTGGGTTAGGATATACAACGTTATAGACGTATATAATGTCCCCATCGAGAAGCAGGCGACGACACGCCAGGAATGTTGTAAAATATTACATCCGAGATGTTAGGTTGCCTTAGGCTAGGATATATAACGTTATAGACGTATATAATGTCCCCATCCAGAAGTAGGTGACGACACACCAGGAATGTTGTACAATATTACATCCGATATGTTAGGTTGCCTTAGGTTGGGATGTACAACGTTATAGATGTATATAATGTCCCCATCCAGAAGTAGGTGACGACACACCAGGAATGTTGTACAGTATTACATGCGACATGTTAGGTTGCCTTAGGCTAGGATATCTAACCTTATAGACGTATATAATGTTACCACCGAGAACTACAGGCCGACACGTCAGGAATGATGTAAAATATTACACCCGAGATGTTAGGTTCCCTTAGGTTAGGATATACAACGTTATAGACGTATAGAATGTTCCCACCGAGAAGTAGGGACCGACATGCCAGGAATGTTGTAAAATATTACATCCGAAATGTTAGGATCCGTTAGGTTAGGATATACAACGTTATAGACGTATAGAATGTCCCCACCGAGATGTAGGGATCGACATGCCAGGAATGTTCTAAAATATTACATCCGAATTGTTAGGTTGCTTTAGGACAGGATATATATCGTTATAGACTTATATAATGTTCCCACCGAGACGTGGGGACCGACATGCCAGAAATGTAAAATATTACATCCCAGAAGTTAGGTTGCTTTGGGTTAGGATATACAACGTTATAGACGTATATAATGTCCCCATCGAGAAGCAGGCGACGACACGCCAGGTATGTTATAAAATATTACACACGAGTTGTTAGGTTGCTTTAGGTTAGGATATATATCGTTATAGACTTATATAATGTTCCCACCCAGACGTGGGGACCGACATGCCAGGAATGTTGCAAAATATTACATCCCAGAAGTTAGGTTGCTTTGGGTTAGGATATACGACGTTATAGACGTATAGAATGTCCCCATCGAGAAGCAGGCGACGACACGCCAGGAATGTTGTAAAATATTACATCCGAGATGTTAGGTTGCCTTAGGCTAGGATATATAACGTTATAGACGTATATAATATTCCCACCGAGAAATAGGGGCCGACGCGGCAGGAATGTTGTAAAATATTACATCCGATATGTTAGGTTGCCTTAGGTTAGGATGTACAACGTTATAGATGTATATAATGTCCCCATCCAGAAGTAGTTGTCGACACACCAGGAATGTTGTACAATATTACATGCGACATGTTAGGTTGCCTTAGGCTAGGATATCTAACCTTATAGACGTATATAATGTTACCACCGAGAACTACGGGCCGACACGACAGGAATGATGTAAAATATTACATTCGACATGTTAGGTCGCCTTAGGCTAGGATATATAACGTTGTAGTCGTATATAATATTCCCACCGAGAAATAGGGGCCGACGCGTCAGGAATGTTGTAAAATATTACATCCCAGATGTTAGGTTGCGTTAGGTTAGGATATACAACGTTATAGACGTATATAATGTCCCCTTTGAGAAGCAGGCGACGACACGCCAGAATGTTGTAAAATATTACATTCGACATGTTAGGTTGCCTTAGGCTAGGATATGTCACGTTATAGACGTATATAATATTCCCCCCGAGAAATAGGGGCCGACGCGCCAGGAATGTTGCAGAATATTACACCCGAAATGTTAGGTTCCCTTAGGTTAGGATATACAACGTTATAGACGTATAGAATGTTCCCACCGAGATGTAGGGACCGAAATGCCAGGAATGTTCTAAAATATTACATTCGAGTTGTTTGGTTGCTTTAGGTTAGGATATATATCGTTATAGACTTATACAATGTTCCCACCGAGACGTGGGGACCGACATGCCAGGAATGTTGTAAAATATTACATCCCAGAAGTTTGGTTGCTTTCGCTTAGGATATACAACGTTATAGACGTATATAATGTCCCCATCAAGAAGAAGGCGACGACACGCCAGAATGTTGTAAAATATTACGTCCGAGATGTTAGGTTCCCTTAGGTTAGGATATACAAAGTTATAGACGTATCTAATGTCCCCATCGAGAAGCAGGCGACGACACGCCAGAATGTTGTAAAATATTACATTCGACATGTTAAGTTGCCTTAGGCTAGGATGTATAACGTTATAGACGTATATAATATTCCCACTGAGAAATAGAGGCCGACGCGTCAGGAATGTTGTAAAATATTTCATCCGTGATGTTATGTTGCCTTACGTTAGGATATATAACGTTATAGAAGTATATAATATTCCCACCGCGAAATAGGGGCCGACGCGTCAGGAATGTTGTAAAATATTACACCCGAAATGTTAGGTTCTCTTAGGTTAGGATATACGACGTTATAGACGTATAGAATGTTCCCACCGAGATGTAGGGACGGACATGCCAGGAATGTTGTAAAATATGACATCCGAGATGTTAGGTTGCTTTAGGTTAGGATATATATCGTTATAGAATTATATAATGTTCCCACCGAGACGTGGGGACCGACATGCCAGGAATGTTGCAAAATATTACATCCCAGAAGTTAAGTTGCTTTGGGTTAGGATATACAACGATATAGACGTATATAATGTCCCCATCGAGAAGCAGGCGACGACACGCCAGGAATGTTGTAAAATATTACATCCGAGATGTTATGTTGCCTTACGTTAGGATATATAACGTTATAGACGTATATAATATTCCCAACGAGAAATAGGGGCCGACGCGTCAGGAATGTTGTAAAATATTACATCCGATATGTTAGGTTCCCTTAGGTTAGGATATACAACGTTATAGATGTATATAATGTCCCCATCGCGAAGTAGGCGACGACACGCCAGGAATGTTGTAAAATATTACTTTCGACATGTTAGGTTGCCTTAGGCTAGGATATATAACGTTATAGACGTATATAATGTTCACACCGGGAAATAGGGGCCGACGCGTCAGGCATGTTGTAAAATATTACATCCCAGATGTTAGGTTGCGTTAGGTTAGGATATACAACGTTATAGACGTATATAATGTCCCCTTCGAGAAGCAGGCGACGACACGCCAGAATGTTGTAAAATATTACATTCGACATGTTGGGTTGCCTTAGGCTAGGATATATAACGTTATAGACGTATATAATATTCCCACCGAGAAATAGGGGCCGACGCGTCAGGAATGTTGTAAAATATTACATCCCAGATGTTAGGTTGCGTTAGGTAAGGATATACAACGTTATAGACGTATATAATGTCCCCATCGAGAAGCAGGCGACGACACGCCAGGAATGTTGTAAAATATTACATCCGAGATGTTAGGTTGCCTTAGGCTAGGATATATAACGTTATAGACGTATATAATATTCCCACCGAGAAATAGGGGCCGACGCGTCAGGAATGTTGTAAAATATTACACCCGAAATGTTAGGTTCCCTTAGGTTAGGATATACGACGTTATAGACGTATAGAATGTTCCCACCGAGACGTGGGGACCGACATGCCAGGAATGTTGTAAAATATTACATCACAGAAGTTAGGTTGCTTTGGGTTAGGATATAGAACGTTATAGACGTATATAATGTCCCCATCGAGAAGCAGGCGACGACACGCCAGGTATGTTATAAAATATTACACACGAGTTGTTAGGTTGCTTTAGGTTAGGATATATATCGTTATAGACGTATAGAATGTCCCCACCGAGATGTAGGGACCGACATGCCAGTAATGTTGTAAAATATTACATCCGAGATGTTAGCTTGCTTTAGGTTAGGATATATATCGTTATAGACTTATATAATGTTCCCACCGAGACGTGGGGACCGACGTGCCAGAAATGTTGTAAAATATTACATCCCAGAAGTTAGGTTGCTTTGGGTTAGGATATACAATGTTATAAACGTATATAATGTCCCCTTTGAGAAGCAGGCGACGACACGCCAGAATGTTGTAAAATATTACATTCGACATGTTAGGTTGCCTTAGGCTAGGAAATATAACGTTATAGACGTATATAATATTCCCACCGTGAAATAGGGGCCGACGCGTCAGGAATGACGCAAAATATTACACCCGAAATGTTAGGTTCCCTTAGGTTAGGATATACAACGTTATAGACGTATAGAATGTCCACACCGAGATGTAGGGACCGACATGCCAGGAATGTTCTAAAATATTACATCCGAGTTATTATGTTGCTTTAGGTTAGGATATATATCGTTATAGACTTATATAATGTTCCCACCGAGACGTGGGGCCGACATGCCAGGAATGTTGTAAAATATTACATCCCAGAAGTTAGGTTGCTTTGGGTTAGGATATACAACGTTATAGACGTATATAATGTCCCCATCGAGAAGCAGGCGACGACACGCCAGGAATGTTGTAAAATATTACATCCGAGATGTTAGGTTGCCTTAGGCTAGGATATATAACGTTATAGACGTATATAATGTCCCCATCCAGAAGTAGGTGACGACACACCAGGAATGTTGTACAATATTACATCCGATATGTTAGGTTGCCTTAGGTTGGGATGTACAACGTTATAGATGTATATAATGTCCCCATCCAGAAGTAGGTGACGACACACCAGGAATGTTGTACAGTATTACATGCGACATGTTAGGTTGCCTTAGGCTAGGATATCTAACCTTATAGACGTATATAATGTTACCACCGAGAACTACAGGCCGACACGTCAGGAATGATGTAAAATATTACACCCGAGATGTTAGGTTCCCTTAGGTTAGGATATACAACGTTATAGACGTATAGAATGTTCCCACCGAGAAGTAGGGACCGACATGCCAGGAATGTTGTAAAATATTACATCCGAAATGTTAGGATCCGTTAGGTTAGGATATACAACGTTATAGACGTATAGAATGTCCCCACCGAGATGTAGGGATCGACATGCCAGGAATGTTCTAAAATATTACATCCGAATTGTTAGGTTGCTTTAAGACAGGATATATATCGTTATAGACTTATATAATGTTCCCACCGAGACGTGGGGACCGACATGCCAGAAATGTAAAATATTACATCCCAGAAGTTAGGTTGCTTTGGGTTAGGATATACAACGTTATAGACGTATATAATGTCCCCATCGAGAAGCAGGCGACGACACGCCAGGTATGTTATAAAATATTACACACGAGTTGTTAGGTTGCTTTAGGTTAGGATATATATCGTTATAGACTTATATAATGTTCCCACCCAGACGTGGGGACCGACATGCCAGGAATGTTGCAAAATATTACATCCCAGAAGTTAGGTTGCTTTGGGTTAGGATATACGACGTTATAGACGTATAGAATGTCCCCATCGAGAAGCAGGCGACGACACGCCAGGAATGTTGTAAAATATTACATCCGAGATGTTAGGTTGCCTTAGGCTAGGATATATAACGTTATAGACGTATATAATATTCCCACCGAGAAATAGGGGCCGACGCGGCAGGAATGTTGTAAAATATTACATCCGATATGTTAGGTTGCCTTAGGTTAGGATGTACAACGTTATAGATGTATATAATGTCCCCATCCAGAAGTAGTTGTCGACACACCAGGAATGTTGTACAATATTACATGCGACATGTTAGGTTGCCTTAGGCTAGGATATCTAACCTTATAGACGTATATAATGTTACCACCGAGAACTACGGGCCGACACGACAGGAATGATGTAAAATATTACATTCGACATGTTAGGTCGCCTTAGGCTAGGATATATAACGTTGTAGTCGTATATAATATTCCCACCGAGAAATAGGGGCCGACGCGTCAGGAATGTTGTAAAATATTACATCCCAGATGTTAGGTTGCGTTAGGTTAGGATATACAACGTTATAGACGTATATAATGTCCCCTTTGAGAAGCAGGCGACGACACGCCAGAATGTTGTAAAATATTACATTCGACATGTTAGGTTGCCTTAGGCTAGGATATGTCACGTTATAGACGTATATAATATTCCCCCCGAGAAATAGGGGCCGACGCGCCAGGAATGTTGCAGAATATTACACCCGAAATGTTAGGTTCCCTTAGGTTAGGATATACAACGTTATAGACGTATAGAATGTTCCCACCGAGATGTAGGGACCGAAATGCCAGGAATGTTCTAAAATATTACATTCGAGTTGTTTGGTTGCTTTAGGTTAGGATATATATCGTTATAGACTTATACAATGTTCCCACCGAGACGTGGGGACCGACATGCCAGGAATGTTGTAAAATATTACATCCCAGAAGTTTGGTTGCTTTCGCTTAGGATATACAACGTTATAGACGTATATAATGTCCCCATCAAGAAGAAGGCGACGACACGCCAGAATGTTGTAAAATATTACGTCCGAGATGTTAGGTTCCCTTAGGTTAGGATATACAAAGTTATAGACGTATCTAATGTCCCCATCGAGAAGCAGGCGACGACACGCCAGAATGTTGTAAAATATTACATTCGACATGTTAAGTTGCCTTAGGCTAGGATGTATAACGTTATAGACGTATATAATATTCCCACTGAGAAATAGAGGCCGACGCGTCAGGAATGTTGTAAAATATTTCATCCGTGATGTTATGTTGCCTTACGTTAGGATATATAACGTTATAGAAGTATATAATATTCCCACCGCGAAATAGGGGCCGACGCGTCAGGAATGTTGTAAAATATTACACCCGAAATGTTAGGTTCTCTTAGGTTAGGATATACGACGTTATAGACGTATAGAATGTTCCCACCGAGATGTAGGGACGGACATGCCAGGAATGTTGTAAAATATGACATCCGAGATGTTAGGTTGCTTTAGGTTAGGATATATATCGTTATAGAATTATATAATGTTCCCACCGAGACGTGGGGACCGACATGCCAGGAATGTTGCAAAATATTACATCCCAGAAGTTAAGTTGCTTTGGGTTAGGATATACAACGATATAGACGTATATAATGTCCCCATCGAGAAGCAGGCGACGACACGCCAGGAATGTTGTAAAATATTACATCCGAGATGTTATGTTGCCTTACGTTAGGATATATAACGTTATAGACGTATATAATATTCCCAACGAGAAATAGGGGCCGACGCGTCAGGAATGTTGTAAAATATTACATCCGATATGTTAGGTTCCCTTAGGTTAGGATATACAACGTTATAGATGTATATAATGTCCCCATCGCGAAGTAGGCGACGACACGCCAGGAATGTTGTAAAATATTACTTTCGACATGTTAGGTTGCCTTAGGCTAGGATATATAACGTTATAGACGTATATAATGTTCACACCGGGAAATAGGGGCCGACGCGTCAGGCATGTTGTAAAATATTACATCCCAGATGTTAGGTTGCGTTAGGTTAGGATATACAACGTTATAGACGTATATAATGTCCCCTTCGAGAAGCAGGCGACGACACGCCAGAATGTTGTAAAATATTACATTCGACATGTTGGGTTGCCTTAGGCTAGGATATATAACGTTATAGACGTATATAATATTCCCACCGAGAAATAGGGGCCGACGCGTCAGGAATGTTGTAAAATATTACATCCCAGATGTTAGGTTGCGTTAGGTAAGGATATACAACGTTATAGACGTATATAATGTCCCCATCGAGAAGCAGGCGACGACACGCCAGGAATGTTGTAAAATATTACATCCGAGATGTTATGTTGCCTTACGTTAGGATATATAACGTTATAGACGTATATAATATTCCCAGCGAGAAATAGGGGCCGACGCGTCAGGAATGTTGTAAAATATTACACCCGAGATGTTAGGTTCCCTTAGGTTAGGATATACAACGTTATAGATGTATATAATGTCCCCATCGCGAAGTAGGCGACGACACGCCAGGAATGTTGTAAAATATTACTTTCGACATGTTAGGTTGCCTTAGGCTAGGATATATAACGTTATAGACGTATATAATGTTCCCACAGAGAAATAGGGGCCGACGCGTCAGGAATGTTGTAAAATATTACACCCGAGATGTTAGGTTCCCTTAGGTTAGGATATACAACGTTATAGATGTATATAATGTCCCCATCGCGAAGTAGGCGACGACACGCCAGGAATGTTGTAAAATATTACTTTCGACATGTTAGGTTGCCTTAGGCTAGGATATATAACGTTATAGACGTATATAATATTCCCACCGAGAAATAGGGGCCGACGCGTCAGGAATGTTGTAAAATATTACACCCGAAATGTTAGGTTCCCTTAGGTTAGGATATACGACGTTATAGACGTATAGAATGTTCCCACCGAGACGTGGGGACCGACATGCCAGGAATGTTGTAAAATATTACATCACAGAAGTTAGGTTGCTTTGGGTTAGGATATAGAACGTTATAGACGTATATAATGTCCCCATCGAGAAGCAGGCGACGACACGCCAGGAATGTTATAAAATATTACACACGAGTTGTTAGGTTGCTTTAGGTTAGGATATATATCGTTATAGACTTATATAATGTTCCCACCGAGACGTGGGGACCGACATGCCAGGAATGTTGTAAAATATTACATCCCAGATGTTAGGTTGCGGTAGGTTAGGATATACAACGTTATAGACGTATATAATGTCCCCTTCGAGTAGCAGGCGACGACACGCCAGAATGTTGTAAAATATTACATTCGACATGTTAGGTTGCCTTAGGCTAGGATATATAACGTTATAGACGTTTATAATATTCCCACCAAGAAATAGGGGCCGACGCGTCAGGAATGTTGTAAAATATTACACCCGAGATGTCAGGTTCCCATAGGTTAGCATATACAACGTTATAGACGTATAGAATGTTCCCACCGAGAAGTAGGGACCGACATGCCAGGAATGTTGTAAAATATTACATCCGAGATGTTAGGTTGCCTTAGGTTAGGATATACAACGTTATAGATGTATATAATGTCCCCATCGAGAAGCAGGCGACGACACGCCAGGAATGTTGTAAAATATTACATCCGAGATGTTATGTTGCCTTACGTTAGGATATATAACGTTATAGACGTATATAATATTCCCACCGAGAAATAGGGGCCGACGCGTCAGGAATGTTGTAGAATATTACATCCGATATGTTAGGTTCCCTTAGGTTAGGATATACAACGTTATAGATGTATATAATGTCCCCATCGCGAAGTAGGCGACGACACGCCAGGAATGTTGTAAAATATTACTTTCGACATGTTAGGTTTTCTTAGGCTAGGATATATAATGTTATACACGCATATAATGTTATCACCGAGAACTACGGGCCGACACGCCAGGAATGATGTGAAATATTACATTCGACATAGTAGGTCGCCTTAGCCTAGGATACATAACGTTATAGACATATATAATGTTCCCACCGAGAAATAGGGGCAGACGCGTCAGGAATGTTGTAAAATATTACACCCGAGATGTTAGGTTGCTTTAGGGTAGGATATATATCGTTATAGACGTATATAATGTCCAGATCGAGACGTGGGGACCGACACGCCAGAATGTTGTAAAATATTACGTCCGAGATGTTAGGTTGCCTTAGGCTAGTATATATATCGTTATAGACGTATACAATTTTGCCACCGAGAAGTAGGGACCGACATGCCAGGAATGTTGTTAAATATTACATCCGAAATGTTAGGTTGCCTTAGGTTAGGATATACAACGTTATAGATGTATATAATGTCCCCATCGCGAAGTAGGCGACACGCCAGGAATGTTGTAAAATATTACATTTGACATGTTAGGTTTCCTTACGCTAGGATACATAATGTTATACACGCATATAATGTTATCACCGAGAACTACGGGCCGACACGCCAGGAATGATGTAAAATATTACATCCCAGATGTTAGGTTGCGTTAGGTTAGGATATACATCGTTATAGACGTATATAATGTCCCCTTCGAGAAGCAGGCGACGACACGCCAGAATGTTGTAAAATATTACATTCGACATGTTGGGTTGCCTTAGGCTAGGATATATAACGTTATAGACGTATATAATATTCCCACCGAGAAATAGGGGCCGACGCGTCATGAATGTTGTAAAATATTACATCCCAGATGTTAGGTTCCCTTAGGTTAGGATATACGACGTTATAGACGTATAGAATGTTCCCACCGAGATGTAGGGACCGACATGCCAGGAATGTTGTAAAATATGACATCCGAGATGTTAGGTTGCGTTAGGTTAGGATATATATCGTTATAGACTTATATAATGTTCCCACCGAGACGTGGGGACCGACATGCCAGGAATGTTGCAAAATATTACATCCCAGAAGTTAAGTTACTTTGGGTTAGGATATACAACGGTATAGACGTATATAATGTCCCCATCGAGAAGCAGGCGACGACACGCCAGGAATGTTGTAAAATATTACATCCGAGATGTTATGTTGCCTTACGTTAGGATATATAACGTTATAGACGCATATAATATTCCCACCGAGAAATAGGGGCCGACGCGTCAGGAATGTTGTAAAATATTACATCCCAGATGTTAGGTTGCGTTAGGTTAGGATATACAACGTTATAGATGTATATAATGTCCCCATCGCGAAGTAGGCGACGACACGCCAGGAATGTTGTAAAATATTACTTTCGACATGTTAGGTTGCCTTAGGCTAGGATATATAATGTTATACACGCATATAATGTTATCACCGAGAACTACGGGCCGACACGCCAGGAATGATGTGAAATATTACATTCGACATAGTAGGTCGCCTTAGCCTAGGATACATAACGTTATAGACATATATAATGTTCCCACCGAGAAATAGGGGCAGACGCGTCAGGAATGTTGTAAAATATAACACCCGAGATGTTAGGTTGCTTTAGGTTAGGATATATATCGTTATAGACGTATATAATGTCCAGATCGAGACGTGGGGACCGACACGCCAGAATGTTGTAAAATATTACATCCGAGATGTTAGGTTGCCTTAGGCTAGTATATATATCGTTATAGACGTATACAATTTTGCCACCGAGACGTGGGGACCGACATGCCAGGAATGTTGCAAAATATTACATCCCAGTAGTTAGGTTGCTTTGGGATAGAATATACAACTTTATAGAAGTATATAATGTCCCCATCGAGAAGCAGGCGACGACAAGCCAGGAATGTTGTCAAATATTACATCCGAGATGTTATGTTGTCTTAGGTTAGGATATACAAAGTTATAGATGTATATAATGTCCTTATTCAGAAGTAGGCGACGACACGCCAGGAATGTTGTACAATATTACATGCGACATGATAGGTTGCCTTAGGCTAGGATATCTATCCTTATAGACGTATATAATATTACCACCGAGAACTACGGGCCGACACGTCAGGAATGATGTAAAATATTACATTCGACATGTTAGGTCGCCTTAGGCTAGGATATATAACGTTATAGACGTATATAATGTTCCCACAGAGAAATAGGGGCCGACGCGTCAGGAATGTTGTAAAATATTACACCCGAGATGTTAGGTTCCCTTAGGTTAGGATATACAACGTTATAGATGTATATAATGTCCCCATCGCGAAGTAGGCGACGACACGCCAGGAATGTTGTAAAATATTACTTTCGACATGTTAGGTTGCCTTAGGCTAGGATATATAACGTTATAGACGTATATAATATTCCCACCGAGAAATAGGGGCCGACGCGTCAGGAATGTTGTAAAATATTACACACGAGTTGTTAGGTTGCTTTAGGTTACGATATATATCGTTATAGACTTATATAATGTTCCTACCGAAACGTGGGGACCGACATGCCAGGAATGTTGTAAAATATTACATCCCAGAAGTTAGGTTGCTTTGGGTTAGGATATACAACGTTATAGACGTATATAATGTCCCCATCGAGAAGCAGGCGACGACACGCCAGGAATGTTGAAAAATATTACATCCGATATGTTAGGTTGCCTTAGGTTAGGATATACAACGTTATAGACGTATAGAATGTCCACACCGAGATGTAGGGACCGACATGCCAGGAATGTTCTAAAATATTACATCCGAGTTGTTAGGTTCCTTTAGGTTAGGATATATATCGTTATAGACTTATATAATGTTCCCACCGAGACGTGGGTACCGACATGCCAGGAATGTTGTAAAATATTACATCCCAGAAGTTAGGTTGCTTTGGGTTAGGATATACAACGTTATAGACGTATATAATGTCCCCATCGAGAAGCAGGCGACGACACGCCAGGAATGTTGTAAAATATTACATCCGAGATGTTAGGTTGCCTTAGGTTAGGATATACGACGTTATAGACGTATAGAATGTTCCCACCGAGATGTAGGGACCGACTTGCCAGGAATGTTGTAAAATATGACATCCGAGATGTTAGGTTGCTTTAGGTTAGGATATATATCGTTATAGACTTATATAATGTTCCCACCGAGACGTGGGGACCGACATGCCAGGAATGTTGCAAAATATTACATCCCAGAAGTTAAGTTGCTTTGGGTTAGGATATACAACGATATAGACATATATAATGTCCCCAACGAGAAGCAGGCGACGACACGCCAGGAATGTTGTAAAATATTACATCCGAGGTGTTATGTTGCCTTACGTTAGGATATATAACGTTATAGACGTATATAATATTCCCACCGAGAAATAGGGGCCGACGCGTCAGGAATGTTGTAAAATATTACATCCGATATGTTACGAGGCCTTAGGCTAGGATATATAACGTGATAGACGTATATAATATTCCCACCGAGATATGGGGGCCGACGCGTTAGGAATGTTGTAAAATATTACATCCGATATGTTAGGTTACCTTAGGTTAGGATGTACAACGTTATAGATGTATATAATGTCCCCATCCAGAAGTAGGTGACGACACGCCAGGAGTGTTGTAAAATATTACATTCGACATGTTAGGTTGCCTTAGGCCAGGATATGTCACGTTATAGACGTATATAATATTCCCCCCGAGAAATAGGGGCCGACGCGTCAGGAATGTTGTAAAATATTACACCCGAAATGTTAGGTTCCCTTAGGTTAGGATATACGACGTTATAGACGTATAGAATGTTCCCACCGAGATGTAGGGACCGACATGCCAGGAATATTCTAAAATATTACATTCGAGTTGTTAGGTTGCTTTAGGTTAGGATATATATCGTTATAGACTTATATAATGTTCCCAACGAGACGTGGGGACCGACATGCCAGGAATGTTGTAAAATATTACATCCCAGAAGTTAGGTTGCTTTGGGTTAGAATATACAACGTTATAGACGTATATAATGTCCCCATCGAGAAGCAGGCGACGACAAGCCAGGAATGTTGTAAAATATTACATCCGAGATGTTAGGTTGCCTTAGGCTAGGATATATAACGTTATAGAAGTATATAATATTCCCACCGAGAAATAGGGGCCGACGGGTCAGGAATGTTGTAAAATATTACATCCGAGGTGTTATGTTGCCTTACGTTAGGATATACAACGTTATAGACGTATATAATATTCCCACCGAGAAATAGGGGCCGACGCGTCAGGAATGTTGTAAAATATTACATCCGATATGTTACGTTGCCTTAGGCTAGGATATATAACGTGATAGACGTATATAATGTTCCCACAGAGAAATAGGTGCCGACGCGTCATGAGTGTTGTAAAATATTACATCCCAGATGTTAGGTTGCGTTGGGTTAGGATATACAACGTTATAGACGTATATAATGTCCCCTTTGAGAAGCAGGCGACGACACGCCAGAATGTTGTAAAATATTACATTCGACTTGTTAGGTTCCCTTAGGCTAGGATATATAACGTTATAGACGTATATAATATTCCCACCGAGAAATAGGGGCCGGCGCGTCAGGAATGTTGTAAAATATTACACCCGAAATGTTAGGTTCCCTTAGGTTAGGATATACGACGTTATAGACGTATAGAATGTTCCCACCGAGATGTAGGGACCGACATGCCAGGAATATTCTAAAATATTACATTCGAGTTGTTAGGTTGCTTTAGGTTAGGATATATATCGTTATAGACTTATATAATGTTCCCACCGAGACGTGGGGACCGACATGCCAGGAATGTTGTAAAATATTACATCCCAGAAGTTAGGTTGCTTTGGGTTAGGATATACAATGTTATAGACGTATATAATGTCCCCTTTGAGAAGCAGGCTACGACACGCCAGAATGTTGTGAAATATTACATACGACATGTTAGGTTGCCTTAGGCTAGGATATATAACGTTATAGACGTATATACTATTCCCACCGAGAAATAGGGGCCGACGCGTCAGGAATGTTGTAAAATATTACATCCGATATGTTAGGTTGCCTTAGGTTAGGATGTACAAAGTTATAGATGTATACAATGTCCCCATCCAGAAGTAGGTGACGACACGCCAGAATGTTCTAAAATATTACTTTCGACATGTTAGGTTGCCTTAGGCTAGGATATATAACGTTATAGACGTATATAATATTCCCACCGAGAAGTAGGGGCCGACGCGTCAGGAATGTTGTAAAATATTACACCCGAGATGCTAGGTTGCCTTATGCTAGGATATATAACGTGATAGACGTATATAATGTTCCCACCGAGAAATAGGGGCCGACGCGTCATGAATGCTGTAAAATATTACATCCCAGATGTTAGGTTGCGTTGGGTTAGGATATACAACGTTATAGACGTATATAATGTCCCGTTTGAGAAGCAGGCGACGACACACCAGAATGTTGTAAAATATTACATTCGACATGTTAGGTTGCCTTAGGCTAGGATATGTAACGTTATAGACGTATATAATATTCCCCCCGAGAAATAGGGACCGACGCGTCAGGAATGTTGCAAAATATTACACCCGAACTGTTAGGTTCCCTTAGGTTAGGATATACAACGTTATAGACGTATATAATATTCCCACCGAGAAATAGGGGCCGACGCGTCAGAAATGTTGTAAAATATTACACCCGAAATGTTAGGTTCCCTTAGGTTAGGATATACAACGTTATAGACGTATAGAATGTTCCCACCGAGATGTAGGGACCGACATGCCAGGAATGTTCTAAAATATTACATTCGAGTTGTTTGGTTTCTTTAGGTTAGGATATATATCGTCATAGACTTATATAATGTTCCCACCGAGACGTGGGGACCGACATGCCAGGAATGTTGTAAAATATTACATCCCAGAAGTTTGGTTGCTTTGGGTTAGGATATACAACGTTATAGACGTATATAATGTCCCCATCAAGAAGAAGGCGACGACACGCCAGAATGTTGTAAAATATTACGTCCGAGATGTTAGGTTCCCTTAGATTAGGATATACAACTTTATAGACGTATCTAATGTCCCCATCGAGAAGCAGGCGACGACACGCCAGAATGTTGTAAAATATTACATTCGACATGTTAGGTTGCCTTAGGCTAGGATATATAACGTTATAGACGTATAAAATGTCCCCATCGAGATGCAGGCGACGACACGCCAGGAATGTTGTAAAATATTACATCCGAGATGTTATGTTTCCTTACGTTAGGATGTATAACGTTATAGACGTATATAATATTCCCACCGAGAAATAGGGGCCGACGCGTCAGGAATGTTGTAAAATATTACACCCGAGATGTTAGGTTCCCTTAGGTTAGGATATACAACGTTATAGACGTATCTAATGTCCCCATCGAGAAGCAGGCGACGACACGCCAGAATGTTGTAAAATATTACATCCGAGTTGTTAGGTTGCTTTAGGTTAGGACATATATCGTTATAGACGTATACAATGTTCCCACCGAGAAGTAGGGACCGACACGTCAGGAATGTTGTAAAATAAAACAACGCAGATGTTAGGTTACGTCAGGTTAGGATATACAACGTTATAGACGTATATAATGTCCCCTTCGAGAAGCAGGCGACGACACGCCAGAATGTTGTAAAATATTACATTCGACATGTTAGGTTGCCTTAGGCTAGGATATATAACGTTATAGACGTATATAATATTCCCACCGAGAAATAGGGGCCGGCGCGTCAGGAATGTTGTAAAATATTACACCCGAGATGTTAGGTTCCCTTAGGTTAGGATATACAACGTTATAGACGTATAGAATGTTCCCACCGAGATGTAGGGACCGCCAGGAATGTGGTAAACTATTACATCCGAGTTGTTAGGTTGCTTTAGGTTAGGATATATATCGTCATAGACTCATATAATGTTCCCACCGAGACGTGGGGACCGACATGCCAGGAATGTTGTAAAATATTACATGCCAGAAGTTAGGTTGCTTTGGGTTAGGATATACAACGCTATAGACGTATATAATGTCCCCTTTGAGAAGCAGGCGCCGACGCGTCAGGAATGTTGTAAAATATTACACCCGAGATGTTAGGTTCCCTTAGGTTAGTATATACAACGTTATAGACGTATAGAATGTTCCCACCGAGATGTAGGAACCGACATGCCAGGAATGTTGTAAACTATTACATCCGAGTTGTTAGGTTGTTTTAGGTTAGGATATATATCGTTATAGACTTATATAATGTTCCCACCGAGACGTGGGGACCGACATGCCAGGAATGTTGTAACACATTATATCCCAGAAGTTAGGTTGCTTTGGGTTAGGATATACAAGGTTGTAGACGTATATAATGTCCCCATCGAGAAGTAGGCGATGACACGCCAGAATGTTGTCAAATATTACGTCCGAGATGTTGGGTTCCCTTAGGTTAGGATATACAACGTTATAGGCGTATCTAATGTCCCCATCGAGAAGCAGGCGACGACACGCCAGAATGTTGTAAAATATTACATCCGATATGTTAGGTTGCCTTATGCTAGGATATGTAACGTGATAGACGTATATAATGTTCCCACCGAGAAATAGGGGCCGACGCGTCAGGAATGTGTTAAATATTACATCCCAGATGTTAGGTTACGTCAGGTTGGGATATACAACGTTATAGACGTATATAATGTCCCCTTCGAGAAGCAGGCGACGACACGCCAGAATGTTGTAAAATATTACATTCGACATGTTAGGTTGCCTTAGGCTAGGATATGTAACGTTATAGACGTATATAATATTAACAACGAGAAATAGGGGCCGACGCGTCAGGAATGTTGTAAAATATTACACCCGAAATGTTAGGTTCCCTTGGGTTAGGATATACAACGTTATAGACGTATAGAAAGTTCCCACCGAGATGTAGGGACCGACATGCCAGGAATGTTGTAAAATACTACATTCGAGATGTTAGTTTGCCTTAGGTGAGGATATAAAACGTTATAGACGTATACAATGTTCCCACCGAAAAGTAGAGGCCGACCCGCCAGGAATGTTGTAAAATACAACATCCCAGATGTTAGGTTGCCTTAGGTTAGGATATATAACGTTATAGACGCATACAATGTTCCTACCGAGACGAACGAGACGACACGTACTGGATTCTGTAAAACATTACCAGCGAGCGGCTAGATGGGTTAGGGTAGGTTATATTATGTTATAGACGTATATAATGTTCCCACCGAGAAGTTGGGCCGACACGACGGGGATTCTGTAAAGCATTACCAGTGAGAGTCTAGATGGGTTAGGTTGTGTTATATTACGTTATGGACGTATATAATGTGCCCACCAAGAAGTAGGGGCCGACCCGCCAGGAATTTGGAAAATACTACATCCGAGATGTTAGGTTCCCTTAGGTTAGGATATACAACGTTATAGACGTATAGAAAGTTCCCACCGAGATGTAGGGACCGACATGCCAGGAATGTTGTAAAATACTACATTCGAGATGTTAGTTTGCCTTAGGTGAGAATATAAAACGTTATAGACGTATATAATGTTCCCACCGAAAAGTAGAGGCCGACCCGCCAGGAATGTTGTAAAATACAACATCCCAGATGTTAGGTTGCCTTAGGTTAGGATATATAACGTTATAGACGTATATAATGTTCCCACGGAGAGCTAAGTGCCGACACACCAGGAATGTTGAAAAATATTACATCCGAGATGTTAGGTCGCCTTACGCTAGTATATAACGTTATAGACGTATATAATGTTCCCACCGAGAAATAGGGGCCGACGCGTCAGGAATGTTGTAAAATATTACATCCCAGATGTTAGCTTCCCTTAGGTTAGGATATACAACGTTATAGACGTATAGAATGTTCCCACCGAGATGTAGAGACCGCCAGGAATGTGGTAAACTATTACATCCGAGTTGTTAGGTTGCTTTAGGTTAGGATATATATCGTTATAGACTTATATAATATTCCCACCGAGACGTGGGGACCGACATGCCAGGAATCTTGTAAAATATTACATCCCAGATGTTAGGTTGCCTTACATTAGGATATACAACGTTATAGATGTATATAATGTCCCCATCGAGAAGTAGGCGACGACACGCTAGGAATCTTGTAAAATATTACTTTCGACATGTTAGGTTGCCTTAGGCTAGGATATATAACGTTATAGACGTATATAATTTTCCCACCGAGAAATAGGGGTCGACGCGTCAGGAATGTTGTAAAATATTACATCCTAGATGTTAGGTTGCCTTAGGTTAGGATATATAACGTTATAGACTTATATAATGTCCGCACGGAGACGTACGGGACGACACGAACGGAATTCTGTAAAACATTACCAGCGAGGGTCTAGATAGGTTAGGTTAGGATATATTACGATATAGACTTATATAATGTCCCTACCGAGAAGTAGGTTCAGCCCGCCAGGAATGTTGTAAAATACTACGTTCGATATGTTAAGTTGCCTTAGGTTAGGATATATAACGTTACAGACGCATACAATGTCCCCACCGAGATGTACGGGACGACACGAACTGGATTCTGTAAAACATTACCAGCGAGGGGCTAAATGGGTTAGGTTAGGTTATATTGCGATATAGACGTATGTAATGTTCCCACCGAGAAGTTGGGGGCGACGCGCCAGGAATGTTGTAAAATATTACATCCGAGATGTTATGTTGCCTTACGTTATGGTATATGATGTTATAGACGTATATAATATTCCCACCGAGAAGTAGGGGCCGACGAGCCACGAATGTTGTAAAATATTACGCTCGACATGATAACTTACCTTAGGCTTGGATATATAGCGTTATAGATGTATAAAGTGTCCCCATCGAGAAATAGGCGATGACACGCCAGGAATGTTGTAAAACATTACATTCGGCATGTTAGGTTGCCTTAGGCTAGGATATATAACGTTATAGACGTATATAATGTTACCACCGAGAACTACGTGCCGACACGCCAGGAATGATGTAAAACATTACATTCGACATGTTAGGTCGCCTTAGGCAAGGATGTATAACGTTATAGACGTATATCATGTTAACACGGAGAAATAGGGGCCGACGCGTCAGGAATGTTGTAAAATATTACACCCGAAATGTTAGCTTCCCTTAGGTTAGGATATACAATGCTATAGACTTATAGAATTTTCCCACCGAGACGTAGAGACCGACATGCCAGGAATGTTGTATAATATTACATCCCACATGTTAGGTTGCGTTAGGTTAGGATATACAACGTTATAGACGTATATAATATTCCCACCGAGAAGTAGGGGCCGACGAGCCACGAATGTTGTGAAATATTACGCTCGACATGATAGCTTACCTTAGGCTAGGATATATAGCGTTGTAGACGTATATAATGTTCCCGCCGAGAATTAGGTGCCGACGCGCCAGGAATGTTGCAAAATATTACATCCGAGATGTTAGGTTGCCTTAGGCTAGGACATATAGCGTTATAGACGTATATAATGTTCCAACCGAGAAGTAGGTGCCGAAGCGCCAGGAATGTTGTGAAATTTTACATCCGAGATGTTAGGTTGCCTTAGACTAGGATGTATAGCGCTATAGACGTACATAATGTTCCCACCGAGATGTTGTGGCCGATGCGCCAGGAATGTTGTTAAATATTACATTCGACATGTTAGGTTGTCTTGGACTAGGATATGTAACGCTATAGACGTATATAATGTTCCCACCGAGAAGTAGGGGCCAACGAGCCACGAATGTTGTAAAATTTTACATTCTACACGTCAGGTTGCCTTAGGCAAGGATACATAGCGTTATGGACGTATATAATGTTCCCACCGAGATGTAGGGTCCGACGTACCAGGAATGTAGCAAAATATTACATTCGACATGTTAGGTTGCCTTAGGCTAGGATATATAACGTTATAGACGTATATAATTTTCCCACCGAGAAATAGGGGCCGTCCCGCCTGGAATGTTGTAAAATACTATACTCGAGATATTAGGTTGCCTTAGGTTAGGATATATAACGTTATAGACGTATATAATGTCCGCAACGTGACGTACGGGGCGACACGAACGGGATTCCGTAAAACATTACCAGCGAGGGTCTAGATGGGTTAGATTAGGTTCTATTACGTTATAGACGTATATAATATTCCCACCGAGAAGTAGGGGCCGACGTGCCCGGAATGTAGTAAAATATTACATCCGAGATGTTAGGTTGCCTTAGGTTAGGATATATAACGTTAGAGACGTATATAATGTTCCCACGGAGAACTAAGTGCCGACACACCGGGAATGTTGAAAAATATTACATCCGAGATGTTAGGTCGCCTTACGCTAGTATATAACGTTATAGACGTATATAATGTTCCCACCGAGAAATAGGGGCCGACGCGTCAGGAATGTTGTAAAATATTACACCCGAGATGTTAGGTTCCCTTAGGTTAGGATATACAACGTTATAGACGTATAGAATGTTACTACCGAGGCGTAGGGGCCGAGATGACAGGAATGTTGTAAAAGATTACATCACCAGATGTTAGGTTGCGTTAGGTTAGGATATACAACGTTATAGACGTATATAATATCCCCATCGAGAAGCAGGCGACGACACGATAGGAATGTGGTAAAATATTACATCCGAGATGTTAGGTTGCTTTCGGTTAGGATATATAACGTTATAGACGTATACAATTTTCCCACCGAGAAATACGGGCCCATCGCGTCAGGAATGTTGTAAAATATTACACCCGAGATGTTAGGTTCCCTTAGGTTAGGATATACAACGTTATAGACGTATAGAAAGCTCCCACCGAGAAGTTGGGCCGACACGACGGGGATTCTGTGAAGCATTACCAGCGAGAGTCTAGATGGGTTAGGTTGTGTTATATTACGTTATGGACGTATATAATGTGCCCACCGAGGTTTAGGGGCCGACCCGCCAGGAATGTTGGAAAATACTACATCCGAGATGTTAAGTTGCCTTAGGTTAGTATGTATAACGTTATAAACGTATATAATGTCCCCATCGAGAAGTACGGGACGACACGACCGGGATTCTGTAAAACATTACCAGCGAGATGCTAGATGGGTTAGGTTAGGTTATATTACGTTATAGACGTATATAATGTTCCCAGCGAGAAGTGGGGCTGACCCGCCAGGAATGTTGTGAAATACTACATTCGAGATATTAGGTTGCCTTAGGTTAGGATATATAACGTTATAGACGTATATAATGTTCCCACCGAGAAATAGGGGCCCATCGCGTCAGGAATGTTGTAAAATATTACACCCGAGATGTTAGGTTCCCTTAGGTTAGGATATACAACGTTATAGACGTATAGAAAGTTCCCACCGAGATGTAGGGACCGACACGCCAGGAATGTTGTAAAATACTACATTCGAGATGTTAGTTTCCCTTGGGTGAGGATATAAAACGTTATAGACGTATATAATGTTCCCACCGAAAAGTAGAGGCCGACCCGCCAGGAATGTTGTAAAATACAACATCCCAGATGTTAGTTTGCCTTAGGTTAGGATATATAACGTTATAGACGCATACAATGTCCCTACCGAGACGAACGAGACGACACGTACTGGATTCTGTAAAACATTACGAGCGAGCGGCTAGATGGGTTAGGGGTAGGTTATATTATGTTATAGACGTATATAATGTTCCCACCGAGAAGTTGGGCCGACACGACGGGGATTCTGTAAAGCATTACCAGCGAGAGTCTAGATGGGTTAGGTTGTGTTATGTTACGTTATGGACGTATATAATGTGCCCACCGAGAAGTAGGGGCCGACCCGCCAGGAATTTTGGAAAATACTACATCCGAGATGTTAGGTTGCCTTAGGTTTGGATATATAACGTTATTGACGCATATGGTGTCCCCACCGAGAAGTACGGGCCGACACGATGGGGATTCTGTAAAACATTATCACCGAGGGGCAAAATGGGTTAGGTTAGGTTATATTACGATATAGACGTATATAATGTTCCCACTCAGAAGTAGGGGCCGAACCTCATGGAATGTTGTAAAATACTAGATTCGAGATGTTAGATTGCCTTAGGTTAGGATGTATAACGTTAGAGATCTATATAGTGTCCCCACCGAGAAGTACGGGACGATATGACGGGATTCTATAAAACATTACCAGCGAGGGGCTAGATGGATTAGGTTAGGTTATATTACGTTATTGACGTATATAATGTTCCCACCGATAAGTGGGGCCGACCTGGTCGGAATGTTGGCAAATACTACATCCGAGATGTTAGGTTGCGATATATAAAGTTACAGACGTATATAATGTTCCCACTGAGAAGTAGGGGCCGACCCGTCTGGAATTTTTAAAATACTACAATCGAGATGTTAGGTTGCCTTAGGTTAGGATATATAACGTTATAGACCTACATAATGGCCGCACAGTGATGTACAGGACGACACGAACGAGATTCTGTAAAACACTACCAGCGAGATTCTAGATGGGTTAGGTTAGGTTATATTAGGTTATATACGTATATAATGTGCCCGCCGAGAAGTAGGGGCCGACCCGCTTGGAATATTGTAAAATACTACATTCCAGATGCTAGGTTGCCTTAGGATACGACATATAACGTTATAGACTTATATAATTTCCGCACCGAGAATTACGGGCCGACACGATTGGGATTCTGTAAAACATTACCAGCGAGGGGCTAGATGGGTTAGGTTAGGTTATATTACGTTATAGACGTATATAATGTTCCGACCGAGAAGTGGGGCCGAACCGCCAGAAATGTTGTGAAAATCTACATTCGAGATGTTATGTTTCCTTATGGTAATATATACAACGTTATAAACGTATATAATGTGCCCACCGAGGATTAGGGGCCGACCGGCCAGGAATGGTGGAAAATACTACATTCGAGATGTTAGGCGGCCTTAGGTTGGGATGTATAAGGTTATAGACGTATATAATGTCCCCACCGAGAAATACGGGCCGACACGGCCGGGATTCTGTAAAACAATATCACCGAGGGGCAAAATGGGTTAGGATAGGTTATCTTACGATATAGAAGTTTATAATGTCCCGATCGAGAAGTAGGGGCCGCACTCGCCAGGAATGTTGGAAAATACTACATTCGAGATGTTAAGTTGCCTTAGGTTAGGATATACAACGTTATAGACGTATATGATGTTCGCACCGAGACGTACGGGACGACAGGGCCGGGATTCTGTAAAACGTTATCACCGAGGCGCAAGATTCGTTATGTTATGTTATATTACGATATAGACGTATATAATGTTCCCACCGAGAAGTAGGGGCCGTCCCGCCTGGAATGTTGGAAAATACCACATTCGATATGTTAGGTCGCCTTAGGTTAGGATATATAACGATATAGACGTATATAATGTTACCACCGAGAACTACGTGCCGCCACGCCAGGAATGTTGTGAAATATTACACCCGAGATATTAGGTTCCCTTAGGTTGGGATATATAGCGTTATAGACGTAGATAAAGTGCCCACCGAGAAGTAGGGGACGACGCGCCAGGAATGTAGGAAAATACTACATCCGAGATATTAGGTTGCCTTAGGCTAGGATATGTAGCGTTATAGACGTATATAATGTTACCACAGAGACGTAGGGGCCGACATGCCAGGAATGTTGTAAAATATTACACCCGAGATGTTAGGTTCCATTAGGTTAGGATATATATCGCTGTAGACGTATATGATGTTCCCACCGAGAAGTACGGGCCGACACAACACCAATGTTGTCAGATATTACATCCGAGATGTTAGGTCGCCTTAGGCTAGGATATATAACGTTATAGACGTATATAATGTTCCCACCGAGAAATAGGTGCCGACGCGTCAGGAATGTTGTAAAATATTACACCCGAGAAGTTAGGTTGCCTTAGAGTAGTATATACATCGTTATAGACGTATACAATGTTTCCACCGAGAAGTAGGGACCGACATGCCAGGAATGTTGTAAAATATTACATCCGAGATGTTAGGTTCCCTTAGGTTAAGATATATAACGTTATAGATGTATATAAAGTCCCCATCCAGAAGTTGGCGACGACACGCCAGGAATGTAGTAAAATGTTACATCCCAGATGTTAGGTTGCCTTAGGTTAGGATATACAACGTTATGGATGTATATAATGTCCCCATCGAGAAGTAGGCGACGACACGCCAGGAATGTTGTAAAATATTACATCCGACATGTTAGGTTGCCTTAGGCTAGGATATATAACGATATAGACGTATATAATGTCCCCAGCGAGAAGCAGGCGACGACACGCCAGGAATGCTGTAAAACATTACATAAGAGATGTTAGGTTGCAATAGGCTAGGACATATATCGTTATTGACGTATACAATGTTCCCACAGAGAAGTAGGGACCGACATGCCAGGAATGTTGTACAATATCACATTCGAGATATTAGGTTTGCCTTAGGTTAGCATATACAACGTTATAGACGTATATAATGTCCCCATAGAGACGTAGTGACCGACATGCCAGGAATGTCTTAAAATATTACATCCGAGATGTCAGGTTGCCTTAGGTTAGGATATACAACGTTATAGATGTATATAATGTCCCCATCGAGAAGTAGGCGACGACACGCCAGGAATGTTGTAAAATATTACATTCGACATGTTAGGTAGGCTTAGGTTAGGATATACAACGATATAGATGTATATAAGGTCCCCACCGAGAAATAGGGGCCGACGCGTCAGGAATGTTGTCAAATATTACATCCGAGATGTTAGGTTGCCTTAGGCTAGGATATATAACGTTATAGACGTATATAATGTTACCACCGAGACGTAGTGACCGACATGCCAGGAATGTTGTAAAATATTACATCCGAGATGTTAGGTTGCCTTAGGTTAGGATATACAACGTTATAGACGTATATAATGTCCCCACCGAGAAGTACGGTCGGACACGCCAGGAATGCTGCAAAATATTACATCCGAGATGTTAGGTTGCCTTAGGCTAGGATATATACCGTTACAGTCGTATGTAATGTTACCGCCGAGAACTACGGGCCGACACGGCGGGAATGATGTAAAACATTACATTCGACATGTTAGCTCGCGTTAGGCTAGGATATATAACGCTATAGACGTATATAATGTTCCCACCGAGAAATAGGGGCCGACACGCCAGGCATGTTACCAACTATTACGTCCGAGATGTTCGGTTCCCTTTGGTTAGGCTATACAACGTTATAGACGTATATAATGTTCCCACCGAGACGTAGTGACCGACATGCCAGGAATGTTGTAAAATATTACATCCGAGATGTTAGGTTGCCTTAGGTTAGGATATACAAGGTTATAGATGTATATAATGTCCCCATCGAGAAGTAGGCGACGACACGCCAGGAATGTTGTAAAATATTACATTCGACATGTTTAGTTGCCTTAGGCTAGGATATACAACGTTATAGATGTATATAATGTCCCCATCGAGAAGTAGGCGACGACTTGCCAGGAATGTTGTAAAATATTAGATTCGACATGTTAGGTTGGCTTAGGTTAGGATATACAACGATACAGATGTATATAAGGTCCCCACCGAGAAATATGGGCCGACGCGTCAGGAATGTTGTCAAATATTACATCCGAGATGTTAGGTTGCCTTAGGATAGGATATATAACGTTATAGACGTATATAATGTTACCACCGAGAACTACGGGTCGAAATGCCAAGAATGTAAAATATTACATCCGAGATGTTAGGTTGCCTTAGGCTAGGATATATACCGTTATAGTCGTATGTAATGTTACCACCGAGAACTACGGGCCGACACGGAGGGAATGATGTAAAATATTACATTCGACATGTTAGGTCGCCATAGGCTAGGATATATAACGCTATAGACGTATATAATGTTCCCACCGAGAAATAGGGGCCGACAAGCCAGGAATGTTGCCACCTATTACATCCGAGATGTTAGGTTGCCTTAGGCTACGATATATACCGTTATAGTCGTATGTAATGTTACCACCGAGAACTACGGGCCGACACGGAGGGAATGATGTAAAATATTACATTCGACATGTTAGGTCGCCATAGGGTAGGATATATAACGCTATAGACGTATATAATGTTCCCACCGAGAAATAGGGGCCGACACGCCAGGAATGTCGCCAACTATTACGTCCGAGATGTTAGGTTGCCTTAGGTTAGGATATATATCGTTATAGACGTATATAATGTCCCCACCGAGACGTAGGGACCGACATGCCAGCAATGTTGTAAAATATTACACCCGAGATGTTAGGTTCCCTTAGGTTAGGATATACAACGTTATAGACGTATAGAATGTTCCGACCGCGACGTACGGTCCGACACGCCAGGAATGTTGTCAAATATTACATCCGAGATGTTGGGTTACCTTAGGTTAGGATATACAACGTTATAGACGTATATAACGTTCCCACCGAGACGTAGTGACCGACATGCCAGGAATGTTGTAAAATATTACATCCAAGATGTTATGTTGCCTTACGTTAGGATATATAACGTTATAGACGTATATAATGTCCCCATCGAGAAGCAGGCGACGACGTGTCAGGAATGTTGTAAAACATTACACCCGAGATGTTAGGTTCCCTTAGGTTAGGATATATATCGTTATAGACGTATATAGTGTCCCCATCGAGAAGCAGGCGACGACACGACAGGAATGTTGTAAAATATTACATTCGACATGTTAGGTTGCCTTAGGCTAGCATATATATCGTTATAGACGTATACAATTTTCCCACCGAGAAGTAAGGACCGACATGCCAGGAATGTTGTAAAATATTACATCCGAGATGTTATGTTCCCTTAGGTTAAGATATATAACGTTATAGATGTATATAATGTCCCCATCCAGAAGTAGGCGACGACACGCCAGGAATGTTGTAAAATATTACATCCCAGATGTTAGGTTGCGTTAGGTTACAATATACAACGTTATAGACATATATAATGTCCCCATCGTGAAGCAGGCGACGAAACGACAGGAATGTTGTAAAATATTACATTCGACATGTTAGGTTGCCTTAGGCTAGGATATATATCGTTATAGACGTATACAATGTTCCCACCGAGAAGTAGGGCCCGACATGCCAGGAATGTTGTAAAATATTACATCCGAGATGTAAAGTTCCCTTAGGTTAGGATATATATCGTTATAGACGTATATAACGTTCCCACGGACACGTAGGGACCGACATGCCAGGAATGTTGTAAAATATTACACCCCAGATGTTTGGTTGCGTTAGGTTAGGATATACAATGTTATAGACGTATATAATGTCCCCACCGAGAGGTACGGGCGGACACGCCAGGAATGCTGTAAAATATTACATCCGAAATGTTAGGTTCCCTTAGGTTAGGACATACAACCTTATAGATGTATATAATGTCCCCATCCAGAAGTAGGCGACGACACGCCAGGAATGTTGTAAAACATTACATTCGACATGTTAGGTTGCCATAGGCTAGGATATACAACGTTATAGACGTATGCAATGTTACCACCGAGAACTACGGGCCGACACGCCAGGAATGATGTAAAATGTTACATCCGACATGTTAGGTCGCCTTAGGCTAGGATATATAAAGCTATAGACGTATATAATGTTCCCACCGAGAAATAGGTGCCAACGCGTCAGGAATGTTGTAAAATATTACACCGGAGATGTTAGCTTGCCTTAGGTTAGGATATATATCGTTATAGACGTATACAATGTTCCCACCGAGAAGTAGGGACCGATATGCCAGGAATGTTGTAAAATATTACATCCGAGATGTTAGGTTGCCTTATGTTAGGATATATAACGTTATAGACGTATAAAATGTCCCCATCGAGATGCAGGCGACGACACGCCAGGAATGTTGTAAAATATTACATCCGAGATGTTATGTTTCCTTACGTTAGGATGTATAACGTTATAGACGTATATAATATTCCCACCGAGAAATAGGGGCCGACGCGTCAGGAATGTTGTAAAATATTACACCCGAGATGTTAGGTTCCCTTAGGTTAGGATATACAACGTTATAGACGTATCTAATGTCCCCATCGAGAAGCAGGCGACGACACGCCAGAATGTTGTAAAATATTACATCCGAGTTGTTAGGTTGCTTTAGGTTAGGACATATATCGTTATAGACGTATACAATGTTCCCACCGAGAAGTAGGGACCGACACGTCAGGAATGTTGTAAAATAAAACAACGCAGATGTTAGGTTACGTCAGGTTAGGATATACAACGTTATAGACGTATATAATGTCCCCTTCGAGAAGCAGGCGACGACACGCCAGAATGTTGTAAAATATTACATTCGACATGTTAGGTTGCCTTAGGCTATGATATATAACGTTATAGACGTATATAATATTCCCACCGAGAAATAGGGGCCGGCGCGTCAGGAATGTTGTAAAATATTACACCCGAGATGTTAGGTTCCCTTAGGTTAGGATATACAACGTTATAGACGTATAGAATGTTCCCACCGAGATGTAGGGACCGCCAGGAATGTGGTAAACTATTACATCCGAGTTGTTAGGTTGCTTTAGGTTAGGATATATATCGTCATAGACTCATATAATGTTCCCACCGAGACGTGGGGACCGACATGCCAGGAATGTTGTAAAATATTACATGCCAGAAGTTAGGTTGCTTTGGGTTAGGATATACAACGCTATAGACGTATATAATGTCCCCTTTGAGAAGCAGGCGCCGACGCGTCAGGAATGTTGTAAAATATTACACCCGAGATGTTAGGTTCCCTTAGGTTAGTATATACAACGTTATAGACGTATAGAATGTTCCCACCGAGATGTAGGAACCGACATGCCAGGAATGTTGTAAACTATTACATCCGAGTTGTTAGGTTGTTTTAGGTTAGGATATATATCGTTATAGACTTATATAATGTTCCCACCGAGACGTGGGGACCGACATGCCAGGAATGTTGTAACACATTATATCCCAGAAGTTAGGTTGCTTTGGGTTAGGATATACAAGGTTGTAGACGTATATAATGTCCCCATCGAGAAGTAGGCGATGACACGCCAGAATGTTGTCAAATATTACGTCCGAGATGTTGGGTTCCCTTAGGTTAGGATATACAACGTTATAGGCGTATCTAATGTCCCCATCGAGAAGCAGGCGACGACACGCCAGAATGTTGTAAAATATTACATCCGATATGTTAGGTTGCCTTATGCTAGGATATGTAACGTGATAGACGTATATAATGTTCCCACCGAGAAATAGGGGCCGACGCGTCAGGAATGTGTTAAATATTACATCCCAGATGTTAGGTTACGTCAGGTTGGGATATACAACGTTATAGACGTATATAATGTCCCCTTCGAGAAGCAGGCGACGACACGCCAGAATGTTGTAAAATATTACATTCGACATGTTAGGTTGCCTTAGGCTAGGATATGTAACGTTATAGACGTATATAATATTAACAACGAGAAATAGGGGCCGACGCTTCAGGAATGTTGTAAAATATTACACCCGAAATGTTAGGTTCCCTTGGGTTAGGATATACAACGTTATAGACGTATAGAGCGTTCCCACGGAGATGTAGGGACCGACATGCCAGGAATGTTGTAAAATACTACATTCGAGATGTTAGTTTGCCTTAGGTGAGAATATAAAACGTTATAGACGTATATAATGTTCCCACCGAAAAGTAGAGGCCGACCCGCCAGGAATGTTGTAAAATACAACATCCCAGATGTTAGGTTGCCTTAGGTTAGGATATATAACGTTATAGACGTATATAATGTTCCCACGGAGAGCTAAGTGCCGACACACCAGGAATGTTGAAAAATATTACATCCGAGATGTTAGGTCGCCTTACGCTAGTATATAACGTTATAGACGTATATAATGTTCCCACCGAGAAATAGGGGCCGACGCGTCAGGAATGTTGTAAAATATTACACCCGAGATGTTAGGTTCCCTTAGGTTAGGATATACAACGTTATAGACGTATAGAATGTTACTACCGAGGCGTAGGGGCCGAGATGACAGGAATGTTGTAAAAGATTACATCACCAGATGTTAGGTTGCGTTAGGTTAGGATATACAACGTTATAGACGTATATAATATCCCCATCGAGAAGCAGGCGACGACACGATAGGAATGTGGTAAAATATTACATCCGAGATGTTAGGTTGCTTTCGGTTAGGATATATAACGTTATAGACGTATACAATTTTCCCACCGAGAAATACGGGCCCATCGCGTCAGGAATGTTGTAAAATATTACACCCGAGATGTTAGGTTCCCTTAGGTTAGGATATACAACGTTATAGACGTATAGAAAGCTCCCACCGAGAAGTTGGGCCGACACGACGGGGATTCTGTGAAGCATTACCAGCGAGAGTCTAGATGGGTTAGGTTGTGTTATATTACGTTATGGACGTATATAATGTGCCCACCGAGGTTTAGGGGCCGACCCGCCAGGAATGTTGGAAAATACTACATCCGAGATGTTAAGTTGCCTTAGGGTAGTATGTATAACGTTATAAACGTATATAATGTCCCCATCGAGAAGTACGGGACGACACGACCGGGATTCTGTAAAACATTACCAGCGAGATGCTAGATGGGTTAGGTTAGGTTATATTACGTTATAGACGTATATAATGTTCCCAGCGAGAAGTGGGGCTGACCCGCCAGGAATGTTGTGAAATACTACATTCGAGATATTAGGTTGCCTTAGGTTAGGATATATAACGTTATAGACGTATATAATGTTCCCACCGAGAAATAGGGGCCCATCGCGTCAGGAATGTTGTAAAATATTACACCCGAGATGTTAGGTTCCCTTAGGTTAGGATATACAACGTTATAGACGTATAGAAAGTTCCCACCGAGATGTAGGGACCGACACGCCAGGAATGTTGTAAAATACTACATTCGAGATGTTAGTTTCCCTTGGGTGAGGATATAAAACGTTATAGACGTATATAATGTTCCCACCGAAAAGTAGAGGCCGACCCGCCAGGAATGTTGTAAAATACAACATCCCAGATGTTAGTTTGCCTTAGGTTAGGATATATAACGTTATAGACGCATACAATGTCCCTACCGAGACGAACGAGACGACACGTACTGGATTCTGTAAAACATTACGAGCGAGCGGCTAGATGGGTTAGGGGTAGGTTATATTATGTTATAGACGTATATAATGTTCCCACCGAGAAGTTGGGCCGACACGACGGGGATTCTGTAAAGCATTACCAGCGAGAGTCTAGATGGGTTAGGTTGTGTTATGTTACGTTATGGACGTATATAATGTGCCCACCGAGAAGTAGGGGCCGACCCGCCAGGAATTTTGGAAAATACTACATCCGAGATGTTAGGTTGCCTTAGGTTTGGATATATAACGTTATTGACGCATATGGTGTCCCCACCGAGAAGTACGGGCCGACACGATGGGGATTCTGTAAAACATTATCACCGAGGGGCAAAATGGGTTAGGTTAGGTTATATTACGATATAGACGTATATAATGTTCCCACTCAGAAGTAGGGGCCGAACCTCATGGAATGTTGTAAAATACTAGATTCGAGATGTTAGATTGCCTTAGGTTAGGATGTATAACGTTAGAGATCTATATAGTGTCCCCACCGAGAAGTACGGGACGATATGACGGGATTCTATAAAACATTACCAGCGAGGGGCTAGATGGATTAGGTTAGGTTATATTACGTTATTGACGTATATAATGTTCCCACCGATAAGTGGGGCCGACCTGGTCGGAATGTTGGCAAATACTACATCCGAGATGTTAGGTTGCGATATATAAAGTTACAGACGTATATAATGTTCCCACTGAGAAGTAGGGGCCGACCCGTCTGGAATTTTTAAAATACTACAATCGAGATGTTAGGTTGCCTTAGGTTAGGATATATAACGTTATAGACCTACATAATGGCCGCACAGTGATGTACAGGACGACACGAACGAGATTCTGTAAAACACTACCAGCGAGATTCTAGATGGGTTAGGTTAGGTTATATTAGGTTATATACGTATATAATGTGCCCGCCGAGAAGTAGGGGCCGACCCGCTTGGAATATTGTAAAATACTACATTCCAGATGCTAGGTTGCCTTAGGATACGACATATAACGTTATAGACTTATATAATTTCCGCACCGAGAATTACGGGCCGACACGATTGGGATTCTGTAAAACATTACCAGCGAGGGGCTAGATGGGTTAGGTTAGGTTATATTACGTTATAGACGTATATAATGTTCCGACCGAGAAGTGGGGCCGACCCGCCAGAAATGTTGTGAAAATCTACATTCGAGATGTTATGTTTCCTTATGGTAATATATACAACGTTATAAACGTATATAATGTGCCCACCGAGGATTAGGGGCCGACCGGCCAGGAATGGTGGAAAATACTACATTCGAGATGTTAGGCGGCCTTAGGTTGGGATGTATAAGGTTATAGACGTATATAATGTCCCCACCGAGAAATACGGGCCGACACGGCCGGGATTCTGTAAAACAATATCACCGAGGGGCAAAATGGGTTAGGATAGGTTATCTTACGATATAGAAGTTTATAATGTCCCGATCGAGAAGTAGGGGCCGCACTCGCCAGGAATGTTGGAAAATACTACATTCGAGATGTTAAGTTGCCTTAGGTTAGGATATACAACGTTATAGACGTATATGATGTTCGCACCGAGACGTACGGGACGACAGGGCCGGGATTCTGTAAAACGTTATCACCGAGGCGCAAGATTCGTTATGTTATGTTATATTACGATATAGACGTATATAATGTTCCCACCGAGAAGTAGGGGCCGTCCCGCCTGGAATGTTGGAAAATACCACATTCGATATGTTAGGTCGCCTTAGGTTAGGATATATAACGATATAGACGTATATAATGTTACCACCGAGAAGTACGTGCCGCCACGCCAGGAATGTTGTGAAATATTACACCCGAGATATCAGGTTCCCTTAGGTTGGGATATATAGCGTTATAGACGTAGATAAAGTGCCCACCGAGAAGTAGGGGACGACGCGCCAGGAATGTAGGAAAATACTACATCCGAGATATTAGGTTGCCTTAGGCTAGGATATGTAGCGTTATAGACGTATATAATGTTACCACAGAGACGTAGGGGCCGACATGCCAGGAATGTTGTAAAATATTACACCCGAGATGTTAGGTTCCATTAGGTTAGGATATATATCGCTGTAGACGTATATGATGTTCCCACCGAGAAGTACGGGCCGACACAACACCAATGTTGTCAGATATTACATCCGAGATGTTAGGTCGCCTTAGGCTAGGATATATAACGTTATAGACGTATATAATGTTCCCACCGAGAAATAGGTGCCGACGCGTCAGGAATGTTGTAAAATATTACACCCGAGAAGTTAGGTTGCCTTAGAGTAGTATATACATCGTTATAGACGTATACAATGTTTCCACCGAGAAGTAGGGACCGACATGCCAGGAATGTTGTAAAATACTACATCCGAGATGTTAGGTTCCCTTAGGTTAAGATATATAACGTTACAGATGTATATAAAGTCCCCATCTAGAAGTTGGCGACGACACGCCAGGAATGTAGTAAAATGTTACATCCCAGATGTTAGGTTGCCTTAGGTTAGGATATACAACGTTATGGATGTATATAATGTCCCCATCGAGAAGTAGGCGACGACACGCCAGGAATGTTGTAAAATATTACATTCGACATGTTAGGTTGCGTTAGGTTAGAATATACAACGTTATAGACGTATATAATGTACCCATCGAGAAATAGGGGCCGACGCGTCAGGAATGTTGTCAAATATTACATCCGAGATGTTAGGTTGCCTTAGGCTAGGATATATAACGTTATAGACGTATATAATGTTACCACCGAGACGTAGTGACCGACATGCCAGGAATGTTGTAAAATATTACATCCGAGATGTTAGGTTGCCTTAGGTTAGGATATACAACGTTATAGACGTATATAATGTCCCCACCGAGAAGTACGGTCGGACACGCCAGGAATGCTGCAAAATATTACATCCGAGATGTTAGGTTGCCTTAGGCTAGGATATATACCGTTACAGTCGTATGTAATGTTACCGCCGAGAACTACGGGCCGACACGGCGGGAATGATGTAAAACATTACATTCGACATGTTAGCCCGCGTTAGGCTAGGATATATAACGCTATAGACGTATATAATGTTCCCACCGAGAAATAGGGGCCGACACGCCAGGCATGTTGCCAACTATTACGTCCGAGATGTTCGGTTCCCTTTGGTTAGGCTATACAACGTTATAGACGTATATAATGTTCCCACCGAGACGTAGTGACCGACATGCCAGGAATGTTGTAAAATATTACATCCGAGATGTTAGGTTGCCTTAGGTTAGGATATACAAGGTTATAGATGTATATAATGTCCCCATCGAGAAGTAGGCGACGACACGCCAGGAATGTTGTAAAATATTACATTCGACATGTTTAGTTGCCTTAGGCTAGGATATACAACGTTATAGATGTATATAATGTCCCCATCGAGAAGTAGGCGACGACTTGCCAGGAATGTTGTAAAATATTAGATTCGACATGTTAGGTTGGCTTAGGTTAGGATATACAACGATACAGATGTATATAAGGTCCCCACCGAGAAATATGGGCCGACGCGTCAGGAATGTTGTCAAATATTACATCCGAGATGTTAGGTTGCCTTAGGATAGGATATATAACGTTATAGACGTATATAATGTTACCACCGAGAACAACGGGTCGAAATGCCAAGAATGTAAAATATTACATCCGAGATGTTAGGTTGCCTTAGGCTAGGATATATACCGTTATAGTCGTATGTAATGTTACCACCGAGAACTACGGGCCGACACGGAGGGAATGATGTAAAATATTACATTCGACATGTTAGGTCGCCATAGGCTAGGATATATAACGCTATAGACGTATATAATGTTCCCACCGAGAAATAGGGGCCGACAAGCCAGGAATGTTGCCACCTATTACATCCGAGATGTTAGGTTGCCTTAGGCTACGATATATACCGTTATAGTCGTATGTAATGTTACCACCGAGAACTACGGGCCGACACGGAGGGAATGATGTAAAATATTACATTCGACATGTTAGGTCGCCATAGGGTAGGATATATAACGCTATAGACGTATATAATGTTCCCACCGAGAAATAGGGGCCGACACGCCAGGAATGTCGCCAACTATTACGTCCGAGATGTTAGGTTGCCTTAGGTTAGGATATATATCGTTATAGACGTATATAATGTCCCCACCGAGACGTAGGGACCGACATGCCAGCAATGTTGTAAAATATTACACCCGAGATGTTAGGTTCCCTTAGGTTAGGATATACAACGTTATAGACGTATAGAATGTTCCGACCGCGACGTACGGTCCGACACGCCAGGAATGTTGTCAAATATTACATCCGAGATGTTGGGTTACCTTAGGTTAGGATATACAACGTTATAGACGTATATAACGTTCCCACCGAGACGTAGTGACCGACATGCCAGGAATGTTGTAAAATATTACATCCAAGATGTTATGTTGCCTTACGTTAGGATATATAACGTTATAGACGTATATAATGTCCCCATCGAGAAGCAGGCGACGACGTGTCAGGAATGTTGTAAAACATTACACCCGAGATGTTAGGTTCCCTTAGGTTAGGATATATATCGTTATAGACGTATATAGTGTCCCCATCGAGAAGCAGGCGACGACACGACAGGAATGTTGTAAAATATTACATTCGACATGTTAGGTTGCCTTAGGCTAGCATATATATCGTTATAGACGTATACAATTTTCCCACCGAGAAGTAAGGACCGACATGCCAGGAATGTTGTAAAATATTACATCCGAGATGTTATGTTCCCTTAGGTTAAGATATATAACGTTATAGATGTATATAATGTCCCCATCCAGAAGTAGGCGACGACACGCCAGGAATGTTGTAAAATATTACATCCCAGATGATAGGTTGCGTTAGGTTAGAATATACAACGTTATAGACGCATATAATGTCCCCATCCAGAAGTTGGCGACGACACGCCAGGAATGTAGTAAAATGTTACATCCCAGATGTTAGGTTGCGTTAGGTTACAATATACAACGTTATAGACATATATAATGTCCCCATCGTGAAGCAGGCGACGAAACGACAGGAATGTTGTAAAATATTACATTCGACATGTTAGGTTGCCTTAGGCTAGGATATATATCGTTATAGACGTATACAATGTTCCCACCGAGAAGTAGGGCCCGACATGCCAGGAATGTTGTAAAATATTACATCCGAGATGTAAAGTTCCCTTAGGTTAGGATATATATCGTTATAGACGTATATAACGTTCCCACGGACACGTAGGGACCGACATGCCAGGAATGTTGTAAAATATTACACCCCAGATGTTTGGTTGCGTTAGGTTAGGATATACAATGTTATAGACGTATATAATGTCCCCACCGAGAGGTACGGGCGGACACGCCAGGAATGCTGTAAAATATTACATCCGAAATGTTAGGTTCCCTTAGGTTAGGACATACAACCTTATAGATGTATATAATGTCCCCATCCAGAAGTAGGCGACGACACGCCAGGAATGTTGTAAAACATTACATTCGACATGTTAGGTTGCCATAGGCTAGGATATACAACGTTATAGACGTATGCAATGTTACCACCGAGAACTACGGGCCGACACGCCAGGAATGATGTAAAATGTTACATCCGACATGTTAGGTCGCCTTAGGCTAGGATATATAAAGCTATAGACGTATATAATGTTCCCACCGAGAAATAGGTGCCAACGCGCCAGGAATGTCGTAAAATATTACATCCGAGATGTCAGGTTGCCTTAGGTTAGGATATACAACGTTATAGATGTATATAATGTCCCCATCGAGAAGTAGGCGACGACACGCCAGGAATGTTGTAAAATATTACATTCGACATGTTAGGTTGGCTTAGGTTAGGATATACAACGATATAGATGTATATAAGGTCCCCACCGAGAAATAGGGGCCGACGAGTCAGGAATGTTATCAAATATTACATCCGAGATGTTAGGTTGCCTTAGGATAGGATATATAACGTTATAGACGTATATAATGTTACCACCGAGAACTACGGGCCGACACGGAGGGAATGATGTAAAATATTACATTCGACATGTTAGGTTGCCTTAGGCTAGGATATATATCGTTATAGACGTATACAATGTTCCCACCGAGAAGTAGGGCCCGACACGCCAGGAATGATGTAAAATGTTACATCCGACATGTTAGGTCGCCTTAGGCTAGGATATATAAAGCTATAGAGGTATATAATGTTTCCACCGAGAAATAGGTGCCAACGCGTCAGGAATGTTGTAAAATATTACACCGGAGATGTTAGGTTGCCTTAGGTTAGGATATATATCGTTACAGACGTGTATAATGTTCCCACCGAGACCTAGTGACCGATATGCCAGGAATGTTGTAAAATATTACATCCGAGATGTTAGGTTGCCTTAGGTTAGGATATATATCGTTATAGACGTATATAACGTTCCCACGGACACGTAGGGACCGACATGCCAGGAATGTTGTAAAATATTACACCCCAGATGTTTGGTTGCGTTAGGTTAGGATATACAATGTTATAGACGTATATAATGTCCCCACCGAGAGGTACGGGCGGACACGCCAGGAATGCTGTAAAATATTACATCCGAAATGTTAGGTTCCCTTAGGTTAGGACATACAACCTTATAGATGTATATAATGTCCCCATCCAGAAGTAGGCGACGACACGCCAGGAATGTTGTAAAACATTACATTCGACATGTTAGGTTGCCATAGGCTAGGATATACAACGTTATAGACGTATGCAATGTTACCACCGAGAACTACGGGCCGACACGCCAGGAATGATGTAAAATGTTACATCCGACATGTTAGGTCGCCTTAGGCTAGGATATATAAAGCTATAGACGTATATAATGTTCCCACCGAGAAATAGGTGCCAACGCGCCAGGAATGTCGTAAAATATTACATCCGAGATGTCAGGTTGCCTTAGGTTAGGATATACAACGTTATAGATGTATATAATGTCCCCATCGAGAAGTAGGCGACGACACGCCAGGAATGTTGTAAAATATTACATTCGACATGTTAGGTTGGCTTAGGTTAGGATATACAACGATATAGATGTATATAAGGTCCCCACCGAGAAATAGGGGCCGACGAGTCAGGAATGTTATCAAATATTACATCCGAGATGTTAGGTTGCCTTAGGATAGGATATATAACGTTATAGACGTATATAATGTTACCACCGAGAACTACGGGCCGACACGGAGGGAATGATGTAAAATATTACATTCGACATGTTAGGTTGCCTTAGCCTAGGATATATATCGTTATAGACGTATACAATGTTCCCACCGAGAAGTAGGGCCCGACACGCCAGGAATGATGTAAAATGTTACATCCGACATGTTAGGTCGCCTTAGGCTAGGATATATAAAGCTATAGAGGTATATAATGTTTCCACCGAGAAATAGGTGCCAACGCGTCAGGAATGTTGTAAAATATTACACCGGAGATGTTAGGTTGCCTTAGGTTAGGATATATATCGTTACAGACGTGTATAATGTTCCCACCGAGACCTAGTGACCGACATGCCAGGAATGTTGTAAAATATTACATCCGAGATGTTAGGTTGCCTTAGGTTAGGATATATATCGTTATAGACGTATATAATGATCCCACCGAGACGTAGGGACCGACATGCCAGGAAAGTTTTAAAATATTGCATCCGAGATGTTAGGTTCCCTTAGGTTAGGATATACAACGTTATAGACATATAGTATGCTCCCACCGAGAAGTAGGGACCCACATGCCAGGAATGTTGTAAAATATTACATCCGAGGTGTTAGGTTGCATTAGGTTATGATATAAAACGTTATAGATGTATATAATGTCCCCATCGAGAAGTAGGCGACGACACGCCAGGAATGTTGTAAAATATTACATTCTACAAGTAGGGTTGCCTTAGGCTAGGATATATAACGTTATAGACGTATATAATGTTCCCACCGAGAAATGGGGACTGACGCGTCAGGAATGTTCTAAAATATTACACCCGAGATGTTAGGTTCCCTTAGGTTAGGATATACAACGTTATAGACGTATAGAATGTCCCCATCGAGAAGCAGGCGACGACACGACAGGAATGTTGTAAAATATTACATTCCTTCATGTTAGGTTGCCTTAGGCTAGGATATATATCGTTATAGACGTATACAATGTTCCCACCGAGAAGTAGGGCCCGACATACCAGGAATGTTGTAAAAAATTACATCCGAGATGTAAGGTACCCTTAGGTTAGGATATATATCGTTATAGACGTATATAACGTTCCCACCGAGACGTAGGGACCGACATGCCAGGAATATTGTAAAATATTACATCCCAGATGTTAGGTTGCGTTAGGTTAGTATATACAAGGTTATAGATGTATATAATGTCCCCATCCAGAAGTAGGCGACGACACGCCAGGACTGTTGTAAAATATTACATTCTACAAGTTAGGTTGCCTTAGGCTAGGATATATAACGTTATAGACGTATATAATATTCCCACCGAGAAATAGGGACTGACGCGTCAGGAATGTTCTAAAATATTACACCCGAGATGTTAGGTTCCCTTAGGTTAGGATATACAACGTTATAGACGTATAGAATGTCCCCATCGAGAAGCAAGCGACGACACGACAGGAATGTTGTAAAATATTACACCCGAGATGTTAGGTTCCCTTAGGTTAGGATATATGACGTTATAGATGTATATAATGTCCCCATCCAGAAGTAGGCGACGACGCGCCAGGAATGTTGTAAAATATTACATCCCAGATGTTAGGTTGCGTTAGGTTAGAATATACAACGTTATAGACGTATATAATGTCCCCATGGAGAAGCAGGCGACGACACGCCAGAATGTTGTAAAATATTACATCCGATATGTTAGGTTGCCTTAGGTTAGGATATACAACGTTATAGATGTATATAATGTCCCCATCGAGAAGCAGGCGACGACACGACAGGAATGTAGTAAAATATTACATTCGACATGTTAGGTTGCCTTAGGCTAGGATATATATCGTTATAGACGTACACAATGTCCCCACCGAGAAGTAGGGACCGACATGACAGGAATGTTGTAAAATACTAAATCCGAGATGTTAGGTTGCCTTAGGTTAGGATATACAACGTTATAGATGTATATAATGTCCCCATCGAGAAGCAGGCGACTTCACGGCAGGAATGTTGTAAAATATAACATCCGAGCTGTTATGTTGCCATACGTTAGGATATGTAACGTTATAGACGTATATAATGTTCCCACCGAAAAGTAGCAGCCGAAGCGCCAGGAATGTTGTAAAATATTACATCCGAGATGTTAGGTTGCCTTAGGTTAGGATATACAACGTTATAGACGTATAGAATGTCCCCATCGAGAAGCAGGCGACGACACGACTGGAATGTTGTAAAATATTACATTCCTTCATGTTAGGTTGCCTTAGGCTAGGATATATATCGTTATAGACGTATACAATGTTCCCACCGAGAAGTAGGGCCCGACATACCAGGAATGTTGTAAAAAATTACATCCGAGATGTAAGGTACCCTTAGGTTAGGATATATATTGTTATAGACGTATATAACGTTCCCACCGAGACGTAGGGACCGACATGCCAGGAATATTGTAAAATATTACATCCCAGATGTTAGGTTGCGTTAGGTTAGTATATACAAGGTTATTGATGTATATAATGTCCCCATCCAGAAGTAGGCGACGACACGCCAGGACTGTTGTAAAATATTACATTCTACAAGTTAGGTTGCCTTAGGCTAGGATATATAACGTTATAGACGTATATAATATTCCCACCGAGAAATAGGGACTGACGCGTCAGGAATGTTCTAAAATATTACACCCGAGATGTTAGGTTCCCTTAGGTTAGGATATACAACGTTATAGACGTATACAATGTCCCCATCGAGAAGCAGGCGACGACACGACAGGAATGTTGTAAAATATTACACCCGAGATGTTAGGTTCCCTTAGGTTAGGATATATGACGTTATAGATGTATATAATGTCCCCATCCAGAAGTAGGCGACGACACGCCAGGAATGTTGTAAAATGTTACATCCCAGATGTTAGGTTGCGTTAGGTTAGTATATACAAGGTTATAGACGTATATAATGTCCCCATGGAGAAGCAGGCGACGACACGCCAGAATGTTGTAAAATATTACATCCGATATGTTAGGTTGCCTTAGGTTAGGATATACAACTTTATAGATGTATATAATGTCCCCATCGAGAAGTAGGCGACGACACGCCAGGAATGTTGTAAAATATTACACCCGAGATGTTAGGTTCCCTTAGGCTAGGATATATGACGTTATAGATGTATATAATGTCCCCATCCAGAAGTAGGCGACGACACGCCAGGAATGTTGTAAAATATTACATCCCAGATGTTAGGTTGCGTTAGGTTAGAATACACAACGTTATAGACGTATATAATGTACCCATCGAGAAGCAGGCGACGACACGAAAGGAATGTTGTAAAATATTACATTCGACATGTTAGGTTGCCTTAGGCTAGGATATATATCGTTATAGACGTATACAATGTTCCCACCGAGAAGTAGGCGACGACACGCCAGGAATGTTGTAAAATATTACATCCCAGATGTTAGGTTGCGTTAGGTTAGTATATACAAGGTTATAGACGTATATAATGTCCCCATGGAGAAGCAGGCGACGACACGCCAGAATGCTGTAAAATATTACATCCGATATGTTAGGTTGCCTTAGGTTAGGATATACAACGTTATAGATGTATATAAAGTCCCCATCGAGAAGCAGGCGCGGAAGCGGCAGGAATGTTGTAAAATATAACATCCGAGATGTTATGTTGCCATACGTTAGGATATGTAACGTTATAGACGTATATAATGTTCCCACCGAGAAGTAGGGCCCGACATACCAGGAATGTTATAAAATATTACATCCGAGATGTTAGGTTGCCTTAGGTTATGATAAACAACGTTATACATGTATATAATGTCCCCATCGAGAAGTAGGCAACGACACGCCAGGAAAGTTGTAAAATATTACACCCGAGATGTTAGGTTCCCTTAGGTTAGGATATATGACGTTATAGATGTATATAATGTCCCCATCCAGATGTAGGCGACGACACGCCAGGACTGTTGTAAAATATTACATCCCTGATGTTAGGTTGCGATAGGTTAGAATATACAACGTTATAGACGTATATAATGTCCCCATCGAGAAGTAGGCGACGACACGCCAGGAATGTAGTAAAATATTACACCCGAGATGTTAGGTTCCCTTAGGCTAGGATATATGACGTTATAGATGTATATAATGTCCCCATCCAGAAGTAGGCGACGACACGCCAGGAATGTTGTAAAATATTACATCCCAGATGTTAGGTTGCGTTAGGTTAGAATATACAACGTTATAGACGTATATAATGTACCCATCGAGAAGCAGGCGACGACACGAAAGGAATGTTGTAAAATATTACATTCGACATGTTAGGTTGCCTTAGGCTAGGATATATATCGTTATAGACGTATACAATGTTCCCACCGAGAAGTAGGCGACGACACGCCAGGAATGTTGTAAAATATTACATACCAGATGTTAGGTTGCGTTAGGTTAGTATATACAAGGTTATAGACGTATATAATGTCCCCATGGAGAAGCAGGCGACGACACGCCAGAATGCTGTAAAATATTACATCCGATATGTTAGGTTGCCTTAGGTTAGGATATACAACGTTATAGATGTATATAAAGTCCCCATCGAGAAGCAGGCGCGGAAGCGGCAGGAATGTTGTAAAATATAACATCCGAGATGTTATGTTGCCATACGTTAGGATATGTAACGTTATAGACGTATATAATGTTCCCACCGAGAAGTAGGGCCCGACATACCAGGAATGTTATAAAATATTACATCCGAGATGTTAGGTTGCCTTAGGTTATGATAAACAACGTTATACATGTATATAATGTCCCCATCGAGAAGTAGGCAACGACACGCCAGGAAAGTTGTAAAATATTACACCCGAGATGTTAGGTTCCCTTAGGTTAGGATATATGACGTTATAGATGTATATAATGTCCCCATCCAGATGTAGGCGACGACACGCCAGGACTGTTGTAAAATATTACATCCCTGATGTTAGGTTGCGATAGGTTAGAATATACAACGTTATAGACGTATATAATGTCCCCATCGAGAAGTAGGCGACGACACGCCAGGAATGTAGTAAAATATTACACCCGAGATGTTAGGTTCCCTTAGGCTAGGATATATGACGTTATAGATGTATATAATGTCCCCATCCAGAAGTAGGCGACGACACGCCAGGAATGTTGTAAAATATTACATCCCAGATGTTAGGTTGCGTTAGGTTAGAATATACAACGTTATAGACGTATATAATGTACCCATCGAGAAGCAGGCGACGACACGAAAGGAATGTTGTAAAATATTACATTCGACATGTTAGGTTGCCTTAGGCTAGGATATATATCGTTATAGACGTATACAATGTTCCCACCGAGAAGTAGGCGACGACACGCCAGGAATGTTGTAAAATATTACATACCAGATGTTAGGTTGCGTTAGGTTAGTATATACAAGGTTATAGACGTATATAATGTCCCCATGGAGAAGCAGGCGACGACACGCCAGAATGCTGTAAAATATTACATCCGATATGTTAGGTTGCCTTAGGTTAGGATATACAACGTTATAGATGTATATAAAGTCCCCATCGAGAAGCAGGCGCGGAAGCGGCAGGAATGTTGTAAAATATAACATCCGAGATGTTATGTTGCCATACGTTAGGATATGTAACGTTATAGACGTATATAATGTTCCCACCGAGAAGTAGGGCCCGACATACCAGGAATGTTGTAAAATATTACATCCGAGATGTTAGGTTGCCTTAGGTTAGGAAATACAACGTTATACATGTATACAATGTTCCCACCGAGAAGTAGGGCCCGACATACCAGGAATGTTGTAAAATATTACATCCGAGATGTTAGGTTGCCTTAGGTTATGATATACAACGTTATAGATGTATATAATGTCCCCATCGAGAAGTAGGCGACGACACGCCAGGAATGTTGTAAAATATTACATTCGACATGTTAGGTTGCCTTAGGCTAGCATATATAACGTTATAGACGTATATAATGTTCCCACCGAGAAATGGGGGCCGACACGTCAGGAATGATGTAAAATATTACATTCGACATGTTAGGTCGCCTTAGGCTAGGATATATATCGCTATAGACGTATATGATGTTCCCACCGAGAAGTGCGGGTTAACACGCCAGGAATGTTGTCAAATATTACATCCGAGATGTTAGGTTGCCTTAGGTTAGGATATATATCGTTATAGACGTATATAATGTTCCCACCGAGACGTAGGGACCGACATGCCAGGAATGTTTTAAAATATTACATCCCAGACGTTAGGTTGCGTTAGGTTAGGATATACAACGTTACAGACGTATATAATGTACCCACGGAGACGTACGGACCGACATGCCAGGAATGTTGTAAAATATTACATCCGAGGTGTTAGGTTGCGTTATGTTAGTATATACAAGGTTATAGACGTATATAATGTCCCCATCGAGAAGCAGGCGGCGACACGCCAGAATGTTGTAAAATATTACATCCGAGATGTTAGGTTGCCTTAGGTTAGGATATACAACGTTATAGATGTATATAATGTCCCCATCGAGAAGTAGGCGACGACACGCCAGGAATGTTGTAAAATATTACACCCGAGATGTTAGGTTCCCTTATGCTAGGATATATGACGTTATAGATGTATATAATGTCCCCATCCAGAAGTAGGCGACGACACGCCAGAAATGTTGTAAAATATTACATCCCAAATGTTAGGTTGCGTTAGGTTAGAATATACAACGATATAGACGTATATAATGTACCCATCGAGAAGCAGGCGACGACACGACAGGAATGTTGTGAAATATTACATTCGACATGTTAGGTTGCCTTAGGCTAGGATATATAACGTTATAGACGTATATAATGTTCCCACCGAGAAGTAGGGCCCGACATACCAGAAATGTTGTAAAAAATTACATCCGAGATGTAAGGTACCCTTAGGTTAGGATATATATCGTTATAGACGTATATAACTTTCCCACCGAGACGTAGGACCGACATGCCAGGAATGTTTTAAAATATTACATCCCAGATGTTAGGTTGCGCTAGGTTAGGATATACAACGTTATAGACGTATATAATGTACCCACGGTGACGTAGGGACCGACATGCCAGGAATATTGTAAAATATTACATCCCAGATGTTAGGTTGCCTTAGGTTAGGGTATATATCGTTACAGACGTATATAATGTTCCCACCGAGACCTAGTGACCGACATGCCAGGAATGTTGTAAAATATTACATCCGAGATGTTAGGTTGCCTTAGGTTAGGATATATATCGTTATAGACGTATATAATGATCCCACCGAGACGCAGGGACCGACGTGCCAGGAAAGTTTTAAAATATTACATCCGAGATGTTAGGTTCCCTTAGGTTAGGATATACAACGTTATAGACATATAGTATGCTCCCACCGAGAAGTAGGGACCGACATGCCAGGAATGTTGTAAAATATTACACCCCAGATGTTAGGTTGAGTAAGGTTAGTATATACAAGGTTATAGACGTATATAACGTCCCCATCGAGAAGCAGGCGACGACACGCCAGAATGTTGTAAAACATTACACCCGAGATGTTAGGTTCCCTTAGGTTAGGATATACAACGTTATAGACGTATAGAATGTCCCCATCGAGAAGCAGGCGACGACACGACAGGAATGTTGTAAAATATTACACCCGAGATGTTAGGTTCCCTTAGGTTAGGATATATGACGTTATAGATGTATATAATGTCCCCATCCAGAAGTAGGCGACGACACGCCAGGAATGTTGTAAAATATTACATCCCAGATGTTAGGTTGCGTTAGGTTAGTATATACAAGGTTATAGACGTATATAATGTCCCCATGGAGAAGCAGGCGACGACACGCCAGAATGTTGTAAAATATTACATCCGATATGTTAGGTTGCCTTTGGTTAGGATATACAACGTTATAGATGTATATAATGTCCCCATCGAGAAGTAGGCGACGACACGCCTGGAATGTTGTAAAATATTACATCCCAGATATTAGGTTGCGTTAGGTTAGAATATACAACGTTATAGACGTATATAATGTACCCATCGAGAAGCAGGCGACGACACGACAGGAATGTTGTAAAATATTACATTCGACATGTTAGGTTGCCTTAGGCTAGGATATATATCGTTATAGACGTATACAATGTTCCCACCGAGAAGTAGGGCCCGACATGCCAGGAATGTTGTAAAATATTACATCCGAGACGTAAGGTTCCCTTAGATTAGGATATATATCGTTGTAGACGTATATAACGTTCCCACCGAGACGTAGGGACCGACATGCCAGGAATGTTGTAAAATATTACATCCCAGATGTTAGGTTGCATTAGGTTAGGATATACAACGTTATAGACGTATATAAAGTCCCCATCGAGAAGCAGGCGAGGACTCGGCAGGAATGTTGTAAAATATAACATCCGAGATGTTATGTTGCCATACGTTAGGATATGTAACGTTATAGACGTATATAATGTTCCCACCGAAAAGTAGCAGCCGAAGCGCCAGGAATGTTGTAAAATATTACATCCGAGATGTTAGGTTGCCTTAGGTTAGGATATATATCGTTATAGACGTATATAATGTTCCCACCGAGACGTAGGGACCGACATGCCAGGAATGTTGTAAAATATTACATCCGAGATGCTAGGTTGCTTTAGGTTATGATTTATATCGTTATAGACGTATATAATGTTCCCACCGAGACGTGGGGACCGACATGCCAGGGATCTTGTAAAATATTACATCCCAGATGTTAGGTTGCTTTAGGTTAGGATATTCAACGTTATAGACGTTTATAATGTCCCCATCTAGAAGCGGGCGACGACCCACCAGGAATGTTGTAAAATATTATATCCGAGATGTTATGTTGCCTTACGACAGGATATATAACGTTATAGACGTATATGATGTTCCCACCGAGAAGTACGCGCTAACACGCCAGGAATGTTGTCAAATATTACATCCGAGATGTCAGGTTGCCTTAGGCTAGTATATATAACGTTGTAGGCGTATATAACGTTACCACCTTGCACTACGGGCCGACACGTCAGGAATGTTGTAAAATATTACATTCGACATGTTAGGTTGCCTTAGGCTAGCATATATAACGTTATAGACGTATATAATGTTCCCACCGAGAAATAGGGGCCGACACGTCAGGAATGATGTAAAATATTACATTCGACTTGCTAGGTCGCCTTAGGCTAGGATATATATCGCTATAGACGTATATGATGTTCCCACCGAGAAGTGCGGGTTAACACGCCAGGAATGTTGCCAAATATTACATCCGAGGTGTTAGGTTGCCTTAGGCTAGGATATACAACATTACAGACGTATATAATGTACCCACGGAGACCTAGGAACCGACATGCCAGAAATGTTGTAAAATATTACATCCCAGATGTTAGGTTGCGTTAGGTTAGAATATACAACGTTATAGACGTATATAATGTCCCCATCGAAAAGTAGGCGACGACACGCCAGGAATGTTGTAAAATATTACATTCGACAAGTTATGTTGCCGTAGGCTAGGATATATAACGTTATAGACGTATATAATGTTCCCACCGAGAAATAGGGACCGACGCGTCAGGAATGTTCTAAAATATTACACCCGAGATGCTAGGTTCCCTTAGGTTAGGATATACAACGTTATAGACGTATAGAATGTTCCCACCGAGAAGTAGGGACCTACATGCCAGGAATGTTCTAAAATATTAAATCCCAGATGTTAGGTTGCGTTAGGTTAGAGTATACAACGTTATAGACGTATATAATGTCCCCATCGAGAAGTAGGCGACGACACGCCAGGAATGTTGTAAAATATTACATTCTACATGTTGGGTTGCCTTAGGCTAGGATATATGTCGTTATAGACGTATACATTGTTTCCACCGAGAAGTAGGGACCGACATGCCAGGAATGTTGTAAAATATTACATCCCAGATGTTAGGTTGCTTTAGGTTAGGATATTCAACGTTATAGACGTATATAATGTCCCCATCGAGATGCAGGAGACGATATGACAGGAATGTTGTAACATATTACATCCGAGATGTTAGGTTGCCTTAGGTTAGGATATACAACGTTATAGATGTATATAATGTTCGCATAGAGAAGTAGGCGACGATACGCCAGGAATGTTGTAAAATATTACATCCCAGATGTTAGGTTGCGTTAGGTTAGAATATACAACGTTATAGACGTATATAATGTCCCCATCGAGAAGCAGGCGACGACACGACAGGAATGTTGTAAAATATTACACCCGAGATGTTAGGTTCCCTTAGGTTAGGATATATGACGCTATAGATGTATATAATGTCCCCATCCAGAAGTAGGCGACGACACGCCAGGAATGTTGTAAAATATTACATCCCAGATGTTAGGTTGCGTTAGGTTAGAATATACAACGTTATAGACGTATATAATGTCCCCATCGAGAAGCAGGCGACGACACGACAGGAATGTTGTAAAATATTACATTCGACATGTTAGGTTGCCTTAGGCTAGAATATATATCGTTATAGACGTATAGAATGTCCCCATCGAGAAGCAGGCGACGACACGACAGGAATGTTGTAAAATATTACACCCGAGATGTTAGGTTCCCTTAGGTTAGGATATATGACGCTATAGATGTATATAATGTCCCCATCCAGAAGTAGGCGACGACACGCCAGGAATGTTGTAAAATATTACATCCCAGATGTTAGGTTGCGTTAGGTTAGAATATACAACGTTATAGACGTATATAATGTCCCCATCGAGAAGCGGGCGACGACACGACAGGAATGTTGTAAAATATTACATTCGACATGTTAGGTTGCCTTAGGCTAGAATATATATCGTTATAGACGTATACAATGTTCCCACCGAGAAGTAGGCGACGACACGCCAGGAATGTTGTAAAATATTACATTCTACATGTTGGGTTGCCTTATGCTAGGATATATGTCGTTATAGACGTATACATTGTTTCCACCGAGAAGTAGGGACCGACATGCCAGGAATGTTGTAAAATATTACATCCCAGATGTTAGGTTGCTTTAGGTTAGGATATTCAACGTTATAGACGTATATAATGTCCCCATCGAGATGCAGGAGACGATATGACAGGAATGTTGTAAAATATTACATCCGAGATGTTAGGTTGCCTTAGGTTAGGATATACAACGTTATAGATGTATATAATGTTCGCATAGAGAAGTAGGCGACGATACGCCAGGAATGTTGTAAAATATTACATTCTACAAGTTAGGTTGCCTTAGGCTAGGATATATAACGTTATAGACGTATATAATGTTCCCACCGAGAAATAGGGACTGACGCGTCAGGAATGTTGTAAAATATTACACCCGAGATGTTAGGTTCCCTTAGGTTAGGATATATGACGTTATAGATGTATATAATGTCCCCATCCAGAAGTAGGCGACGACACGCCAGGAATGTTGTGAAATATTACATCCCAGATGTTAGGTTGCATTAGGTTAGGATATACAACGTTATAGACGTATATAAAGTCCCCATCGAGAAGCAGGCGAGGACTCGGCAGGAATGTTGTAAAATATAACATCCGAGATGTTATGTTGCCATACGTTAGGATATGTAACGTTATAGACGTATATAATGTTCCCACCGAAAAGTAGCAGCCGAAGCGCCAGGAATGTTGTAAAATATTACATCCGAGATGTTAGGTTGCCTTAGGTTAGGATATATATCGTTATAGACGTATATAATGTTCCCACCGAGACGTAGGGACCGACATGCCAGGAATGTTGTAAAATATTACATCCGAGATGCTAGGTTGCTTTAGGTTATGATTTATATCGTTATAGACGTATATAATGTTCCCACCGAGACGTGGGGACCGACATGCCAGGGATCTTGTAAAATATTACATCCCAGATGTTAGGTTGCTTTAGGTTAGGATATTCAACGTTATAGACGTTTATAATGTCCCCATCTAGAAGCGGGCGACGACCCACCAGGAATGTTGTAAAATATTATATCCGAGATGTTATGTTGCCTTACGACAGGATATATAACGTTATAGACGTATATGATGTTCCCACCGAGAAGTACGCGCTAACACGCCAGGAATGTTGTCAAATATTACATCCGAGATGTCAGGTTGCCTTAGGCTAGTATATATAACGTTGTAGGCGTATATAACGTTACCACCTTGCACTACGGGCCGACACGTCAGGAATGTTGTAAAATATTACATTCGACATGTTAGGTTGCCTTAGGCTAGCATATATAACGTTATAGACGTATATAATGTTCCCACCGAGAAATAGGGGCCGACACGTCAGGAATGATGTAAAATATTACATTCGACTTGCTAGGTCGCCTTAGGCTAGGATATATATCGCTATAGACGTATATGATGTTCCCACCGAGAAGTGCGGGTTAACACGCCAGGAATGTTGCCAAATATTACATCCGAGGTGTTAGGTTGCCTTAGGCTAGGATATACAACATTACAGACGTATATAATGTACCCACGGAGACCTAGGAACCGACATGCCAGAAATGTTGTAAAATATTACATCCCAGATGTTAGGTTGCGTTAGGTTAGAATATACAACGTTATAGACGTATATAATGTCCCCATCGAAAAGTAGGCGACGACACGCCAGGAATGTTGTAAAATATTACATTCGACAAGTTATGTTGCCGTAGGCTAGGATATATAACGTTATAGACGTATATAATGTTCCCACCGAGAAATAGGGACCGACGCGTCAGGAATGTTCTAAAATATTACACCCGAGATGCTAGGTTCCCTTAGGTTAGGATATACAACGTTATAGACGTATAGAATGTTCCCACCGAGAAGTAGGGACCTACATGCCAGGAATGTTCTAAAATATTAAATCCCAGATGTTAGGTTGCGTTAGGTTAGAGTATACAACGTTATAGACGTATATAATGTCCCCATCGAGAAGTAGGCGACGACACGCCAGGAATGTTGTAAAATATTACATTCTACATGTTGGGTTGCCTTAGGCTAGGATATATGTCGTTATAGACGTATACATTGTTTCCACCGAGAAGTAGGGACCGACATGCCAGGAATGTTGTAAAATATTACATCCCAGATGTTAGGTTGCTTTAGGTTAGGATATTCAACGTTATAGACGTATATAATGTCCCCATCGAGATGCAGGAGACGATATGACAGGAATGTTGTAACATATTACATCCGAGATGTTAGGTTGCCTTAGGTTAGGATATACAACGTTATAGATGTATATAATGTTCGCATAGAGAAGTAGGCGACGATACGCCAGGAATGTTGTAAAATATTACATCCCAGATGTTAGGTTGCGTTAGGTTAGAATATACAACGTTATAGACGTATATAATGTCCCCATCGAGAAGCAGGCGACGACACGACAGGAATGTTGTAAAATATTACACCCGAGATGTTAGGTTCCCTTAGGTTAGGATATATGACGCTATAGATGTATATAATGTCCCCATCCAGAAGTAGGCGACGACACGCCAGGAATGTTGTAAAATATTACATCCCAGATGTTAGGTTGCGTTAGGTTAGAATATACAACGTTATAGACGTATATAATGTCCCCATCGAGAAGCAGGCGACGACACGACAGGAATGTTGTAAAATATTACATTCGACATGTTAGGTTGCCTTAGGCTAGAATATATATCGTTATAGACGTATAGAATGTCCCCATCGAGAAGCAGGCGACGACACGACAGGAATGTTGTAAAATATTACACCCGAGATGTTAGGTTCCCTTAGGTTAGGATATATGACGCTATAGATGTATATAATGTCCCCATCCAGAAGTAGGCGACGACACGCCAGGAATGTTGTAAAATATTACATCCCAGATGTTAGGTTGCGTTAGGTTAGAATATACAACGTTATAGACGTATATAATGTCCCCATCGAGAAGCGGGCGACGACACGACAGGAATGTTGTAAAATATTACATTCGACATGTTAGGTTGCCTTAGGCTAGAATATATATCGTTATAGACGTATACAATGTTCCCACCGAGAAGTAGGCGACGACACGCCAGGAATGTTGTAAAATATTACATTCTACATGTTGGGTTGCCTTATGCTAGGATATATGTCGTTATAGACGTATACATTGTTTCCACCGAGAAGTAGGGACCGACATGCCAGGAATGTTGTAAAATATTACATCCCAGATGTTAGGTTGCTTTAGGTTAGGATATTCAACGTTATAGACGTATATAATGTCCCCATCGAGATGCAGGAGACGATATGACAGGAATGTTGTAAAATATTACATCCGAGATGTTAGGTTGCCTTAGGTTAGGATATACAACGTTATAGATGTATATAATGTTCGCATAGAGAAGTAGGCGACGATACGCCAGGAATGTTGTAAAATATTACATTCTACAAGTTAGGTTGCCTTAGGCTAGGATATATAACGTTATAGACGTATATAATGTTCCCACCGAGAAATAGGGACTGACGCGTCAGGAATGTTGTAAAATATTACACCCGAGATGTTAGGTTCCCTTAGGTTAGGATATATGACGTTATAGATGTATATAATGTCCCCATCCAGAAGTAGGCGACGACACGCCAGGAATGTTGTGAAATATTACATCCCAGATGTTAGGTTGCGTTAGGTTAGAATATACAACGTTATAGACGTATATAATGTCCCCATCGAGAAGCAGGCGACGACACGACAGGAATGTTGTAAAATATTACACCCGAGATGTTAGGTTCCCTTAGGTTAGGATATATGACGCTATAGATGTATATAATGTCCCCATCCAGAAGTAGGCGACGACACGCCAGGAATGTTGTAAAATATTACATCCCAGATGTTAGGTTGCCTTAGGTTAGGATATACAACGTTATAGATGTATATAATGTTCGCATAGAGAAGTAGGCGACGATACGCCAGGAATGTTGTAAAATATTACATTCTACAAGTTAGGTTGCCTTAGGCTAGAATATATATCGTTATAGACGTATACAATGTTCCCACCGAGAAGTAGGCGACGACACGCCAGGAATGTTGTAAAATATTACACCCGAGATGTTAGGTTCCCTTAGGTTAGGATATATAACGTTATAGATGTATATAATGTCCCCATCCAGAAGTAGGCGACGACACGCCAGGAATGTTGTAAAATATTACATACGACATGTTAGGGTCCCTTAGGTTACGATATATAACGTTATAGACGTATATAATGTTCCCACCAAAAAATAGGAGCCGACGCGCCAGGAATGTTGTAAAATATTACATCCCAGATGTTAGGTTGCTTTAGGTTAGGATATTCAACGTTATAGACGTATATAATGTCCCCATCGAGATGCAGGAGACGACATGGCAGGAATGTTGTAAAATATTACATCCGAGATGTTAGGTTGCTTTAGGTTAGGACATTCAACGTTATAGACGTATATAATGTCCCCATCGAGATGCAGGAGACGACACGACAGGAATGTTGTAAAGTATTACATTCGACATGTTAGGTTGCCTTAGGCTAGGATATATATAGTTATAGACGTATACAATGTTCCCACCGAGAAGTAGGGCCCAACATGCCAGGAATGTTGTAAAATATTACATCCGAGATGTAAGGTTCCCTTAGGTCAGGATATATATCGTTATAGACGTATATAATGTTCCCACCGAGACGTAGGGACCGACATGCCAGAAATGTTGTAAAATATTACATCCCAGATGTTAGGTTGCCTTAGGTTAGGATATACAACGTTATAGATGTATATAATGTCCCCATCGAGAAGTAGGCGACGACACGCCAGGAATGTTGTAAAATATTACATTCGACAAGTTAGGTTGCCGTAGGCTAGGATATATAACGTTATAGACGTATATAATGTTCCCACCGAGAAATAGGGACCGACGCGTCAGGAATGTTCTAAAATATTACACCCGAGATGTTAGGTTCCCTTAGGTTAGGATATACAACGTTATAGACGTATAGAATGTTCCCACCGAGAAAAAGGGGCCGACGCGTCAGCAATGTTGTAAAATATTACACCCGAGACGTTAGGTTCCCTTAGGTTAGGATATACAACGTTATAGACGTATAGAATGTTCCCACCGAGAAGTAGGGACCTACATGCCAGGAGTGTTCTAAAATATTAAATCCCAGATGTTAGGTTCCCTTAGGTTAGGATATATAACGTTATAGATGTATATAATGTCCCCATCCAGAAGTAGGCGACGACACGCCAGGAATGTTGTAAAATATTACATTCTACATGTTGGGTTGCCTTAGGCTAGAATATATGTCGTTATAGACGTATACATTGTTTCCACCGAGAAATAGGGACCGACATGCCAGGAATGTTGTAAAATATTACATCCCAGATGTTAGGTTGCTTTAGGTTAGGATATTCAACGTTATAGACGTATATAATGTCCCCATCGAGATGCAGGAGGCGACACGACAGGAATGTTGTAAAATATTACATTCGACATGTTAGGTTGCCTTAGGCTAGGATATATATAGTTATAGACGTATACAATGTTCCCACCGAGAAGTAGGCGACGACACGCCAGGAATGTTGTAAAATATTACACCCGAGATGTTAGGTTCCCTTAGGTTAGGATATATAACGTTATAGATGTATATAATGTCCCCATCCAGAAGTAGGCGACGACACGCCAGGAATGTTGTAAAATATAACATCCGAGATGTTAGGTTGCCTTAGGCTAGGGTATATAACGTTATACACGTATCTCATGTCCCCATCGAGAAGCAGGCGACGACACGCCAGGAATGTTGTAAAATATAACATCCGAGATGTTAGGTTGCCTTAGGCTAGGATATATAACGTTATAGACGTATATAATATTCCTACCGAGAAATAGGGGCCGACGCGTCAGGAATGTTGTAAAATATTACACCCGAGATGTTAGGTTGCCTTAGGCTAGGACATATATCGTTATAGACGTATACAATGTTCCCACCGACAAGTAGGGACCGACGCGTCAGGAATGTTGTAAAATAAAACATCCCAGATGTTAGGTTGCGTTAGGTTAGGATATACAACGTTATAGACGTATATAATGTCCCCTTCGAGAAGCAGGCGACGACAAGCCAGAATGATGTAAAATATTACATTCGACATGTTAGGTTGCCTTAGGCTAGGATATATAACGTTATAGACGTATATAATATTCCCACCGAGAAATAGGGGCCGACGCGTCAGGAATGTTGTAAAATATTACACCCGAGATGTTAGGTTCCCTTAGATTAGCATATACAACGTTATAGACGTATAGAATGTTCCCACCGAGAAATAGGGGCCGACGGGTCAGGAATGTTGTAAAATATTACACCCTAGATGTTAGGTTCCCTTAGGTTAGGATATACGACGTTATAGACGTATAGAATGTTCCCACCGAGATGTAGGGACCGACATGCCAGTAATGTTGTAAAATGTGACATCCGAGTTGATAGGTTGCTTTAGGTTAGGATATATATCGTTATAGACTTATATAATGTTACCACCGAGAACTACGGGCCGACACGTCCGGAATGATGTAAAATATTACATTCGACATGTTAGGTTGCCTTAGGATAGGATAAATGACGTTATAGACGTATATAATATTCCCACCGAGAAATAGGGGCCGACGCGTCAGAAATGTTGTAAAATATTACACCCGAGATGTTAGGTTCCCTTAGGTTAGGATATACAACGCTATAGACGTATAGAATGTTCCCGCCCAGACGTAGGGACCGACATGCCAGGAATGTTGTAAAATATTACATCCGAGATGTTAGGTTGCCTTAGGTTAGGATATACAACGTTATAGGTGTATATAATGTCCCCATCGAGAAGTAGGCGACGACACGCCAGGAAATGTTGTAAAATATTACATTCGACATGTTAGTTTGCCTTAGTCTAGGATATATAATGTTATAGACGTATATAATGTTCCCACCAAAAAATAGGAGCCGACGCGCCAGGAATGTTGTAAAATATTACATCCCAGATGTTAGGTTGCTTTAGGTTAGGATATTCAACGTTATAGACGTATATAATGTCCCCATCGAGATGCAGGAGACGACATGGCAGGAATGTTGTAAAATATTACATCCGAGATGTTAGGTTGCTTTAGGTTAGGACATTCAACGTTATAGACGTATATAATGTCCCCATCGAGATGCAGGAGACGACACGACAGGAATGTTGTAAAGTATTACATTCGACATGTTAGGTTGCCTTAGGCTAGGATATATATAGTTATAGACGTATACAATGTTCCCACCGAGAAGTAGGGCCCAACATGCCAGGAATGTTGTAAAATATTACATCCGAGATGTAAGGTTCCCTTAGGTCAGGATATATATCGTTATAGACGTATATAATGTTCCCACCGAGACGTAGGGACCGACATGCCAGAAATGTTGTAAAATATTACATCCCAGATGTTAGGTTGCCTTAGGTTAGGATATACAACGTTATAGATGTATATAATGTCCCCATCGAGAAGTAGGCGACGACACGCCAGGAATGTTGTAAAATATTACATTCGACAAGTTAGGTTGCCGTAGGCTAGGATATATAACGTTATAGACGTATATAATGTTCCCACCGAGAAATAGGGACCGACGCGTCAGGAATGTTCTAAAATATTACACCCGAGATGTTAGGTTCCCTTAGGTTAGGATATACAACGTTATAGACGTATAGAATGTTCCCACCGAGAAAAAGGGGCCGACGCGTCAGCAATGTTGTAAAATATTACACCCGAGACGTTAGGTTCCCTTAGGTTAGGATATACAACGTTATAGACGTATAGAATGTTCCCACCGAGAAGTAGGGACCTACATGCCAGGAGTGTTCTAAAATATTAAATCCCAGATGTTAGGTTCCCTTAGGTTAGGATATATAACGTTATAGATGTATATAATGTCCCCATCCAGAAGTAGGCGACGACACGCCAGGAATGTTGTAAAATATTACATTCTACATGTTGGGTTGCCTTAGGCTAGAATATATGTCGTTATAGACGTATACATTGTTTCCACCGAGAAATAGGGACCGACATGCCAGGAATGTTGTAAAATATTACATCCCAGATGTTAGGTTGCTTTAGGTTAGGATATTCAACGTTATAGACGTATATAATGTCCCCATCGAGATGCAGGAGGCGACACGACAGGAATGTTGTAAAATATTACATTCGACATGTTAGGTTGCCTTAGGCTAGGATATATATAGTTATAGACGTATACAATGTTCCCACCGAGAAGTAGGCGACGACACGCCAGGAATGTTGTAAAATATTACACCCGAGATGTTAGGTTCCCTTAGGTTAGGATATATAACGTTATAGATGTATATAATGTCCCCATCCAGAAGTAGGCGACGACACGCCAGGAATGTTGTAAAATATAACATCCGAGATGTTAGGTTGCCTTAGGCTAGGGTATATAACGTTATACACGTATCTCATGTCCCCATCGAGAAGCAGGCGACGACACGCCAGGAATGTTGTAAAATATAACATCCGAGATGTTAGGTTGCCTTAGGCTAGGATATATAACGTTATAGACGTATATAATATTCCTACCGAGAAATAGGGGCCGACGCGTCAGGAATGTTGTAAAATATTACACCCGAGATGTTAGGTTGCCTTAGGCTAGGACATATATCGTTATAGACGTATACAATGTTCCCACCGACAAGTAGGGACCGACGCGTCAGGAATGTTGTAAAATAAAACATCCCAGATGTTAGGTTGCGTTAGGTTAGGATATACAACGTTATAGACGTATATAATGTCCCCTTCGAGAAGCAGGCGACGACAAGCCAGAATGATGTAAAATATTACATTCGACATGTTAGGTTGCCTTAGGCTAGGATATATAACGTTATAGACGTATATAATATTCCCACCGAGAAATAGGGGCCGACGCGTCAGGAATGTTGTAAAATATTACACCCGAGATGTTAGGTTCCCTTAGATTAGCATATACAACGTTATAGACGTATAGAATGTTCCCACCGAGAAATAGGGGCCGACGGGTCAGGAATGTTGTAAAATATTACACCCTAGATGTTAGGTTCCCTTAGGTTAGGATATACGACGTTATAGACGTATAGAATGTTCCCACCGAGATGTAGGGACCGACATGCCAGTAATGTTGTAAAATGTGACATCCGAGTTGATAGGTTGCTTTAGGTTAGGATATATATCGTTATAGACTTATATAATGTTACCACCGAGAACTACGGGCCGACACGTCCGGAATGATGTAAAATATTACATTCGACATGTTAGGTTGCCTTAGGATAGGATAAATGACGTTATAGACGTATATAATATTCCCACCGAGAAATAGGGGCCGACGCGTCAGAAATGTTGTAAAATATTACACCCGAGATGTTAGGTTCCCTTAGGTTAGGATATACAACGCTATAGACGTATAGAATGTTCCCGCCCAGACGTAGGGACCGACATGCCAGGAATGTTGTAAAATATTACATCCGAGATGTTAGGTTGCCTTAGGTTAGGATATACAACGTTATAGGTGTATATAATGTCCCCATCGAGAAGTAGGCGACGACACGCCAGGAAATGTTGTAAAATATTACATTCGACATGTTAGTTTGCCTTAGTCTAGGATATATAATGTTATAGACGTATATAATGTTACCACCGAGACGTAGGGACGGACATGCCAGGAATGATGTAAAATATTATATCCCAGATGTTAGGTTGCGTTAGGTTAGGATATACAACGCTATAGATGTATATAATGTCCCCATCGAGAAGTTGGCGACGACACGCCAGGAATGTTGTAAAGTATTACGGTATTGAGGTTAGTTTGCCTTAGGTTAGGATATACAACGTTATAGACGTATATAATTTTCCCACCGAGATGTAGGGACCGACAAGCCAGGAGTGTTGTAAAATAATACATCCGAGATGTTAGGTTGCCTTCGGTAAGGATATATATCGATATAGACGTATATAATGTTCCCACCGAAAAGTGGGGACCGACATGCCAGGAATGTTGTAAAATATTACATCCGAGATGTTAGGTCGCCTTAGGCTAGGATATACCAAGTTATAGATGTATATAATGTTCCCACGGAAAAGTAGGAGCCGACGCGCCAGGAATGTTGTTAAATATTACATCCCAGATGTTAGATTGCGTTAGGTTAGGATATACAACGTTATAGACGTATATAATGTCCCCATCGGGAAGCAGGCGACGAAACGCCAGGAATTTTGTAAAGTATTACATCCCAGATGTTAGGTTGCGTTAGGTTAGGATATACAACGTTATAGACGTATATAATATACCCATCGGGAAGTAGGCGCCGTCACGCCAGGAATGTTGTAAAATATTACGGTAGAGATGTGAGGTTGCCTTAGATTATGATATATAACGTTATAGACGTATATAATGTTCCCACCGAGAAGCAGGGACCGACATGCCAGCAATGTTGTAAAATATTACGGTATTGAGGTTAGTTTGCCTTAGGTTAGGATATACAACGTTATAGACGTATATAATTTTCCCACCGAGATGTAGGGACCGACAAGCCAGTAGTGTTGTAAAATAATACATCCGAGATGTTAGGTTGCTTTAGGTTAGGATATATATCGTTATAGACGTATATAATGTTCCCACCGAAACGTGGGGACCGACATGCCAGGAATGTTGTAAAATATTACATCCGAGATGTTAGGTTGCATTAGATTAGGATATACAAAGTTATAGATGTATATAATGTTCCCACCGAAAAGTAGGAGCCGACGCGCCAGGAATGTTGTAAAATATTACATCCCAGATGTTAGATTGCGTTAGGTTAGGATATACAACGTTATAGACGTATATAATGTCCCCATCGAGAAGCAGGCGACGAAACGCCAGGAATGTGGTAAAATATTACATCCCAGATGTTAGGTTGCGTTAGGTTAGGATATACAACGTTATAGACGTACATAATGTCCCCATCGAGAAGCAGACGACGACACGCCAGGAAGGTTGCATAATATTACATCCCAGGTGTTAGGTTGCGTTAGGTTAGGATATACAACGTTGTAGACGTATATAATGTCCCCATCGAGAAGCAGGCGACGACACGCCAGGAATGTTGCAAAATATTACATCCGAGATGTTATGTTGCCTTACGTTAGGATATATAACGTTATAGACGTATATAATGTTCCCACCGAAAAGTAGGAGCCGACGCGCCATGAATGTTCTAAAATACTACATCCGAGATGTTATGTTGCCTTCGGTTAGGATATATATCGCTATAGACGTATATGATGTTCCCACCGAGAAGTACGGTCCGACACGCCTGGAATGTTGTCAGATATTACATCCGAGATGATAGGTTGCCTTAGGTTAGGATATACAACGTTATAGATGTACATAATGTCCCCATCGAGCAGCAGGCGACGACACGCCAGAATGTTGTAAAATATTACATCCCAGATGTTAGGTTGCGTTGGGTTAGGATATACAACGTTGTAGACGTATATTATGTCCCCATCGAGAAGCAGGCGACGACACGCCAGGAATGTTGTAAAATATTACATTCGACATGTTAGGTCGCCTTAGGCTAGGATATATAGCGTTATAGACGTATATAATGTTCCCACCGAGAAGTAGGGACCGACATGCCAGGAATGTTGTGAAATATTGCATCCGAGATGTTAGGCTGCTTTAGGTTAGGATATACAAGGTTATAGATTTATATAATGTCCCCATCGAGAAGTAGGCGACGGCACGCCAGGAATGTTGTAAAATATTACATTTGACATGTTAGGTTGCCTTAGACTAGGATATATATCGTTATAGACGTATACAATGTTTCCGCCGAGGAGTAGTGACCGACATGCCAGGAATGTTGTAAAATATTACATCCCAAATGTTAGGTTGCGTTAGGTTAGGACATACAACGTTATAGACGTATACAATGTTCCCACCGAGAAGTACGGGCCTACACGCCAGGAATGTTGTCAACTATTACATCCGAGGTGTTAGGTTGCCTTAGGTTAGGATATATATCGTTATAGACGTATATAATGTTCCCACCGAGACGTTGGCACCGACATGCAAGGAATGTTGTAAAATATTACATCCCAAATGTTAGGTTGCGTTAGGTTAGGATGTACAACGTTATATAAGTATATAATCTCCCCATCGAGAAGCAGGCGACGAAACGCCAGAATGTTGTAAAATATTACATCCGAGTTGTTAGGTACCCTTAGGTTAGGATATACAATGTTATAGATGTATATAATGTCCCCATCGAGAAGTAGGCGACGACACGCCAGGAATGTTGTAACATATTACGTTCGACATGTTAGGTTGCCTTAGGCTAGGATATATAACGTTATAGACGTATATAATGTTCCCACCGAAAAATAGGGGCCGACGCGTCAGGAATGCTGTAAAATTTTACATTCGACACGTTAGGTGGCCTTAGGCTAGGATATATAACGTTATAGACGTATATAATGTTCCCACCGAGAAGTACGGGCGGACACGCCAGGAATGTGGTCAACTATTACATCCGAGGTGTTAGGTTGCCTTAGGTTAGGATATATATCGTTATAGACGTATATACTGTTCCCACCGAGACGTAGGCACCGACATGCAAGGAATGTTGTAAAATATTACATCCGAGATGTTAGGTTGCCTTAGGTTAGGATATACAATGTTATAGATGTATATAATGTCCCCATCGAGAAGTAGGCGACGACACGCCAGGAATGTTGTAAAATATTACATCCGAGATGTTAGGTTGCCTTAGGCTAGGATATTTACCGTTATAAATGTATATAATGTTCTCACCGAAAAATAGGGGCCGACGTGTCGGGAATGTTGTAAAATATTACACCCGAGGTGTTAGGTTCCCTTAGGTTAGGATATACAACGTTATAGATGTATATAATGACCCCATCCAGAAGTAGGCGACGACACACCACGAATGTTGTAAAATATTACATTCGACATGTTAGGTCGCCTTAGGCTAGGATATACAACGTTATAGACGTATAGAATGTTCTCACCGAGAAGTACGGGCCTACACGCCAGGAATGTTGTCAACTATTACATCCGAGATGTTAGGTTGCTTTAGGTTAGGCTATACAACGTTATAGACGTATATAATGTCCCCATCGAGGAGCAGGAGACGACAGGCCAGGAATGTTGTAAAATATTACATTCGACATATTAGGTCGCCTTAGGCTAGGATATATAGCGTTATAGACATATATAGTGTTCCCACCGATAAGTACGGGCTGACACGCCTGGAATGTTGTCAACTATTATATCCGAGATGTTAGTTTGCCTTAGGTTAGCATATATATCGTTATAGACGTATACAATGTTTCCACCGAGAAGTAGGGACCGACATGCCAGGAATGTTGTGAAATATTACATCCGAGATGCTAGGCTGCTTTAGGTTAGGATATACAAGGTTATAGATTTATATAATGTCCCCATCGAGAAGTAGGCGACGACACGCCAGGAATGTTGTAAAATATTACATTTGACATATTAGGTTGCCTTAGACTAGGATATATATCGTTATAGACGTATACAATGTTTCCGCCGAGGAGTAGGGACCGACATGCCAGGAATGTTGTAAAATATTACATCCCAAATGTTAGGTTGCGTTAGGTTAGGATATACAACGTTACAGACGTATACAATGTTCCCACCGAGAAGTACGGGCCTACACGCCAGGAATGTTGTCAACTATTACATCCGAGGTGTTAGGTTGCCTTAGGTTAGGATATATATCGTTATAGACGTATATACTGTTCCCACCGAGACGTAGGCACCGACATGCAAGGAATGTTGTAAAATATTACATCCCAAATGTTAGGTTGCGTTAGGTTAGGTTATACAACGTTATAGACTTATATAATCTCCCCATCGAGAAGCAGGCGACGACACGCCAGAATGTTGTAAAATATTACATCCGAGATGTTAGGTTGCCTTAGGTTAGGATATACAATGTTATAGATGTATATAATGTCCCCATCGAGAAGTAGGCGACGACACGCCAGGAATGTTGTAAAATATTACATCCGAGATGTTAGGTTGCCTTAGGCTAGGATATATATCGTTATAGACGTATACAATGTTTCCACCGAGAAGTAGGGACCCATATGCCAGGAATGTTGTAAAATATTACATCCGAGATGTTAGGTTGCCTTAGGTTATGATATATAACGTTATAGACGTATATAATATTCCCACCGAGATGTAGGGACCGACATGCCAGGAATGTTGTAAAATATTACATCCGAGATGTTAGGTTCCCTTAGGTTTGGATATATATCGTTATAGACGTATATAATGTTCCTACCGAGACTTGGGGACCGACATGCCAGGAATCTTGTAAAATATTACATCCCAGATGTTAGGTTGCTTTAGGTTAGGATATACAACGTTATAGACGTATATAATGTCCCCATCGAGAAGCAGGCGACGACACGCCAGGAATGTTGTAAAATATGACATTCGACATGTTATGTAGCCTTAGGCTAGGATATATCACGTTATAGACGTATATAATGTTCCCACCGAGAAGTACGGGCGGACACGCCAGGAATGTTGTCAACTATTACATCCGAGATGTTAGGTTGCCTTAGGTTAGGATATACAACGTTATAGACGTATATAATGTCCCCATCCAGAAGTAGGCGACGACACGCCAGGAATATTACATCCCAGATGTTAGGTTGCGTTAGGTTAGGATACACAACGTTATAGACGTATATAATGATCCCATCGAGAAGCGGGCGACGACACGCCAGGAATGATGTAAAATATTACATTCGATATGTTAGGTTGCCTTAGGCTAGGATATATAACGTTATAGACGTATACAATGTTCCCATCGAGAAGTACGGGCCTACACGCCAGGAATGTTGTCAACTATTACATCCGAGGTGCTGGGTTGCCTTGGGTCAGGATATATATCGTTATAGACGTATATAATGTTCCTACCGAGACGTAGGCACCGACATGCAAGGAATGTTGTAAAATTTTACATCCCAAATGTTAGGTTGCGTTAGGTTAGGATATACAACGTTATAGACGTTTATAATCTCCCCATCGAGAAGCCGGCGACGACACGCCAGAATGTTGTAAAATATTACATCCGAGATGTTAGGTTGCCTTAGGTTAGGATATACAATGTTATAGATGTATATAATGTCCCCATCGAGAAGTAGGCGACGACACGCCAGGAATGTTGTAAAATATTACATCCGAGATGTTAGGTTGCCTTAGGCTAGGATATATATCGTTGTAGACGTATACAATGTTTCCTCCGAGAAGTAGGGACCGATATGCAAGGAATGTTGTAAAATATTACATCCGAGATGTTAGGTTGCCTTATGCTAGGATATATATCGTTATAGACGTACACAATGTTTCCACCGAGAAGTAGGGATCGATATGCCAGGAATGTTGTAAAATATTACATCCGAGATGTTAGGTTGCCTTAGGTTATGGTATATAACGTTATAGACGCATGTAATGTTCCCATCGAGAAGCAGGCGACGACACGCCAGGAATGATGTAAAATATTACATTCGACATGTTAGGTCGGCTTAGGCTAGGATATATATCGTTATAGACGTATACAATGTTCCCACCGAGAAGTACGGGCCTGCACGCCAGGAATGTTGTCAGCTATTACATCCGAGGTGTTAGGTTGCCTTAGGTTAGGATATATATCGTTATAGACGTATATAATGTTCCCACCGAGACGTAGGCACCGACATGCAAGGAATGTTGTAAAATATTACATCCCAAATGTTAGGTTGCGTTAGGTTAGGATATACAACGTTATAGACGTATATAATCTCCCCATCGAGAAGCAGGCGACGACACGACAGGAATGTTGTAAAATATTACATTCGACATGTTAGGTTGCCTTAGGCTAGGATATATAACGTTATAGCCGTATATAATGTTCTCACCGAAAAATAGGGGCCGTCGCGTCAGGAATGTTGTAAAATATTACACCCGAGATGTTAGGTTCCCTTAGGTTAGGATATACAACGTTATAGATGTATATAATGCCCCCATCCAGAAGTAGGAGACGACACGCCAGGAATGTTGTAAAATATTACATCCGAGATGTTAGGCTGCCTTAGGTTAGGATATACAAGATTATAGATGTATATAATGTCCCCATCGAGAAGTAGGCGACAACACGCCAGGAATCTTGTAAAATATTACATTCGACATGTTAGGTTGCCTTAGACTAGGATATATAACGTTATAGACGTATATAATATTCCCACTGAAAAATAGAGCCGACGCGTCAGGAATGCTGTAAAATATTACATTCGACATGTTAGGTGGCCTTAGGCTAGGATATATAACGTTATAGACGTATATAAGGTTCCCACCGAGAAGTACGGGCGCACACGCCAGGAATGTTGTCAACTATTACATCCGAGATGTTAGGTTGCCTTAGGTTCGGATATATAACGTTATAGACGTATATAATGTCCCCATCCAGAAGTAGGCGACGACACGCCAGGAATATTACATCCCAGATGCTAGGTTGCGTTAGGTTAGGATACAAAACGTTATAGACGTATATAATGTTCCCATCGAGAAGCAGGCGACGACAAGCCAGGAATGATGTAAAATATTACATTCGATATGTTAGGTCGCCTTAGGCTAGGATATACAACGTTATAGACGTATACAATGTTCCCACCGAGAAGTACGGGCCTACACGCCAGGAATGTTGTCAACTATTACATCCGAGGTTTAGGTTGCCTTAGGTTAGGATATATATCGTTATAGACGTATATAATGTTCCCACCGAGACGTAGGCACCGACATGCAACGAATGTTGTAAAATATTACATCCCAAATGTTAGGTTGCGTTAGGTTAGGATATACAACGTTATAGACGTATATAATCTCCCCATCGAGAAGCAGGCGACGACACGCCAGAATGTTGTAAAATATTACATCCGAGATGTTAGGTTGCCTTAGGTTAGGATATACAATGTTATAGATGTATATAATGTCCCCATCGAGAAGCAGGCGACGACACGCCAGGAATGTTGTAAAATATTACATTCCACATGTTATGTGGCCTTAGGCTAGGATATATAACGTTATAGACATATATAATGTTCCCACCGAGAAGTACGGGTGGACACGCCAGGAATGTTGTCAGCTGTTACATCCGAGATGTTAGGTTGCCTTAGGTTAGGATATATAACGTTATAGACGTATATAATGTACCCATCCAGAAGTAGGCGACGACACGCCAGGAATATTACATCCCAGATGTTAGGTTGCGTTAGGTTAGGATACACAACGTTATAGACGTATATAATGTTCCCATCGAGAAGCAGGCGACAACACGCCAGGAATGATGTAAAATATTACATTCGATATGTTAGGTCGCCTTAGGCTAGGATATATAACGTTATAGATGTATACAACGTTCCCACCGAGAAGTACGGTCCTACACACCAGGCATGTTGTCAACTATTACATCCGAGGTGTTAGGTTGCCTTAGGCTAGGATATATAACGTTATAGACGTATATAATATTCCCACCGAATAATAGGGACCGACGCGTCAGGAATGTTGTAAAATATTACAGCCGAGATGTTAGGTTCCCTTAGGTTAGGATATACAACGTTATGGATGTATATAATGACCCCATCCAGCAGTAGGCGACGACACGCCAGGAATGTTGTAAAATACTACATCCGAGATGTTAGGCTGCCTTAGGTTAGGATATACAAGATTATAGATGTATATAATGTCCCCATCGAGAAGTAGGCGACAACACGCCAGGAATGTTGTAAAATATTACATTCGCTATGTTTGGTTGCCTTAAGTTAGGATATACAATGTTATAGATGTATATAATGTCCCCATCGAGAAGCAGGCGACGACACGCCAGGAATGTTGTAAAATATTACATTCGACATGTTAGGTCGCCTTAGGCTAGGATATATAACGTTATAGACGTATACAATGTTTCCACCGAGAAGTACGGGCCTACATGCCAGGAATGTTGTCAACTATTACATCCGAGATGTTAGGTTGCCTTAGGTTAGGATATATATCGCTATAGACGTATATAATGTTCCCACCGAGACGTAGGGACCGACATTCCAGGAATGTTGTAAAATATTACATCCCAAATGTTAGGTTGCGTTAGGTTAGGATATACAACGTTATAGACGTATATAATGTCCCCATCGAGAAGCAGGAGACGACACGCCAGGAATGTTGTAAAATATTACATTCGACATGTTAGGTCGCTTTAGGCTAGGATATATAACGTTATAGACGTATATAATGTTCCCAAGGAGATGTACGGGCGGACACGCCAGGAATGTTGTCAACTATTACATCCGAAATGTTAGGTTGCCCTACGTTAGGATATATATCGTTATAGACGTATATAATGTTCCTACCGAGACTTGGGGACCGACATGCCAGACATCTTGTAAAATATTACATTCCAGATGTTAGGTTGCTTTAGGTTAGGATATACAACGTTATAGACGTATATAATGTCCCCATCGAGGAGCAGGAGACGACAGGCCAGGAATGTTGTAAAATATTACATTCGACATGTTAGGTCGCCTTAGGCTATGATATATATCGCTATAGACGTATATGATGTTCCCACCGAGAAGTACGGGCTAACACGCCGGGAATGTTTTCAAATATTACACCCGAGATGTTAGGTTCCCTTAGGTTAGGATATATAACGTTATAGACGTATACAATGTCCCTATCCAGAAGTAGGCGACGACACGCCAGGAATATTACATCCCAGATGTTAGGTTGCGTTAGCTTAGGATATACAACGTTATAGACGTATATAATGTTCCCATTGAGAAGCAGGCGGTGAGACGCCAGGAATGATGTAAAATATTACATTCGATATATTAGCTCGACTTAGGCTAGGATATACAACGTTATAGACGTATAGAATGTTCTCACCGAGAAGTACGGGCCTACACGCCAGGAATGTTGTCAACTATTACATCCGAGATGTTAGGTTGCTTTAGGTTAGGATATACAACGTTATAGACGTATATAATGTCCCCATCGAGGAGCAGGAGACGACAGGCCAGGAATGTTGTAAAATATTACATTCGACATATTAGGTCGCCTTAGGCTAGGATATATAGCGTTATAGACGTATATAGTGTTCCCACCGAGAAGTACGGGCTGACACGCCTGGAATGTTGTCAACTATTACATCCGAGATGTTAGTTTGCCTTAGGTTAGCATATATATCGTTATAGACGTATACAATGTTTCCACCGAGAAGTAGGGACCGACATGCCAGGAATGTTGTGAAATATTACATCCGAGATGTTAGGCTGCTTTAGGTTAGGATATACAAGGTTATAGATTTATATAATGTCCCCATCGAGAAGTAGGCGACGACACGCCAGGAATGTTGTAAAATATTACATTTGACATATTAGGTTGCCTTAGACTAGGATATATATCGTTATAGACGTATACAATGTTTCCGCCGAGGAGTAGGGACAGACATGCCAGGAATGTTGTAAAATATTACATCCCAAATGTTAGGTTGCGTTAGGTTAGGATATACAACGTTATAGACGTATACAATGTTCCCACCGAGAAGTACGGGCCTACACGCCAGGAATGTTGTCAACTATTACATCCGAGGTGTTAGGTTGCCTTAGGTTAGGATATATATCGTTATAGACGTATATACTGTTCCCACCGAGACGTAGGCACCGACATGCAAGGAATGTTGTAAAATATTACATCCCAAATGTTAGGTTGCGTTAGGTTAGGATATACAACGTTATAGACTTATATAATCTCCCCATCGAGAAGCAGGCGACGACACGCCAGAATGTTGTAAAATATTACATCCGAGATGTTAGGTTGCCTTAGGCTAGGATATATATCGTTATAGACGTATACAATGTTTCCACCGAGAAGTAGGGACCCATATGCCAGGAATGTTGTAAAATATTACATCCGAGATGTTAGGTTGCCTTAGGTTATGATATATAACGTTATAGACGTATATAATATTCCCACCGAGAAGTAGGGACCGACATGCCAGGAATGTTGTAAAATATTACATCCGAGATGTTAGGTTCCCTTAGGTTTGGATATATATCGTTATAGACGTATATAATGTTCCTACCGAGACTTGGGGACCGACATGTCAGGAATCTTGTAAAATATTACATCCCAGATGTTAGGTTGCTTTAGGTTAGGATATACAACGTTGTAGACGTATATAATGTCCCCATCGAGAAGCAGGCGACGACACGCCAGGAATGTTGTAAAATATGACATTCGACATGTTATGTAGCCTTAGGCTAGGATATATCACGTTATAGACGTATATAATGTTCCCACCGAGAAGTACGGGCGGACACGCCAGGAATGTTGTCAACTATTACATCCGAGATGTTAGGTTGCCTTAGGTTAGGATATATAACGTTATAGACGTATATAATCTCCCCATCCAGAAGTAGGCGACGACACGCCAGGAATATTACATCCCAGATGTTAGGTTGCGTTAGGTTAGGATACACAACGTTATAGACTTATATAATGATCCCATCGAGAAGCAGGCGACGACACGCCAGGAATGATGTAAAATATTACATTCGATACGTTAGGTTGCCTTAGGCTAGGATATATAACGTTATAGACGTATACAATGTTCCCATCGAGAAGTACGGGCCTACACGCCAGGAATGTTGTCAACTATTACATCCGAGGTGCTAGGTTGCCTTGGGTCAGGATATATATCGTTATAGACGTATATAATGTTCCTACCGAGACGTACGCACCGACATGCAAGGAATGTTGTAAAATATTACATCCCAAATGTTAGGTTGCGTTAGGTTAGGATATACAACGTTATAGACGTTTATAATCTCCCCTTCGAGAAGCCGGCGACGACACGCCAGAATGTTGTAAAATATTACATCCGAGATGTTAGGTTGCCTTAGGTTAGGATATACAATGTTATAGATGTATATAATGTCCCCATCGAGAACTAGGCGACGACACACCAGGAATGTTGTAAAATATTACATCCGAGATGTTAGGTTGCCTTAGGCTAGGATATATATCGTTATAGACGTATACAATGTTTCCTCCGAGAAGTAGGGACCGATATGCAAGGAATGTTGTAAAATATTACATCCGAGATGTTAGGTTGCCTTAGGCTAGGATATATATCGTTATAGACGTACACAATGTTTCCACCGAGAAGTAGGGACCGATATGCCAGGAATGTTGTAAAATATTACATCCGAGATGTTAGGTTGCCTTAGGTTATGATATATAACGTTATAGACGTATATAATATTCCCACCGAGAAGTAGGGACCGACATGCCAGGAATGTTTTAAAATATTACATCCGAGATGTTAGGTTCCCTTAGGTTATGGTATATAACGTTATAGACGCATGTAATGTTCCCATCGAGAAGCAGGCGACGACACGCCAGGAATAATGTAAAATATTACATTCGACATGTTAGGTCGCCTTAGGCTAGGATATATATCGTTATAGACGTATACAATGTTCCCACCGAGAAGTACGGGCCTGCACGCCAGGAATGTTGTCAACTATTACATCCGAGGTGTTAGGTTGCCTTAGGTTAGGATATATATCGTTATAGACGTATATAATGTTCCCACCGAGACGTAGGCACCGACATGCAAGGAATGTTGTAAAATATTACATCCCAAATGTTAGGTTGCGTTAGGTTAGGATATACAACGTTATAGACGTATATAATCTCCCCATCGAGAAGCAGGCGACGACACGACAGGAATGTTGTAAAATATTACATCCGAGATGTTAGGTTGCCTTAGGCTAGGATATATAACGTTATAGACGTATATAATATTCCCACCGAAAAATAGGGACCGACGCGTCAGGAATGTTGTAAAATATTACACCCGAGATGTTAGGTTCCCTTAGGTTAGGATATACAACGTTATGGATGTATATAATGACCCCATCCAGAAGTAGGCGACGACACGCCAGGAATGTTGTAAAATACTACATCCGAGATGTTAGGTTGCCTTAGGTTAGGATATATAACGTTATAGACGTATATAATCTCCCCATCCAGAAGTAGGCGACGACACGCCAGGAATATTACATCCCAGATGTTAGGTTGCGTTAGGTTAGGATACACAACGTTATAGACTTATATAATGATCCCATCGAGAAGCAGGCGACGACACGCCAGGAATGATGTAAAATATTACATTCGATACGTTAGGTTGCCTTAGGCTAGGATATATAACGTTATAGACGTATACAATGTTCCCATCGAGAAGTACGGGCCTACACGCCAGGAATGTTGTCAACTATTACATCCGAGGTGCTAGGTTGCCTTGGGTCAGGATATATATCGTTATAGACGTATATAATGTTCCTACCGAGACGTACGCACCGACATGCAAGGAATGTTGTAAAATATTACATCCCAAATGTTAGGTTGCGTTAGGTTAGGATATACAACGTTATAGACGTTTATAATCTCCCCTTCGAGAAGCCGGCGACGACACGCCAGAATGTTGTAAAATATTACATCCGAGATGTTAGGTTGCCTTAGGTTAGGATATACAATGTTATAGATGTATATAATGTCCCCATCGAGAACTAGGCGACGACACACCAGGAATGTTGTAAAATATTACATCCGAGATGTTAGGTTGCCTTAGGCTAGGATATATATCGTTATAGACGTATACAATGTTTCCTCCGAGAAGTAGGGACCGATATGCAAGGAATGTTGTAAAATATTACATCCGAGATGTTAGGTTGCCTTAGGCTAGGATATATATCGTTATAGACGTACACAATGTTTCCACCGAGAAGTAGGGACCGATATGCCAGGAATGTTGTAAAATATTACATCCGAGATGTTAGGTTGCCTTAGGTTATGATATATAACGTTATAGACGTATATAATATTCCCACCGAGAAGTAGGGACCGACATGCCAGGAATGTTTTAAAATATTACATCCGAGATGTTAGGTTCCCTTAGGTTATGGTATATAACGTTATAGACGCATGTAATGTTCCCATCGAGAAGCAGGCGACGACACGCCAGGAATAATGTAAAATATTACATTCGACATGTTAGGTCCCCTTAGGCTAGGATATATATCGTTATAGACGTATACAATGTTCCCACCGAGAAGTACGGGCCTGCACGCCAGGAATGTTGTCAACTATTACATCCGAGGTGTTAGGTTGCCTTAGGTTAGGATATATATCGTTATAGACGTATATAATGTTCCCACCGAGACGTAGGCACCGACATGCAAGGAATGTTGTAAAATATTACATCCCAAATGTTAGGTTGCGTTAGGTTAGGATATACAACGTTATAGACGTATATAATCTCCCCATCGAGAAGCAGGCGACGACACGACAGGAATGTTGTAAAATATTACATTCGACATGTTAGGTTGCCTTAGGCTAGGATATATAACGTTATAGCCGTATATAATGTTCCCACCGAAAAATAGGTCCCGACGCGTCAGGAATGTTGTAAAAGTTTACACTCGAGATGTTAGGTTCCCTTAGGATAGGATATACAACGTTATAGACGTATATAATGTCCCCATTTAGAAGCAGGCGACGACACGCCAGGAATGTTGTCAACTATTACATCCGAGATGTTAGGTTGCCTTAGGCTAGGATATATAATGTTATCGACGTATATAATGTCCCCATCGAGAAGTAGGCGACGACACGCCAGGAATGTTGTAAAATATTACATGCGAGATGTTAGGTTGCCTTAGGCTAGGATATATATCGTTATAGACGTATACAATGTTTCCACCGAGAAGTAGGGACCGATATGCCAGGAATGTTGTAAAATATTACATCCCAGATGTTCGGTTGCCTTAGGTTATGATATATAACGTTATAGACGTATATAATGTTCCCATCGAGAAGCAGGAGACGACACGCCAGGAATGATGTAAAATATTACATACGACATGTTAGGGTCCCTTAGGTTAGGATATATAACGTTATAGACGTATATAATGTTCCCACCGAAAAATAGGAGCCGACGCGCCAGGAATGTTGTAAAATATTACATCCGAGATGTTAGGTTGCCTTAGGCTAGGATATATATCGTTATAGACGTATACAATGTTTCCACCGAGAAGTAGGGACCGATATGCCAGGAATGTTGTAAAATATTACATCCGAGATGTTAGGTTGCCTTAGGCTAGGATATATAACGTTATAGACGTATATAATATTCCCACCGAAAAATAGGGACCGACGCGTCAGGAATGTTGTAAAATATTACACCCGAGATGTTAGGTTCCCTTAGGTTAGGATATACAACGTTATGGATGTATATAATGACCCCATCCAGAAGTAGGCGACGACACGCCAGGAATGTTGTAAAATACTACATCCGAGATGTTAGGCTGCCTTAGGTTAGGATATACAAGATTATAGATGTATATAATGTCCCCATCGAGAAGTAGGCGACAACACGCCAGGAATGTTGTAAAATATTACATTCGCTATGTTTGGTAGCCTTAAGTTAGGATATACAATGTTATAGATGTATATAATGTCCCCATCGAGAAGCAGGCGACGACACGCCAGGAATGTTGTAAAATATTACATTCGACATGTTAGGTGGCCTTAGGCTAGGATATATAACGTTATAGACGTATATAATGTTCCCACCGAGAAGTACGGGCCTACACGCCAGGAATGTTGTCAACTATTACATCCGAGGTGTTAGGTTGCCTTAGGCTAGGATATATAACGTTATAGACGTATATAATATTCCCACCGAAAAATAGGGACCGACGCGTCAGGAATGTTGTAAAATATTACACCCGAGATGTTAGGTTCTCTTAGGTTAGGATATACAACGTTATGGATGTATATAATGACCCCATCCAGAAGTAGGAGACGACACGCCAGGAATGTTGTAAAATACTACATCCGAGATCTTAGGCTGCCTTAGGTTAGGATATACAAGATTATAGATGTATATAATGTCCCCATCGAGAAGTAGGCGACAACACGCCAGGAATGTTGTAAAATATTACATTCGCCATGTTAGGTTGCCTTAGACTAGGATATATAACGTTATAGACGTATATAATTTTCCCACCGAAAAATAGAGGCCGACGCGTCAGGAATGTCGTAAAATATTACATTCGACATGTTAGGTGGCCTTAGACTAGGATATATAACGTTATAGACGTATATAATGTTCCCACCGAAAAGTACGGGCGGACACGCCTGGAATGTTGTCAACTATTACATCCGAGATGTTAGGTTGCCTTAGGTTAGGATATATAACGTTATAGACGTATACAATGTTCCCACCGAGAAGTAGGCGACGACACGCCAGGAATATTACATCCCAGATGTTAGGTTGCGTTAGGTTAGGATACACAACGTTATAGACGTATATAATGTTCCCATCGAGGAGCAGGCGACGACACGCCAGGAATGATGTAAAATATTACATTCGAAATGTTAGGTGGCCTTAGGCTAGGATATATAACGTTATAGACGTATATAAGGTTCCCACCGAGAAGTACGGGCGGACACGCTAGGAATGTTGTCAACTATTACATCCGAGATGTTAGGTTGCCTTAGGTTAGGATATATAACGTTATAGACGTATATAATGTCACCATCCAGAGGTAGGCGACGACACGCCAGGAATATTACATCCCAGATGTTAGGTTGCGTTAGGTTAGGCTACACAACGTTATAGTCGTATATAATGTTCCCATCGAGAAGCAGGCGACGACACGCCACGAATGATGTAAAATATTACATTCGATATGTTAGGTGGCCTTAGGCTAGGATATATAACGTTATAGACGTATACAATGTTCCCACCGAAAAGTACGGGCGGACACGCCTGGAATGTTGTCAACTATTACATCCGAGATGTTAGGTTGCCTTAGGTTAGGATATATATCGTTATAGACGTATATAATGTTCCCACCGAGACGTAGGCACCGACATGCAAGGAATGTTGTAAAATATTACATCCCAAATGTTAGGTTGCGTTAGGTTAGGATATACAACGTTATAGACGTATATAATCTCCCCATCGAGAAGCAGGCGACGACACGACAGGAATGTTGTAAAATATTACATTCGACATGTTAGGTTGCCTTAGGCTAGGATATATAACGTTATAGCCGTATATAATGTTCCCACCGAAAAATAGGGCCCGACGCGTCAGGAATGTTGTAAAAGTTTACACTCGAGATGTTAGGTTCCCTTAGGATAGGATATACAACGTTATAGACGTATATAATGTCCCCATCTAGAAGCAGGCGACGACACGCCAGGAATGTTGTCAACTATTACATCCCAGATGTTAGGTTGCCTTAGGCTAGGATATATAATGTTATCGACGTATATAATGTCCCCATCGAGAAGTAGGCGACGACACGCCAGGAATGTTGTAAAATATTACATGCGAGATGTTAGGTTGCCTTAGGCTAGGATATATATCGTTATAGACGTATACAATGTTTCCACCGAGAAGTAGGGACCGATATGCCAGGAATGTTGTAAAATATTACATCCCAGATGTTCGGTTGCCTTAGGTTATGATATATAACGTTATAGACGTATATAATGTTCCCATCGAGAAGCAGGAGACGACACGCCAGGAATGATGTAAAATATTACATTCGACATGTTAGGTCGCCTTAGGCTAGGATATATAACGTTATAGGCGTATACAATGTTCCCACCGAGAATGTACGGGCCTACATGCCAGGAATGTGGTCACCTATTACATCCGAGGTGTTAGGTTGCCTTGGGTTAGGATATATATCGTTATAGACGTATATAATGTTCCCACCGAGACGTAGGCACCGACATGCAAGGAGTGTTGTAAAATGTTACATCCCAAATGTTAGGTTGCGTTAGGTTATAATATACAACGTTATAGACGTATACAATCTCCCCATCGAGAAGCCGGCGACGACACGCCAGAATGTTGTAAAATATTACATCCGAGATGTTAGGTTGCCTTAGGCTAGGATATATATCGTTATAGACGTATACAATGTTTCCTCCGAGAAGTAGGGACCGATATGCAAGGAATGTTGTAAAATATTACATCCGAGATGTTAGGTTGCCTTAGGCTAGGATATATATCGTTATAGACGTACACAATGTTTCCACCGAGAAGTAGGGACCGATATGCCAGGAATGTTGTAAAATATTACATCCGAGATGTTAGGTTGCCTTAGGTTATGATATATAACGTTATAGACGTATATAATATTCCCACCGAGAAGTAGGGACCGACATGCCAGGAATGTTTTAAAATATTACATCCGAGATGTTAGGTTCCCTTAGGTTATGGTATATAACGTTATAGACGCATGTAATGTTCCCATCGAGAAGCAGGCGACGACACGCCAGGAATGATGTAAAATATTACATTCGACATGTTAGGTCGCCTTAGGCTAGGATATATAACGTTATAGGCGTATACAATGTTCCCACCGAGAAGTACGGGCCTACATGCCAGGAATGTGGTCACCTATTACATCCGAGGTGTTAGGTTGCCTTGGGTTAGGATATATATCGTTATAGACGTATATAATGTTCCCACCGAGACGTAGGCACCGACATGCAAGGAGTGTTGTAAAATGTTACATCCCAAATGTTAGGTTGCGTTAGGTTATAATATACAACGTTATAGACGTATATAATCTCCCCATCGAGAAGCCGGCGACGACACGCCAGAATGTTGTAAAATATTACATCCGAGATGTTAGGTTGCCTTAGGTTAGGATATACAATGTTATAGATGTATATTATGTCCCCATCGAGAAGCAGTCGACGACACGCCAGGAATGTTGTAAAATATTACAGTCGACATGTTAGGTTGCCTTAGACTAGGATATATAACGTTATAGATGTATATAATGTTCCCACCGAGAAGTACGGGCGGACACGCCAGGAATTTTGCCAACTATTACATCCGAGATGTTAGGTTGCCTTAGGTTAGGATATACAATGTTATAGATGTATATAATGTCCCCATCGAGAAGTAGGCGACGACACGCCAGGAATGTTGTAAAATATTACATCCGAGATGTTAGGTTGCCTTAGGCTAGTATATATATCGTTATAGACGTATACAATGTTTCCTCCGAGAAGTAGGGACCGATATGCAAGGAATGTTGTAAAATATTACATCCGAGATGTTAGGTTGCCTTAGGCTAGGATATATATCGTTATAGACGTACACAATGTTTCCACCGAGAAGTAGGGACCGATATGCCAGGAATGTTGTAAAATATTACATCCGAGATGTTAGGTTGCCTTAGGTTATGATATATAACGTTATAGACGTATATAATATTCCCACCGAGAAGTAGGGACCGACATGCCAGGAATGTTTTAAAATATTACATCCGAGATGTTAGGTTCCCATAGGTTATGGTATATAACGTTATAGACGCATGTAATGTTCCCATCGAGAAGTAGGCGACGACACGCCAGGAATGATGTAAAATATTGCATTCGACATGTTAGGTCGCCTTAGGCTAGGATATATATCGTTATAGACGTATACAATGTTCCCACCGAGAAGTACGGGCCTGCACGCCAGGAATGTTGTCAACTATTACATCCGAGGTGTTAGGTTGCCTTAGGTTAGGATATATCTCGTTATAGACGTATATAATGTTCCCACCGAGACGTAGGCACCGACATGCAAGGAATGTTGTAAAATATTACATCCCAAATGTTAGGTTGCGTTAGGTTAGGATATACAACGTTATAGACGTATATAATCTCCCCATCGAGAAGCAGGCGACGACACGACAGGAATGTTGTAAAATATTACATTCGACATGTTAGGTTGCCTTAGGCTAGGATATATAACGTTATAGCCGTATATAATGTTCCCACCGAAAAATAGGGCCCGACGCGTCAGGAATGTTGTAAAAGTTTACACTCGAGATGTTAGGTTCCCTTAGGATAGGATATACAACGTTATAGACGTATATAATGTCCCCATCGAGAAGCAGGCTACGACTCGCCAGGAATGTTGTAAAATATTACATACGACATGTTAGGGACCCTTAGGTTAGGATATATAACGTTATAGACGTATATAATGTTCCCACCGAAAAATAGGAGCCGACGCGCCAGGAATGTTGTAAAATATTACATCCGAGATGTTAGGTTGCCTTAGGCTAGGATATATATCGTTATAGACGTATACAATGTTTCCACCGAGAAGTAGGGACCGATATGCCAGGAATGTTGTAAAATATTACATCCGAGATGTTAGGTTGCCTTAGGCTAGGATATATAACGTTATAGACGTATATAATATTCCCACCGAAAAATAGGGACCGACGCGTCAGGAATGTTGTAAAATATTACACCCGAGATGTTAGGTTCCCTTAGGTTAGGATATACAACGTTATGGATGTATATAATGACCCCATCCAGAAGTAGGCGACGACACGCCAGGAATGTTGTAAAATACTACATCCGAGATGTTAGGCTGCCTTAGGTTAGGATATACAAGATTATAGATGTATATAATGTCCCCATCGAGAAGTAGGCGACAACACGCCAGGAATGTTGTAAAACATTACATTCGCTATGTTTGGTAGCCTTAAGTTAGGATATACAATGTTATAGATGTATATAATGTCCCCATCGAGAAGCAGGCGACGACACGCCAGGAATGTTGTAAAATATTACATTCGACATGTTAGGTGGCCTTAGGCTAGGATATATAACGTTATAGACGTATATAATGTTCCCACCGAGAAGTACGGGCCTACACGCCAGGAATGTTGTCAACTATTACATCCGAGGTGTTAGGTTGCCTTAGGCTAGGATATATAACGTTATAGACGTATATAATATTCCCACCGAAAAATAGGGACCGACGCGTCAGGAATGTTGTAAAATATTACACCCGAGATGTTAGGTTCTCTTAGGTTAGGATATACAACGTTATGGATGTATATAATGACCCCATCCAGAAGTAGGAGACGACACGCCAGGAATGTTGTAAAATACTACATCCGAGATCTTAGGCTGCCTTAGGTTAGGATATACAAGATTATAGATGTATCTAATGTCCCCATCGAGAAGTAGGCGACAACACGCCAGGAATGTTGTAAAATATTACATTCGCCATGTTAGGTTGCCTTAGACTAGGATATATAACGTTATAGACGTATATAATTTTCCCACCGAAAAATAGAGGCCGACGCGTCAGGAATGTCGTAAAATATTACATTCGACATGTTAGGTGGCCTTAGACTAGGATATATAACGTTATAGACGTATATAATGTTCCCACCGAAAAGTACGGGCGGACACGCCTGGAATGTTGTCAACTATTACATCCGAGATGTTAGGTTGCCTTAGGTTAGGATATATAACGTTATAGACGTATACAATGTTCCCACCGAGAAGTACGGGCCTACACGCCAGGAATGTTGTCAACTATTACATCGGAGGTGTTAGGTTGCCTTAGGTTAGGATATATATCGTTATAGACGTATATAATCTCCCCATCGAGAAGCAGGCGACGACACGCCAGAATGTTGTAAAATATTACATCCGAGATGTTAGGTTGCCTTAGGTTAGGATATATAACGTTATAGATGTATATAATGTCCCCATCCAGAAGTAGGCGACGACACGCCAGGAATATTACATCCCAGATGTTAGGTTGCGTTAGGTTAGGATACACAACGTTATAGACGTATATAATGTTCCCATCGAGAAGCAGGCGACGACACGCCAGGAATGATGTAAAATATTACATTCGAAATGTTAGGTGGCCTTAGGCTAGGATATATAACGTTATAGACGTATATAAGGTTCCCACCGAGAAGTACGGGCGGACACGCTAGGAATGTTGTCAACTATTACATCCGAGATGATAGGTTGCCTTAGGTTAGGATATATAACGTTATAGACGTATATAATGTCACCATCCAGAGGTAGGCGACGACACGCCAGGAATATTACATCCCAGATGTTAGGTTGCGTTAGGTTAGGCTACACAACGTTATAGTCGTATATAATGTTCCCATCGAGAAGCAGGCGACGACACGCCACGAATGATGTAAAATATTACATTCGATATGTTAGGTGGCCTTAGGCTAGGATATATAACGTTATAGACGTATACAATGTTCCCACCGAAAAGTACGGGCGGACACGCCTGGAATGTTGTCAACTATTACATCCGAGATGTTAGGTTGTCTTAGGTTAGGATATATATCGTTATAGACGTATACAATGTTTCCACCGAGAAGTAGGGACCGACATGCCAGGAATGCTGTAAAATATTACATCCGAGATGTTAGGTTCCCTTAGGTTAGGATATACAATGTTATAGAAGTATAGAATGTTCCCATCGAGAAGCAGGCGACGACACGCCAGGAATGTTGTAAAATATTACATTCGACATGTTATGTGGCCTTAGGCTAGGATATATCACGTTATAGACGTATATAATGTTCCCACCGAGAAGTACGGTTGGACACGCCAGGAATGTTTTCAACTATTACATCCGAGATGTTATGTTGCCTTAGGTTAGGATATATATCGTTATAGACGTATATAATGTTCCCACCGAGACGTAGGCACCGACGTGCCAGGAATGTTGTAAAATATTACATCCCAAATGTTAGGTTGCGTTAGGTTAGGATATACAACGTTATAGACGTATATAATCTCCCCATCGAGAAGCAGGCGACGACACGCCAGAATGATGTAAAATATTACATCCGAGATGTTAGGTTGCCTTAGGTTAGGATATACAATGTTATATATGTATATAATCTCCCCATCGAGAAGCAGGCGACGACACGCCAGAATGTTGTAAAATATTACATCCGAGATGTTAGGTTGCCTTAGGTTAGGATATACAATGTTATAGATGTATATAATGTCCCCATCGAGAAGTAGGCGACGACACGCCAGGAATGTTGTAAAATATTACTTTCGACATGTTAGGTTGCCTAGACTAGGATATATAACGTTATAGACGTATATAATGTTCCCACCGAAAAATAGGAGCCGACGCGTCAGGAATGTTGTAAAATATTACACCCGAGATGTTATGTTGCATTACGTTAGGATTTATGACGTTATAGACGTATATAATGTTCCCACCGAAAAGTAGGAACCGACGAGCCAGGAATGTTGTAAAGTATTACATCCGAGAAGTTAGGTTGCCTTAGGTTATGTTATATAACGTTATAGACGTATATAATATTCCCACCGAGAAGTAGGGACCGACATGCCAGAAATGTTGTAAAATATTACATCCGAGAAGTTAGGTTGCCTTAGGTTATGATATATGACGTTATAGACGTATATAATATTCCCACCGAGAAGTAGGGACCGACACGCCAGGAATGTTGTAAAATATTACATTCGACATGTTAGGTCGCCCTAGGCTAGGATATATAACGTTATAGATGTACGTAATGTTCCCACCGAGAAGTAAGGGCGGACACGCCAGGAAAGTTGTCAACTATTACTTCCGAGATGTTAGGTTGCCTTAGGTTAGGACATATATCGTTATAGACGTATATAATGTTCCCACCGAAACGTAGGGACCAACATGCCAGGAATGCTGTAAAATATTACATCCCAGACGTTAGGTTGCGTTAGGTTAGGATATACAACGATATAGACGAATATAATGTCCCCATCGAGAAGCAGGCGACGACACGCCAGAAATGTTGTAAAATATTACATCCGAGATGTTAGGTTACCTTAGGCTAGGATATATAACGTTATAGACGTGTATTATGTTCCCACCGAGAAATAGGGGCCGACGCGTCAGGAATGTTATAAAATATTACACCCGAGATGTTAGGTTGCTTTAGGTTAGGATATATATCGTTATAGACGTATATAGTGTCCCCATCGAGAAGCAGGCGACGATACGCCAGGACTGTTGTAAAATATTACATCCAAGATTTCATGTTGCCTTACGTTAGGATATGTATCGTTATAGACGTATATAATGTTCCCACCGAGAAGTTCGGGCCGACACGCCAGGAATGTTATCAACTATTACATCCGAGATGTTAGATTGCCTTAGGTTAGAGTATACAACGCTATGGACGTATATAATGTCCCCATCGGGAAGTAGGGGCCGTCACGACTGGACTGTTGTAAAATATTACGGTAGAAATGTTAGGTTGCCTTAGGTTATGATATATAACGTTATAGACATATATAATGTTCTCAGCGAGGAATAGGGGCCGACGCGTCAGGAATGTTGTAAAATATTACACCCGAGATGTTAGATTCCCTTAAGTTAGGATATACAAAGATATAGATGTATATAATGTCCCCATCGAGAAGCAGGCGACGACACGCCAGGAATGTTGTAAAATATTACATTCGACATGTTAGGTTGCCTTAGACTGGGATATATAACGTTATAGACATATATAATGTTCCCACCGAAAAATAGGGGCCGACGCGTCAGGAATGTTGTAAAATATTACATCCGAGATGTTAGGTTGCCTTAGGTTATGATATATAACGTTATAGACGTATATAATATTCCCACCGAGAGGTAGGGACTGACATGCCAGGAATGTTGTAAAATATTACATTCGGCATGTTAGGTTGCCTTAGACTAGGATATATAACGTTATAGGCGTATACAATGTTCCCACCGAGAATGTACGGGCCTACATGCCAGGAATGTGGTCACCTATTACATCCGAGGTGTTAGGTTGCCTTGGGTTAGGATATATATCGTTATAGACGTATATAATGTTCCCACCGAGACGTAGGCACCGACATGCAAGGAGTGTTGTAAAATGTTACATCCCAAATGTTAGGTTGCGTTAGGTTATAATATACAACGTTATAGACGTATACAATCTCCCCATCGAGAAGCCGGCGACGACACGCCAGAATGTTGTAAAATATTACATCCGAGATGTTAGGTTGCCTTAGGCTAGGATATATATCGTTATAGACGTATACAATGTTTCCTCCGAGAAGTAGGGACCGATATGCAAGGAATGTTGTAAAATATTACATCCGAGATGTTAGGTTGCCTTAGGCTAGGATATATATCGTTATAGACGTACACAATGTTTCCACCGAGAAGTAGGGACCGATATGCCAGGAATGTTGTAAAATATTACATCCGAGATGTTAGGTTGCCTTAGGTTATGATATATAACGTTATAGACGTATATAATATTCCCACCGAGAAGTAGGGACCGACATGCCAGGAATGTTTTAAAAATTACATCCGAGATGTTAGGTTCCCTTAGGTTATGGTATATAACGTTATAGACGCATGTAATGTTCCCATCGAGAAGCAGGCGACGACACGCCAGGAATGATGTAAAATATTACATTCGACATGTTAGGTCGCCTTAGGCTAGGATATATAACGTTATAGGCGTATACAATGTTCCCACCGAGAAGTACGGGCCTACATGCCAGGATTGTGGTCACCTATTACATCCGAGGTGTTAGGTTGCCTTGGGTTAGGATATATATCGTTATAGACGTATATAATGTTCCCACCGAGACGTAGGCACCGACATGCAAGGAGTGTTGTAAAATGTTACATCCCAAATGTTAGGTTGCGTTAGGTTATAATATACAACGTTATAGACGTATATAATCTCCCCATCGAGAAGCCGGCGACGACACGCCAGAATGTTGTAAAATATTACATCCGAGATGTTAGGTTGCCTTAGGTTAGGATATACAATGTTATAGATGTATATTATGTCCCCATCGAGAAGCAGTCGACGACACGCCAGGAATGTTGTAAAATATTACAGTCGACATGTTAGGTTGCCTTAGACTAGGATATATAACGTTATAGACGTATATAATGTTCCCACCGAGAAGTACGGGCGGACACGCCAGGAATTTTGCCAACTATTACATCCGAGATGTTAGGTTGCCTTAGGTTAGGATATACAATGTTATAGATGTATATAATGTCCCCATCGAGAAGTAGGCGACGACACGCCAGGAATGTTGTAAAATATTACATCCGAGATGTTAGGTTGCCTTAGGCTAGTATATATATCGTTATAGACGTATACAATGTTTCCTCCGAGAAGTAGGGACCGATATGCAAGGAATGTTGTAAAATATTACATCCGAGATGTTAGGTTGCCTTAGGCTAGGATATATATCGTTATAGACGTACACAATGTTTCCACCGAGAAGTAGGGACCGATATGCCAGGAATGTTGTAAAATATTACATCCGAGATGTTAGGTTGCCTTAGGTTATGATATATAACGTTATAGACGTATATAATATTCCCACCGAGAAGTAGGAACCGACATGCCAGGAATGTTTTAAAATATTACATCCGAGATGTTAGGTTCCCATAGGTTATGGTATATAACGTTATAGACGCATGTAATGTTCCCATCGAGAAGTAGGCGACGACACGCCAGGAATGATGTAAAATATTGCATTCGACATGTTAGGTCGCCTTAGGCTAGGATATATATCGTTATAGACGTATACAATGTTCCCACCGAGAAGTACGGGCCTGCACGCCAGGAATGTTGTCAACTATTACATCCGAGGTGTTAGGTTGCCTTAGGTTAGGATATATCTCGTTATAGACGTATATAATGTTCCCACCGAGACGTAGGCACCGACATGCAAGGAATGTTGTAAAATATTACATCCCAAATGTTAGGTTGCGTTAGGTTAGGATATACAACGTTATAGACGTATATAATCTCCCCATCGAGAAGCAGGCGACGACACGACAGGAATGTTGTAAAATATTACATTCGACATGTTAGGTTGCCTTAGGCTAGGATATATAACGTTATAGCCGTATATAATGTTCCCACCGAAAAATAGGGCCCGACGCGTCAGGAATGTTGTAAAAGTTTACACTCGAGATGTTAGGTTCCCTTAGGATAGGATATACAACGTTATAGACGTATATAATGTCCCCATCGAGAAGCAGGCTACGACTCGCCAGGAATGTTGTAAAATATTACATACGACATGTTAGGGTCCCTTAGGTTAGGATATATAACGTTATAGACGTATATAATGTTCCCACCGAAAAATAGGAGCCGACGCGCCAAGAATGTTGTAAAATATTACATCCGAGATGTTAAGTTGCCTTAGGCTAGGATATATATCGTTATAGACGTATACAATGTTTCCACCGAGAAGTAGGGACCGATATGCCAGGAATGTTGTAAAATATTACATCCGAGATGTTAGGTTGCCTTAGGCTAGGATATATAACGTTATAGACGTATATAATATTCCCACCGAAAAATAGGGACCGACGCGTCAGGAATGTTGTAAAATATTACACCCGAGATGTTAGGTTCCCTTAGGTTAGGATATACAACGTTATGGATGTATATAATGACCCCATCCAGAAGTAGGCGACGACACGCCAGGAATGTTGTAAAATACTACATCCGAGATGTTAGGCTGCCTTAGGTTAGGATATACAAGATTATAGATGTATATAATGTCCCCATCGAGAAGTAGGCGACAACACGCCAGGAATGTTGTAAAATATTACATTCGCTATGTTTGGTAGCCTTAAGTTAGGATATACAATGTTATAGATGTATATAATGTCCCCATCGAGAAGCAGGCGACGACACGCCAGGAATGTTGTAAAATATTACATTCGACATGTTAGGTGGCCTTAGGCTAGGATATATAACGTTATAGACGTATATAATGTTCCCACCGAGAAGTACGGGCCTACACGCCAGGAATGTTGTCAACTATTACATCCGAGGTGTTAGGTTGCCTTAGGCTAGGATATATAACGTTATAGACGTATATAATATTCCCACCGAAAAATAGGGACCGACGCGTCAGGAATGTTGTAAAATATTACACCCGAGATGTTAGGTTCTCTTAGGTTAGGATATACAACGTTATGGATGTATATAATGACCCCATCCAGAAGTAGGAGACGACACGCCAGGAATGTTGTAAAATACTACATCCGAGATCTTAGGCTGCCTTAGGTTAGGATATACAAGATTATAGATGTATCTAATGTCCCCATCGAGAAGTAGGCGACAACACGCCAGGAATGTTGTAAAATATTACATTCGCCATGTTAGGTTGCCTTAGACTAGGATATATAACGTTATAGACGTATATAATTTTCCCACCGAAAAATAGAGGCCGACGCGTCAGGAATGTCGTAAAATATTACATTCGACATGTTAGGTGGCCTTAGACTAGGATATATAACGTTATAGACGTATATAATGTTCCCACCGAAAAGTACGGGCGGACACGCCTGGAATGTTGTCAACTATTACATCCGAGATGTTAGGTTGCCTTAGGTTAGGATATATAACGTTATAGACGTATACAATGTTCCCACCGAAAAGTACGGGCGGACACGCCTGGAATGTTGTCAACTATTACATCCGAGATGTTAGGTTGCCTTAGGTTAGGATATATATCGTTATAGACGTATACAATGTTTCCACCGAGAAGTAGGGACCGACATGCCAGGAATGCTGTAAAATATTACATCCGAGATGTTAGGTTCCCTTAGGTTAGGATATACAATGTTATAGAAGTATAGAATGTTCCCATCGAGAAGCAGGCGACGACACGCCAGGAATGTTGTAAAATATTACATTCGACATGTTATGTGGCCTTAGGCTAGGATATATCACGTTATAGACGTATATAATGTTCCCACCGAGAAGTACGGTTGGACACGCCAGGAATGTTTTCAACTATTACATCCGAGATGTTATGTTGCCTTAGGTTAGGATATATATCGTTATAGACGTATATAATGTTCCCACCGAGACGTAGGCACCGACGTGCCAGGAATGTTGTAAAATATTACATCCCAAATGTTAGGTTGCGTTAGGTTAGGATATACAACGTTATAGACGTATATAATCTCCCCATCGAGAAGCAGGCGACGACACGCCAGAATGATGTAAAATATTACATCCGAGATGTTAGGTTGCCTTAGGTTAGGATATACAATGTTATAGATGTATATAATCTCCCCATCGAGAAGCAGGAGACGACACGCCAGAATGTTGTAAAATATTACATCCGAGATGTTAGGTTGCCTTAGGTTAGGATATACAATGTTATAGATGTATATAATGTCCCCATCGAGAAGTAGGCGACGACACGCCAGGAATGTTGTAAAATATTACTTTCGACATGTTAGGTTGCCTAGACTAGGATATATAACGTTATAGACGTATATAATGTTCCCACCGAAAAATAGGGGCCGACGCGTCAGGAATGTTGTAAAATATTACACCCGAGATGTTATGTTGCATTACGTTAGGATTTATGACGCTATAGACGTATATAATGTTCCCACCGAAAAGTAGGAACCGACGAGCCAGGAATGTTGTAAAGTATTACATCCGAGAAGTTAGGTTGCCTTAGGTTATGTTATATAACGTTATAGACGTATATAATATTCCCACCGAGAAGTAGGGACCGACATGCCAGAAATGTTGTAAAATATTACATCCGAGAAGTTAGGTTGCCTTAGGTTATGATATATAACGTTATAGACGTATATAATATTCCCACCGAGAAGTAGGGACCGACACGCCAGGAATGTTGTAAAATATTACATTCGACATGTTAGGTCGCCTTAGGCTAGGATATATAACGTTATAGATGTACGTAATGTTCCCACCGAGAAGTAAGGGCGGACACGCCAGGAAAGTTGTCAACTATTACTTCCGAGATGTTAGGTTGCCTTAGGTTAGGACATATATCGTTATAGACGTATATAATGTTCCCACCGAAACGTAGGGACCAACATGCCAGGAATGCTGTAAAATATTACATCCCAGACGTTAGGTTGCGTTAGGTTAGGATATACAACGATATAGACGAATATAATGTCCCCATCGAGAAGCAGGCGACGACACGCCAGAAATGTTGTAAAATATTACATCCGAGATGTTAGGTTACCTTAGGCTAGGATATATAACGTTATAGACGTGTATTATGTTCCCACCGAGAAATAGGGGCCGACGCGTCAGGAATGTTATAAAATATTACACCCGAGATGTTAGGTTGCTTTAGGTTAGGATATATATCGTTATAGACGTATATAGTGTCCCCATCGAGAAGCAGGCGACGATACGCCAGGACTGTTGTAAAATATTACATCCAAGATTTCATGTTGCCTTACGTTAGGATATGTATCGTTATAGACGTATATAATGTTCCCACCGAGAAGTTCGGGCCGACACGCCAGGAATGTTATCAACTATTACATCCGAGATGTTAGATTGCCTTAGGTTAGAGTATACAACGCTATGGACGTATATAATGTCCCCATCGGGAAGTAGGGGCCGTCACGACAGGAATGTTGTAAAATATTACGGTAGAAATGTTAGGTTGCCTTAGGTTATGATATATAACGTTATAGACATATATAATGTTCTCAGCGAGGAATAGGGGCCGACGCGTCAGGAATGTTGTAAAATATTACACCCGAGATGTTAGGTTCCCTTAAGTTAGGATATACAAAGATATAGATGTATATAATGTCCCCATCGAGAAGCAGGCGACGACACGCCAGGAATGTTGTAAAATATTACATTCGACATGTTAGGTTGCCTTAGACTAGGATATATAACGTTATAGACGTATATAATGTTCCCACCGAAAAATAGGGGCCGACGCGTCAGGAATGTTGTAAAATATTACATTTGACATCTTAGGTGGCCTTAGGCTAGGATATATAACGTTATAGACGTATGTAATGTTACCACCGGGAAGTACGGGCCTACACGCCAGGAATGTTGTGAACTATTACATCCGAGGTGTTAGGTTGCCTTAGGTTAGGATATCTATCGTTATAGACGTATATAATGTTCCCACCGAGACGTAGGCACCGACATGCCAGGAATGTTGTAAAATATTACATCCCAAATGTTAGGTTGCGTTAGGTTAGGATATACAACGTTATAGACGTATATAATGTCCCCATCGAGAAGCTGGCAACGACACGCCAGAATGTTGTAAAATATTACATCCGAGATGTTAGGTTGCCTTAGGTTAGGATATACAAGGTTATAGATGTATATAATGTCCCCAGCGAGAAGTAGGCGACGACACGCCAGGAATGTTGTAAAATATTACATTCGACATGTTAGGTTGCCTTGGACTAGGATATACAACGTTATAGACGTATACAATGTTTCCGCCGAGAAGTACGGTCGGACACGCCAGGAATGTTGTCAACTATTACATCCGAGATGTTAGGTTGCCTTAGGTTAGGATATATAACGTTATAGACGTATATAATCTCCCCATGCAGAAGTAGGCGACGACACGCCAGGAATATTACATCCCAGATGTTAGGTTGCGTTAGGTTAGGATATACAACGTTATAGACTTATATAATGTCCCTATCGAGAAGCAGGCGACGACGTGTCATGAATGTTGTAAAATATTACACCCGAGATGTTAGATTCCCTTAGGTTAGGATATATAACGTTATAGACGTATATAATGTTCCCACCGAAAAATAGGAGCCGACGCGCCAGGAATGTTGTAAAATATTACATCCGAGATGTTAGGTTGCCTTAGGCTATGATATATATCGCTATAGACGTATATGATGTTCCCACCGAGAAGTACGGGCTAACACGCCGGGAATGTTTTCAAATATTACACCCGAGATGTTAGGTTCCCTTAGGTTAGGATATATAACGTTATAGACGTATATAATGTCCCTATCCAGAAGTAGGCGACGACACGCCAGGAATATTACATCCCAGATGTTAGGTTGCGATAGGTTAGGATATACAACGTTATAGACGTATATAATGTTCCCATTGAGAAGCAGGCGATGAGATGCCAGGAATGATGTAAAATATTACATTCGATATATTAGGTCGCCTTAGGCTAGGATATACAACGTTATAGACGTATAGAATGTTCCCACCGAGAAGTACGGGCCTACACGCCAGGAATGTTGTCAACTATTACATCCGAGATGTTAGGTTGCTTTAGGTTAGGATATATAACGTTATAGACGTATATAATGTCCCCATCGAGGAGCAGGAGACGACAGGCCAGGAATGTTGTAAAATATTACATTCGACATGTTAGGTCGCCTTAGGCTAGGATATATAGCGTTATAGACGTATATAATGTTCCCACCGAGAAGTACGGGCTGACACGACTGGAATGTTGTCAACTATTACATCCGAGATGTTAGTTTGCCTTAGGTTAGCATATATATCGTTATAGACGTATACAATGTTTCCACCGAGAAGTAGGGACCGACATGCCAGGAATGTTGTGAAATATTACATCCGAGATGTTAGGCTGCTTTAGGTTAGGATATACAAGGTTATAGATTTATATAATGTCGCCATCGAGAAGTAGGCGACGACACGCCAGGAATGTTGTAAAATATTACATTTGACATATTAGGTTGCCTTAGACTAGGATATATATCGTTATAGACGTATACAATGTTCCCACCGAGACGTAGGCACCGACATGCCAGGAATGTTGTAAAATATTACATCCGAGAAGTTAGGTTGCCTTAGGTTATGATATATAACGTTATAGACGTATATAATATTCCCACCGAGAAGTAGGGACCGACATGCCAGGAATGTTGTAAAATATTACATCCGAGATGTTAGGTTCCCTTACGTTTGGATATATATCGTTATAGACGTATATAATGTTCCTACCAAGACTTGGGGACCGACATGCCAGGAATCTTGTAAAATATTACATCCCAGATGTTAGGTTGCGTTAAGTTAGGATATACAACATTGTAGACGTATATAATGTCGCCATCGAGAAGCAGGAGACGACACGCCAGAATGTTGTAAAATATTACATCCGAGATGTTAGGTTGCCTTAGGCTAGGATATATATCGTTATAGACGTATACAATGTTTCCACCGAGAAGTAGGGACCGATATGCCAGGAATGTTGTAAAATATTTCATCCGAGATGTTAGGTTGCCTTGGGTTAGGATATACAATGTTATAGATGTATATAATGTCCCCATCGAGAAGTAGGCGACGACACGCCAGGAATGATGTAAAATATTACATTCGACATGTTAGGTTGCCTTATGCTAGGATATATTATGTTACCGACGTATATAATGTCCCCATCGAGAAGTAGGCGATGACACGCCAGGAATGTTGTAAAGTATTACATTCGACATGTTAGGTATCCTTAGGCTAGGATATATAACGTTATAGACGTATATAATGTTCCCACCGAAAAATAGGGGCCGACGCGTCAGGAATGTTGTAAAATATTACACCCGAGATGTTAGGTTCCCTTAGGTTAGGATATACAACGTTATAGACGTATAGTATGTTCCCACCGAGATGTAGGGACCGACATGCCAGGAATGTTGTAAAATATTACATCCGAGATGTTAGGTTGCGGTAGGTTAGGATATGCAACGTTATAGACGTATATAATGTCCCCATCGAGAAGCAGGCGAAGACACGCCAGGAATGTTATAAAATATTACATTCGAGATGTTAGGTTGCCTTAGGCTGGGATATATATCGTTATAGACGTATACAATGTTTACACCGATAAGTAGGGACCGATATGCCAGGAATGTTGTAAAATATTCCATCCGAGATGTTAGGTTGCCTTGGGTTAGGATATACAATGTTATAGATGTATATAATGTCCCCACCGAGATGTAGAGACCGATATGCCAGGAATGTTGTAAAATATTACATCCGAGAAGTTAGGTTGCCTTAGGTTATGATATATAACGTTATAGACGTATATAATTTTCCCACCGAGAAGTAGGGACCGAAATGCCAGGAATGTTGTAAAATATTACATCCGAGATGTTTGGTTGCGGTAGGTTAGGATATACAACGTTATAGACGTATATAATGTCCCCATCGAGAAGCAGGCAACGACACGCCAGGAATGTTGTAAAATATTCCATCCGAGATGTTAGGTTGCCTTGGGTTAGGATATACAATGTTATAGATGTATATAATGTTCCCATCGAGAAGTAGGCGACGACACGCCAGGAATGTTGTAAAATATTACATTCGACATGTTAGGTTGCCTTAGGCTAGGATATATAACGTTATAGACGTATATAATGTCCCCATCGAGAAGTAGGCGACGACACGCCAGGAATGTTGTAAAATATTACATGCGAGATGTTAGGTTGCCTTAGGCTAGGATATATATCGTTATAGACGTATACAATGTTTCCACCGAGAAGTAGGGACCGATATGCCAGGAATGTTGTAAAATATTACATCCCAGATGTTCGGTTGCCTTAGGTTATGATATATAACGTTATAGACGTATATAATGTTCCCATCGAGAAGCAGGCGACGACACGCCAGGAATGATGTAAAATATTACATTCGACATGTTAGGTCGCCTTAGGCTAGGATATATAACGTTATAGGCGTATACAATGTTCCCACCGAGAAGTACGGGCCTACATGCCAGGATTGTGGTCAACTATTACATCCGAGGTGTTAGGTTGCCTTGGGATAGGATATATATCGTTATAGACGTATATAATGTTCCCACCGAGACGTAGGCACCGACATGCAAGGAGTGTTGTAAAATATTACATCCCAAATGTTAGGTTGCGTTAGGTTAGGATATACAACGTTATAGACGTATATAATCTCCCCATCGAAAAGCCGGCGACGACACGCCAGAATGTTGTAAAATATTACATCCGAGATGTTAGGTTGCCTTAGGTTAGGATATACAATGTTATAGATGTATATTATGTCCCCATCGAGAAGCAGGCGACGACACGCCAGGAATGTTGTAAAATATTACAGTCGACATGTTAGGTTGCCTTAGACTAGGATATATAACGTTATAGACGTATATAATGTTCCCACCGAAAAATAGGGGCCGACGCGTCAGGAATGTTGTAAAATATTACATTCGACATGTTAGCTGGCCTTAGGCTAGGATATACAACGTTATAGACGTATATAATGTTCCCACCGAGAAGTACGGGCGGACACGACAGGAATTTTGCCAACTATTACATCCGAGATGTTAGGTTGCCTTAGGTTAGGATATATAACGTTATAGACGTATATAATGTCCCCATCCAGAAGTAGGCGACGACACGCCAGGAATATTACATCCCAGATGTTAGGTTGCGTTAGGTTAGGATACACAACGTTATAGACGTATATAATGTTCCCATCGAGAAGCAGGCGACGACACGCCAGGAATGATGTAAAATATTACATTCGATATGTTAGGTCGCCTTAGGCTAGGATATATAACGTTATAGACGTATACAATGTTCCCACCGAGAAGTACGGGCCTACACGCCAGGAATGTTGTCAACTATTACATCCGAGGTGTTAGGTTGCCTTGGGTCAGGATATATATCGTTATAGACGTATATAATGTTCCTACCGAGACGTAGGCACCGACATGCAAGGAATGTTGCAAAATATTACATCCCAAATGTTAGGTTGCGTTAGGTTAGGATATACAACGTTATAGACGTTTATAATCTCCCCATCGAGAAGCCGGCGACGACACGCCAGAATGTTGTAAAATATTACATCCGAGATGTTAGGTTGCCCTAGGCTAGGATATATATCGTTATAGACGTATACAATGTTTCCACCGAGAAGGAGGGACTGATATGCCAGGAATGTTGTAAAATATTATATATGTCGTAAAATATTTATTATGTTCCCATCGAGAAGCAGGCGACGACACGCCAGGAATGATGTAAAATATTACATTCGACATGTTAGGTCGCCTTAGGCTAGGATATATATCGTTATAGACGTATACAATGTTCCCACCGAGAAGTACGGGCCTACACGCCAGGAATGTTGTCAACTATTACATCCGAGGTGTTAGGTTGCCTTAGGTTAGGATATATATCGTTATAGACGTATATAATGTTCCCACCGAGACGTAGGCACCGACATGCAAGGAATGTTGTAAAATATTACATCCCAAATGTTAGGTTGCGTTAGGTTAGGATATACAACGTTATAGACGTATATAATCTCCCCATCGAGAAGCAGGCGACGACACGACAGGAATGTTGTAAAATATTACATTCGACATGTTAGGTTGCCTTAGGCTAGCATATATAACGTTATAGCCGTATATAATGTTCCCACCGAAAAATAGGAGCCGACGCGCCAGGAATGTTGTAAAATATTACATCCGAGATGTTAGGTTGCCTTAGGCTAGGATATATATCGTTATAGACGTATACAATGTTTCCACCGAGAAGTAGGGACCGATATGCCAGGAATGTTGTAAAATATTACATCCGAGATGTTAGGTTGCCTTAGGTTATGATATATAACATTATAGACGTATATAATATTCCCACCGAGAAGTAGGGACCGACATGACAGGAATGTTGTAAAATATTACATCCGAGATGTTTGGTTGCGGTAGGTTAGGATATACAACGTTATAGACGTATATAATGTCCCCATCGAGAAGCAGGCAACGACACGCCAGGAATGTTGTAAAATATTCCATCCGAGATGTTAGGTTGCCTTGGGTTAGGATATACAATGTTATAGATGTATATAATGTTCCCATCGAGAAGCAGGCGACGACACGCCAGAATGTTGTAAAATATTACATCCGAGATGTTAGGTTGCCTTAGGTTAGGATATATAACGTTATAGACGTATGCAATGTTTCCACCGAGAAGTAGGGACCGATATGCCAGGAATGTTGTAAAATATTCCATCCGAGATGTTAGGTTGCCTTGGGTTAGGATATACAATGTTATAGATGTATATAATGTCCCCATCGAGAAGTAGGCGACGACACGCCAGGAATGTTGTAAAATATTACATTCGACATGTTAGGTTGCCTTAGGCTAGGATATATAACGTTATAGACGTATATAATGTCCCCATCGAGAAGTAGGCGACGACACGCCAGGAATGTTGTAAAATATTACATGCGAGATGTTAGGTTGCCTTAGGCTAGGATATATATCGTTATAGACGTATACAATGTTTCCACCGAGAAGTAGGGACCGATATGCCAGGAATGTTGTAAAATATTACATCCCAGATGTTCGGTTGCCTTAGGTTATGATATATAACGTTATAGACGTATATAATGTTCCCATCGAGAAGCAGGAGACGACACGCCAGGAATGATGTAAAATATTACATTCGACATGTTAGGTCGCCTTAGGCTAGGATATATAACGTTATAGGCGTATACAATGTTCCCTCCGAGAAGTACGGGCCTACATGCCAGGAATGTGGTCACCTATTACATCCGAGGTGTTAGGTTGCCTTGGGTTAGGATATATATCGTTATAGACGTATATAATGTTCCCACCGAGACGTAGGCACCGACATGCAAGGAGTGTTGTAAAATATTACATCCCAAATGTTAGGTTGCGTTAGGTTAGGATATACAACGTTATAGACGTATATAATCTCCCCATCGAAAAGCCGCCGACGACACGCCAGAATGTTGTAAAATATTACATCCGAGATGTTAGGTTGCCTTAGGTTAGGATATACAATGTTATAGATGTATATTATGTCCCCATCGAGAAGCAGGCGACGACACGCCAGGAATGTTGTAAAATATTACAGTCGACATGTTAGGTTGCCTTAGACTAGGATATATAACGTTATGGACGTATATAATGTTCCCACCGAAAAATAGGGGCCGACGCGTCAGGAATGTTGTAAAATATTACATTCGACATGTTAGCTGGCCTTAGGCTAGGATATACAACGTTATAGACGTATATAATGTTCCCACCGAGAAGTACGGGCGGACACGACAGGAATTTTGCCAACTATTACATCCGAGATGTTAGGTTGCCTTAGGTTAGGATATATAACGTTATAGACGTATATAATGTCCCCATCCAGAAGTAGGCGACGACACGCCAGGAATATTACATCCCAGATGTTAGGTTGCGTTAGGTTAGGATACACAACGTTATAGACGTATATAATGTTCCCATCGAGAAGCAGGCGACGACACGCCAGGAATGATGTAAAATATTACATTCGATATGTTAGGTCGCCTTAGGCTAGGATATATAACGTTATAGACGTATACAATGTTCCCACCGAGAAGTACGGGCCTACACGCCAGGAATGTTGTCAACTATTACATCCGAGGTGTTAGGTTGCCTTGGGTCAGGATATATATCGTTATAGACGTATATAATGTTCCTACCGAGACGTAGGCACCGACATGCAAGGAATGTTGCAAAATATTACATCCCAAATGTTAGGTTGCGTTAGGTTAGGATATACAACGTTATAGACGTTTATAATCTCCCCATCGAGAAGCCGGCGACGACACGCCAGAATGTTGTAAAATATTACATCCGAGATGTTAGGTTGCCCTAGGCTAGGATATATATCGTTATAGACGTATACAATGTTTCCACCGAGAAGGAGGGACTGATATGCCAGGAATGTTGTAAAATATTATATATGTTGTAAAATATTTATTATGTTCCCATCGAGAAACAGGCGACGACACGCCAGGAATGATGTAAAATATTACATTCGACATGTTAGGTCGCCTTAGGCTAGGATATATATCGTTATAGACGTATACAATGTTCCCACCGAGAAGTACGGGCCTACACGCCAGGAATGTTGTCAACTATTACATCCGAGGTGTTAGGTTGCCTTAGGTTAGGATATATATCGTTATAGACGTATATAATGTTCCCACCGAGACGTAGGCACCGACATGCAAGGAATGTTGTAAAATATTACATCCCAAATGTTAGGTTGCGTTAGGTTAGGATATACAACGTTATAGACGTATATAATCTCCCCATCGAGAAGCAGGCGACGACACGACAGGAATGTTGTAAAATATTACATTCGACATGTTAGGTTGCCTTAGGCTAGCATATATAACGTTATAGCCGTATATAATGTTCCCACCGAAAAATATGGCCCGACGCGTCAGGAATGTTGTAAAAGTTTACACCCGAGATGTTAGGTTCCCTTAGGTTAGGATATACAACGTTATAGACGTATAGTATGTTCCCACCGAGATGTAGGGACAGACATGCCAGGAATGTTGTAAAATATTACATCCGAGATGTTAGGTTGCCTTAGGTTAGGATATACAGCGTTATAGATGTATATAATGACCCCATCCAAACTAGGCGACGACACGCCAGGAATGTTGTAAAATATTACATCCCAGATGTTAGGTTGCTTTAGGTTAGGATATACAACGTTATAGACGTATATAATGTCCCCATCGAGAAGCAGGCTACGACACGCCAGGAATGTTGTAAAATATTACATACGACATGTTAGGGTCCCTTAGGTTAGGATATATAACGTTATAGACGTATATAATGTTTCCACCGAAAAATAGGAGCCGACGCGCCAGGAATGTTGTAAAATATTACATCCGAGATGTTAGGTTGCCTTAGGCTAGGATATATATCGTTATAGACGTATACAATGTTTCCACCGAGAAGTAGGGACCGATATGCCAGGAATGTTGTAAAATATTACATCCGAGATGTTAGGTTGCCTTAGGTTATGATATATAACATTATAGACGTATATAATATTCCCACCGAGAAGTAGGGACCGACATGACAGGAATGTTGTAAAATATTACATCCGAGATGTTTGGTTGCGGTAGGTTAGGATATACAACGTTATAGACGTATATAATGTCCCCATCGAGAAGCAGGCAACGACACGCCAGGAATGTTGTAAAATATTCCATCCGAGATGTTAGGTTGCCTTGGGTTAGGATATACAATGTTATAGATGTATATAATGTTCCCATCGAGAAGCAGGCGACGACACGCCAGAATGTTGTAAAATATTACATCCGAGATGTTAGGTTGCCTTAGGTTAGGATATATAACGTTATAGACGTATGCAATGTTTCCACCGAGAAGTAGGGACCGATATGCCAGGAATGTTGTAAAATATTCCATCCGAGATGTTAGGTTGCCTTGGGTTAGGATATACAATGTTATAGATGTATATAATGTCCCCATCGAGAAGTAGGCGACGACACGCCAGGAATGTTGTAAAATATTACATTCGACATGTTAGGTTGCCTTAGGCTAGGATATATAACGTTATAGACGTATATAATGTCCCCATCGAGAAGTAGGCGACGACACGCCAGGAATGTTGTAAAATATTACATGCGAGATGTTAGGTTGCCTTAGGCTAGGATATATATCGTTATAGACGTATACAATGTTTCCACCGAGAAGTAGGGACCGATATGCCAGGAATGTTGTAAAATATTACATCCCAGATGTTCGGTTGCCTTAGGTTATGATATATAACGTTATAGACGTATATAATGTTCCCATCGAGAAGCAGGAGACGACACGCCAGGAATGATGTAAAATATTACATTCGACATGTTAGGTCGCCTTAGGCTAGGATATATAACGTTATAGGCGTATACAATGTTCCCTCCGAGAAGTACGGGCCTACATGCCAGGAATGTGGTCACCTATTACATCCGAGGTGTTAGGTTGCCTTGGGTTAGGATATATATCGTTATAGACGTATATAATGTTCCCACCGAGACGTAGGCACCGACATGCAAGGAGTGTTGTAAAATATTACATCCCAAATGTTAGGTTGCGTTAGGTTAGGATATACAACGTTATAGACGTATACAATGTTCCCACCGAGAAGTACGGGCCTACACGCCAGGAATGTTGTCAACTATTACATCCGAGGTTTAGGTTGCCTTAGGATAGGATATATATCGTTATAGACGTATATAATATTCCCACCGAAAAATAGGGACCGACGCGTCAGGAATGTTGTAAAATATTACACCCGAGATGTTAGGTTCTCTTAGGTTAGGATATACAACGTTATGGATGTATATAATGACCCCATCCAGAAGTAGGAGACGACACGCCAGGAATGTTGTAAAATACTACATCCGAGATGTTAGGCTGCCTTAGGTTAGGATATACAAGATTATAGATGTATATAATGTCCCCATCGAGAAGTAGGCGACAACACGCCAGGAATGTTGTAAAATATTACATTCGCCATGTTAGGTTGCCTTAGACTAGGATATATAACGTTATAGACGTATATAATGTTCCCACCGAAAAATAGAGGCCGACGCGTCAGGAATGTCGTAAAATATTACATTCGACATGTTAGGTGGCCTTAGACTAGGATATATAACGTTATAGACGTATATAATGTTCCCACCGAAAAGTACGGGCGGACACGCCTGGAATGTTGTCAACTATTACATCCGAGGTGTTAGGTTGCCTTAGGTTAGGATATATATCGTTATAGACGTATATAATGTTCCCACCGAGACGTAGGCACCGACATGCAAGGAGTGTTGTAAAATATTACATCCCAAATGTTAGGTTGCGTTAGGTTAGGATATACAACGTTATAGACGTATATAATCTCCCCATCGAAAAGCCGGCGACGACACGCCAGAATGTTGTAAAATATTACATCCGAGATGTTAGGTTGCCTTAGGTTAGGATATACAATGTTATAGATGTATATTATGTCCCCATCGAGAAGCAGGCGACGACACGCCAGGAATGTTGTAAAATATTACAGTCGACATGTTAGGTTGCCTTAGACTAGGATATATAACGTTATAGACGTATATAATGTTCCCACCGAAAAATAGGGGCCGACGCGTCAGGAATGTTGTAAAATATTACATTCGACATGTTAGCTGGCCTTAGGCTAGGATATACAACGTTATAGACGTATATAATGTTCCCACCGAGAAGTACGGGCGGACACGACAGGAATTTTGCCAACTATTACATCCGAGATGTTAGGTTGCCTTAGGTTAGGATATATAACGTTATAGACGTATATAATGTCCCCATCCAGAAGTAGGCGACGACACGCCAGGAATATTACATCCCAGATGTTAGGTTGCGTTAGGTTAGGATACACAACGTTATAGACGTATATAATGTTCCCATCGAGAAGCAGGCGACGACACGCCAGGAATGATGTAAAATATTACATTCGATATGTTAGGTCGCCTTAGGCTAGGATATATAACGTTATAGACGTATACAATGTTCCCACCGAGAAGTACGGGCCTACACGCCAGGAATGTTGTCAACTATTACATCCGAGGTGTTAGGTTGCCTTGGGTCAGGATATATATCGTTATAGACGTATATAATGTTCCTACCGAGACGTAGGCACCGACATGCAAGGAATGTTGCAAAATATTACATCCCAAATGTTAGGTTGCGTTAGGTTAGGATATACAACGTTATAGACGTTTATAATCTCCCCATCGAGAAGCCGGCGACGACACGCCAGAATGTTGTAAAATATTACATCCGAGATGTTAGGTTGCCCTAGGCTAGGATATATATCGTTATAGACGTATACAATGTTTCCACCGAGAAGGAGGGACTGATATGCCAGGAATGTTGTAAAATATTATATATGTTGTAAAATATTTATTATGTTCCCATCGAGAAGCAGGCGACGACACGCCAGGAATGATGTAAAATATTACATTCGACATGTTAGGTCGCCTTAGGCTAGGATATATATCGTTATAGACGTATACAATGTTCCCACCGAGAAGTACGGGCCTACACGCCAGGAATGTTGTCAACTATTACATCCGAGGTGTTAGGTTGCCTTAGGTTAGGATATATATCGTTATAGACGTATATAATGTTCCCACCGAGACGTAGGCACCGACATGCAAGGAATGTTGTAAAATATTACATCCCAAATGTTAGGTTGCGTTAGGTTAGGATATACAACGTTATAGACGTATATAATCTCCCCATCGAGAAGCAGGCGACGACACGACAGGAATGTTGTAAAATATTACATTCGACATGTTAGGTTGCCTTAGGCTAGCATATATAACGTTATAGCCGTATATAATGTTCCCACCGAAAAATAGGGCCCGACGCGTCAGGAATGTTGTAAAAGTTTACACCCGAGATGTTAGGTTCCCTTAGGTTAGGATATACAACGTTATAGACGTATAGTATGTTCCCACCGAGATGTAGGGACCGACATGCCAGGAATGTTGTAAAATATTACATACGAGATGTTAGGTTGCCTTAGGTTAGGATATACAGCGTTATAGATGTATATAATGACCCCATCCAAACTAGGCGACGACACGCCAGGAATGTTGTAAAATATTACATCCCAGATGTTAGGTTGCTTTAGGTTAGGATATACAACGTTATAGACGTATATAATGTCCCCATCGAGAAGCAGGCTACGACACGCCAGGAATGTTGTAAAATATTACATACGACATGTTAGGGTCCCTTAGGTTAGGATATATAACGTTATAGACGTATATAATGTTCCCACCGAAAAATAGGAGCCGACGCGCCAGGAATGTTGTAAAATATTACATCCGAGATGTTAGGTTGCCTTAGGCTAGGATATATATCGTTATAGACGTATACAATGTTTCCACCGAGAAGTAGGGACCGATATGCCAGGAATGTTGTAAAATATTACATCCGAGATGTTAGGTTGCCTTAGGTTATGATATATAACATTATAGACGTATATAATATTCCCACCGAGAAGTAGGGACCGACATGACAGGAATGTTGTAAAATATTACATCCGAGATGTTTGGTTGCGGTAGGTTAGGATATACAACGTTATAGACGTATATAATGTCCCCATCGAGAAGCAGGCAACGACACGCCAGGAATGTTGTAAAATATTCCATCCGAGATGTTAGGTTGCCTTGGGTTAGGATATACAATGTTATAGATGTATATAATGTTCCCATCGAGAAGCAGGCGACGACACGCCAGAATGTTGTAAAATATTACATCCGAGATGTTAGGTTGCCTTAGGTTAGGATATATAACGTTATAGACGTATGCAATGTTTCCACCGAGAAGTAGGGACCGATATGCCAGGAATGTTGTAAAATATTCCATCCGAGATGTTAGGTTGCCTTGGGTTAGGATATACAATGTTATAGATGTATATAATGTCCCCATCGAGAAGTAGGCGACGACACGCCAGGAATGTTGTAAAATATTACATTCGACATGTTAGGTTGCCTTAGGCTAGGATATATAACGTTATCGACGTATATAATGTCCCCATCGAGAAGTAGGCGACGACACGCCAGGAATGTTGTAAAATATTACATGCGAGATGTTAGGTTGCCTTAGGCTAGGATATATATCGTTATAGACGTATACAATGTTTCCACCGAGAAGTAGGGACCGATAAGCCAGGAATGTTGTAAAATATTACATCCCAGATGTTCGGTTGCCTTAGGTTATGATATATAACGTTATAGACGTATATAATGTTCCCATCGAGAAGCAGGAGACGACACGCCAGGAATGATGTAAAATATTACATTCGACATGTTAGGTCGCCTTAGGCTAGGATATATAACGTTATAGGCGTATACAATGTTCCCTCCGAGAAGTACGGGCCTACATGCCAGGAATGTGGTCACCTATTACATCCGAGGTGTTAGGTTGCCTTGGGTTAGGATATATATCGTTATAGACGTATATAATGTTCCCACCGAGACGTAGGCACCGACATGCAAGGAATGTTGTAAAATATTACATCCCAAATGTTAGGTTGCGTTAGGTTAGGATATACAACGTTATAGACGTATATAATCTCCCCATCGAGAAGCAGGCGACGACACGACAGGAATGTTGTAAAATATTACATTCGACATGTTAGGTTGCCTTAGGCTAGCATATATAACGTTATAGCCGTATATAATGTTCCCACCGAAAAATAGGGCCCGACGCGTCAGGAATGTTGTAAAAGTTTACACCCGAGATGTTAGGTTCCCTTAGGTTAGGATATACAACGTTATAGACGTATAGTATGTTCCCACCGAGATGTAGGGACCGACATGCCAGGAATGTTGTAAAATATTACATCCGAGATGTTAGGTTGCCTTAGGTTAGGATATACAGCGTTATAGATGTATATAATGACCCCATCCAAACTAGGCGACGACACGCCAGGAATGTTGTAAAATATTACATCCCAGATGTTAGGTTGCTTTAGGTTAGGATATACAACGTTATAGACGTATATAATGTCCCCATCGAGAAGCAGGCTACGACACGCCAGGAATGTTGTAAAATATTACATACGACATGTTAGGGTCCCTTAGGTTAGGATATATAACGTTATAGACGTATATAATGTTCCCACCGAAAAATAGGAGCCGACGCGCCAGGAATGTTGTAAAATATTACATCCGAGATGTTAGGTTGCCTTAGGCTAGGATATATATCGTTATAGACGTATACAATGTTTCCACCGAGAAGTAGGGACCGATATGCCAGGAATGTTGTAAAATATTACATCCGAGATGTTAGGTTGCCTTAGGTTATGATATATAACATTATAGACGTATATAATATTCCCACCGAGAAGTAGGGACCGACATGACAGGAATGTTGTAAAATATTACATCCGAGATGTTTGGTTGCGGTAGGTTAGGATATACAACGTTATAGACGTATATAATGTCCCCATCGAGAAGCAGGCAACGACACGCCAGGAATGTTGTAAAATATTCCATCCGAGATGTTAGGTTGCCTTGGGTTAGGATATACAATGTTATAGATGTATATAATGTTCCCATCGAGAAGCAGGCGACGACACGCCAGAATGTTGTAAAATATTACATCCGAGATGTTAGGTTGCCTTAGGTTAGGATATATAACGTTATAGACGTATGCAATGTTTCCACCGAGAAGTAGGGACCGATATGCCAGGAATGTTGTAAAATATTCCATCCGAGATGTTAGGTTGCCTTGGGTTAGGATATACAATGTTATAGATGTATATAATGTCCCCATCGAGAAGTAGGCGACGACACGCCAGGAATGTTGTAAAATATTACATTCGACATGTTAGGTTGCCTTAGGCTAGGATATATAACGTTATCGACGTATATAATGTCCCCATCGAGAAGTAGGCGACGACACGCCAGGAATGTTGTAAAATATTACATGCGAGATGTTAGGTTGCCTTAGGCTAGGATATATATCGTTATAGACGTATACAATGTTTCCACCGAGAAGTAGGGACCGATAAGCCAGGAATGTTGTAAAATATTACATCCCAGATGTTCGGTTGCCTTAGGTTATGATATATAACGTTATAGACGTATATAATGTTCCCATCGAGAAGCAGGAGACGACACGCCAGGAATGATGTAAAATATTACATTCGACATGTTAGGTCGCCTTAGGCTAGGATATATAACGTTATAGGCGTATACAATGTTCCCTCCGAGAAGTACGGGCCTACATGCCAGGAATGTGGTCACCTATTACATCCGAGGTGTTAGGTTGCCTTGGGTTAGGATATATATCGTTATAGACGTATATAATGTTCCCACCGAGACGTAGGCACCGACATGCAAGGAGTGTTGTAAAATATTACATCCCAAATGTTAGGTTGCGTTAGGTTAGGATATACAACGTTATAGACGTATACAATGTTCCCACCGAGAAGTACGGGCCTACACGCCAGGAATGTTGTCAACTATTACATCCGAGGTTTAGGTTGCCTTAGGATAGGATATATATCGTTATAGACGTATATAATATTCCCACCGAAAAATAGGGACCGACGCGTCAGGAATGTTGTAAAATATTACACCCGAGATGTTAGGTTCTCTTAGGTTAGGATATACAACGTTATGGATGTATATAATGACCCCATCCAGAAGTAGGAGACGACACGCCAGGAATGTTGTAAAATACTACATCCGAGATGTTAGGCTGCCTTAGGTTAGGATATACAAGATTATAGATGTATATAATGTCCCCATCGAGAAGTAGGCGACAACACGCCAGGAATGTTGTAAAATATTACATTCGCCATGTTAGGTTGCCTTAGACTAGGATATATAACGTTATAGACGTATATAATGTTCCCACCGAAAAATAGAGGCCGACGCGTCAGGAATGTCGTAAAATATTACATTCGACATGTTAGGTGGCCTTAGACTAGGATATATAACGTTATAGACGTATATAATGTTCCCACCGAAAAGTACGGGCGGACACGCCTGGAATGTTGTCAACTATTACATCCGAGGTGTTAGGTTGCCTTAGGTTAGGATATATATCGTTATAGACGTATATAATGTTCCCACCGAGACGTAGGCACCGACATGCAACGAATGATGTAAAATATTACATCCCAAATGTTAGGTTGCGTTAGGTTAGGATATACAACGTTATAGACGTATATAATCTCCCCATCGAGAAGCAGGCGACGACACGCCAGAATGTTGTAAAATATTACATCCGAGATGTTAGGTTGCCTTAGGTTAGGATATATAACGTTATAGACGTATATAATGTCCCCATCCAGAAGTAGGCGACGACACGCCAGGAATATTACATCCCAGATGTTAGGTTGCCTTAGGTTAGGATACACAACGTTATAGACGTATATAATGTTCCCATCGAGAAGCAGGCGACGACACGCCAGGAATGATGTAAAATATTACATTCGATATGTTAGGTCGCCTTAGGCTAGGATATATAACGTTATAGACGTATACAATGTTCCCACCGAGAAGTACGGGCCTACACGCCAGGAATGTTGTCAACTATTACATCCGAGGTGTTAGGTTGCCTTGGGTCAGGATATATATCGTTATAGACGTATATAATGTTCCTACCGAGACGTAGGCACCGACATGCAAGGAATGTTGCAAAATATTACATCCCAAATGTTAGGTTGCGTTAGGTTAGGATATACAACGTTATAGACGTTTATAATCTCCCCATCGAGAAGCCGGCGACGACACGCCAGAATGTTGTAAAATATTACATCCGAGATGTTAGGTTGCCCTAGGCTAGGATATATATCGTTATAGACGTATACAATGTTTCCACCGAGAAGGAGGGACTGATATGCCAGGAATGTTGTAAAATATTATTTATGTTGTAAAATATTTATTATGTTCCCATCGAGAAGCAGGCGACGACACGCCAGGAATGATGTAAAATATTACATTCGACATGTTAGGTCGCCTTAGGCTAGGATATATATCGTTATAGACGTATACAATGTTCCCACCGAGAAGTACGGGCCTACACGCCAGGAATGTTGTCAACTATTACATCCGAGGTGTTAGGTTGCCTTAGGTTAGGATATATATCGTTATAGACGTATATAATGTTCCCACCGAGACGTAGGCACCGACATGCAAGGAATGTTGTAAAATATTACATCCCAAATGTTAGGTTGCGTTAGGTTAGGATATACAATGTTATAGATGTATATAATGTTCCCATCGAGAAGCAGGCGACGACACGCCAGAATGTTGTAAAATATTACATCCGAGATGTTAGGTTGCCTTAGGTTAGGATATATAACGTTATAGACTTATGCAATGTTTCCACCGAGAAGTAGGGACCGATATGCCAGGAATGTTGTAAAATATTACATCCCAAATGTTAGGTTGCGTTAGGTTAGGATATACAATGTTATAGATGTATATAATCTCCCCATCGAGAAGCAGGCGACGACACGCCAGAGTGTTGTAAAATATTACATCCGAGGTGTTAGGTTGCCTTAGGTTAGGATATACAATGTTATAGATGTATACAATGTCCCCATCGAGAAGCAGGCGACGACACGCCAGGAATGTTGTAAAATATTACATTCGACATGTTATGTGGCCTTAGGCTAGGATATATCACGTTATAGACGTATATAATGTTCCCACCGAGAAGTACGGGTGGACACGCCAGGAATGTTTTCAACTATTACATCCGAGATGTTAGGTTGCCTTAGGTTAGGATATATATCGTTATAGACGTATATAATGTTCCCACCGAGACGTAGGCACCGACATGCCAGGAATGTTGTAAAATATTACATCCCAAATGTTAGGTTGCGTTAGGTTATGATATACAACGTTATAGACGTATATAATCTCCCCATCGAGAAGCAGGCGACGACACGCCAAAATGTTGTAAAATATTATATCCGAGATGTTAGGTTGCCTTAGGTTAGGATATACAATGTTATAGATGTATATAATCTCCCCATCGAGAAGCAGGCGACGACACGCCAGAATGTTGTAAAATATTACATCCGAGATGTTAGATTGCCTTAGGTTAGAGTATACAACGTTATGGACGTATATAATGTCCCCATCGGGAAGTAGGGGCCGTCACGACAGGAATTTGTTCGTTGTAAAATATTACGGTAGAGATGTTAGGTTGCCTTAGGTTATGATATATAACGTTATAGACATATATAATGTTCTCAGCGAGGAATAGGGGCCGACGCGTCAGGAATGTTGTAAAATATTACACCCGAGATGTTAGGTTCCCTTAGGTTAGGATATACAAAGATATAGATGTATATAATGTCTCCATCGACAAGCAGGCGACGACACGCCAGGAATGTTGTAAAATATTACATTCGACATGTTGGGTGGCCTTAGGCTAGGATATATAACGATATAGACGTATATAATGTTCCCACCGAGACGTAGGCACCGACATGCAAGGAATGTTGTAAAATATTACATCCCAAATGTTAGGTTTCGTTAGGTTAGGATATACAACGGTATAGACGTATATAATCTCCCCATCGAGAAGCAGGCGACGACACGCCAGAATGTTGTAAAATATTACATTCGACATCTTAGGTTGCCTTAGGCTAGGATATATAGCGTTATAGACGTATATAATGTTCCCACCTAAAAATAGGGGCCGACGAGTCAGGAATGTTGTAAAATATTACACCCGAGATGTTAGGTTCCCTTAGGTTAGGATATACAACTTTATAGACGTATAGTATGTTCCCACCGAGATGTAGGGACCGACATGCCAGGAATGTTGTAAAATATTACATCCGAGATGTTAGGTTGCGTTAGGTTAGGGTATACAACGTTATAGACGTATATAATGTCCCCATCGAGAAGCAGGCGACGACACGCCAGGAATGTTGTAAAATATTACATCCGAGATGTTAGGTTCCCTTCGGTTTGGATATATATCGTTATAGACGTATATAATGTTCCTACCGAGTCTTGGGGACCGACATGCCAGGAATCTTGTAAAATATTACATCCCAGATGTTAGGTTGCTTTAGGTTAGGATATACAACGTTATAGACGTATATAATGTCCCCATCGAGAAGCAGGCGACGACACGCCAGGAATGTTGTAAAATATTACATTCGACATGTTATGTGGCCTTAGGCTAGGATATATAACGTTATAGACGTATATAATGTTCCCACCGAGAAGTACGGGCGGACACGCCAGAAATGTTGTCAACTATTACATCCGAGATGTTAGGCTGCCTTAGGTTAGGATATATAACGTTATAGACGTATATAATCTCCCCATCCAGAAGTAGGCGACGACACGCCAGGAATATTACATCCCAGATGTTAGGTTGCGTTAGGTTAGGATACACAACGTTATAGACGTATATAATATTCCCACCGAGAAGTAGGGACCGACATGCCAGAAATGTTGTAAAATATTACATCCGAGAAGTTAGGTTGCCTTAGGTTATGATATATAACGTTATAGACGTATATAATATTCCCACCGAGAAGTAGGGACCGACACGCCAGGAATGTTATAAAATATTACATTCGACATGTTAGGTCGCCTTGGGCTAGGATATATAACGTTATAGATGTACATAATGTTCCCACCGAGAAGTAAGGGCGGACACGCCAGGAAAGTTGTCAACTATTACTTCCGAGATGTTAGGTTGCCTTAGGTTAGGACATATGTCGTTATAGACGTATATAATGTTCCCACCGAGACGTAGGGACCGACATGCCAGGAATGTTGTAAAATATTACATCCCAGACGTTAGGTTGCGTTAGGTTAGGATATACATCGATATAGACGAATATAATGTCCCCATCGAGAAGCAGGCGACGACACGCCAGAAATTTTGTAAAATATTACATCCGAGATGTTAGGTTACCTTAGGCTAGGATATATAACGTTATAGACGTGTATTATGTTCCCACCGAGAAATAGGGGCCGACGCGTCAGGAATGTTGTAAAATATTACACCCGAGATGTTAGGTTGCTTTAGGTTAGGATATATATCGTTATAGACGTATATAGTGTCCCCATCGAGAAGCAGGCGACGATACGCCAGGAATGTTGTAAAATATTACATCCAAGATGTCATGTTGCCTTACGTTAGGATATGTATCGTTATAGACGTATATAATGTTCCCACCGAGAAGTTCGGGCCGACACGCCAGGAATGTTATCAACTATTACATCCGAGATGTTAGATAGCCTTAGGTTAGAGTATACAACGTTATGGACGTATATAATATCCCCATCGGGAAGTAGGGGCCGTCACGACAGGAATGTTGTAAAATATTACGGTAGAGATGTTAGGTTGCCTTAGGTTATGATATATAACGTTATAGACATATATAATGTTCTCAGCGAGGAATAGGGGCCGACGCGTCAGGAATGTTGTAAAATATTACACCCGAGATGTTAGGTTCCCTTAGGTTAGGATATACAACTTTATAGACGTTTAGTATGTTCCCACCGAGATGTAGGGACCGACATGCCAGGAATGTTGTAAAATATTACATCCGAGATGTTAGGTTGCGTTAGGTTAGGATATACAACGTTATAGACGTATATAATGTCCCCATCGAGAAGCAGGCGACGACACGCCAGGAATGTTGTAAAATATTACATCCGAGATGTTAGGTTCCCTTCGGTTTGGATATATATCGTTATAGACGTATATAATGTTCCTACCGAGACTTGGGGACCGACATGCCAGGAATCTTGTAAAATATTACATCCCAGATGTTAGGTTGCTTTAGGTTAGGATATACAACGTTATAGACGTATATAATGTCCCCATCGAGAAGCAGGCGACGACACGCCAGGAATGTTGTAAAATATTACATTCGACATGTTACGTGGCCTTAGGCTAGGATATATAACGTTATAGACGTATATAATGTTCCCACCGAGAAGTACGGGCGGACACGCCAGGAATGTTGTCAACTATTACATCCGAGATGTTAGGTTGCCTTAGCTTAGGATATATAACGTAATAGACGTATATAATCTCCCCATCCAGAAGTAGGCGACGACACGCCAGGAATATTACATCCCAGATGTTAGGTTGCGTTAGGTTAGGATACACAACGTTATAGACGTATATAATGTTCCCATCGAGAAGCAGGCGACGACACGCCAGGAATGATGTAAAATATTACATTCGACACGTTAGGTCGCCTTAGGCTAGGATATATAACGTTATAGACGTATACAATGTTCCCACCGAGAAGTACGGGCCTAGACGCCAGGAATGTTGTCAACTATTACATCCGAGGTGTTAGGTTGCCTTAGGTTGGGACATATATCGTTATAGACGTATATAATGTTCCTACCGAGTCTTGGGGACCGACATGCCAGGAATCTTGTAAAATATTACATCCCAGATGTTAGGTTGCTTTAGGTTAGGATATACAACGTTATAGACGTATATAATGTCCCCATCGAGAAGCAGGCGACGACACGCCAGGAATGTTGTAAAATATTACATTCGACATGTTATGTGGCCTTAGGCTAGGATATATAACGTTATAGACGTATATAATGTTCCCACCGAGAAGTACGGGCGGACACGCCAGAAATGTTGTCAACTATTACATCCGAGATGTTAGGCTGCCTTAGGTTAGGATATATAACGTTATAGACGTATATAATCTCCCCATCCAGAAGTAGGCGACGACACGCCAGGAATATTACATCCCAGATGTTAGGTTGCGTTAGGTTAGGATACACAACGTTATAGACGTATATAATATTCCCACCGAGAAGTAGGGACCGACATGCCAGAAATGTTGTAAAATATTACATCCGAGAAGTTAGGTTGCCTTAGGTTATGATATATAACGTTATAGACGTATATAATATTCCCACCGAGAAGTAGGGACCGACACGCCAGGAATGTTATAAAATATTACATTCGACATGTTAGGTTGCCTTCGGCTAGGATATATAACGTTATAGATGTACATAATGTTCCCACCGAGAAGTAAGGGCGGACACGCCAGGAAAGTTGTCAACTATTACTTCCGAGATGTTAGGTTGCCTTAGGTTAGGACATATGTCGTTATAGACGTATATAATGTTCCCACCGAGACGTAGGGACCGACATGCCAGGAATGTTGTAAAATATTACATCCCAAATGTTAGGTTGCGTTAGGTTATGATATACAACGTTATAGACGTATATAATCTCCCCATCGAGAAGCAGGCGACGACACGCCAGAATGTTGTAAAATATTATATCCGAGATGTTAGGTTGCCTTAGGTTAGGATATACAATGTTATAGATGTATATAATCTCCCCATCGAGAAGCAGGCGACGACACACCAGAATGTTGTAAAATATTACACCCGAGATGTTAGGTTGCTTTAGGTTAGGATATATATCGTTATAGACGTATATAGTGTCCCCACCGAGACGTAGGGACCGACATGCCAGGAATGTTGTAAAATATTACATCCCAGACGTTAGGTTGCGTTAGGTTAGGATATACAACGATATAGACGAATATAATGTCCCCATCGAGAAGCAGGCGACGACACGCCAGAAATTTTGTAAAATATTACATCCGAGATGTTAGGTTACCTTAGGCTAGGATATATAACGTTATAGACGTGTATTATGTTCCCACCGAGAAATAGGCGACGATACGCCAGGAATGTTGTAAAATATTACATCCGAGATGTTAGGTTCCCTTCGGTTTGGATATATATCGTTATAGACGTATATAATGTTCCTACCGAGACTTGGGGACCGACATGCCAGGAATCTTGTAAAATATTACATCCCAGATGTTAGGTTGCTTTAGGTTAGGATATACAACGTTATAGACGTATATAATGTCCCCATCGAGAAGCAGGCGACGACACGCCAGGAATGTTGTAAAATATTACATTCGACATGTTATGTGGCCTTAGGCTAGGATATATAACGTTATAGACGTATATAATGTTCCCACCGAGAAGTACGGGCGGACACGCCAGGAATGTTGTCAACTATTACATCCGAGATGTTAGGTTGCCTTAGCTTAGGATATATAACGTTATAGACGTATATAATCTCCCCATCCAGAAGTAGGCGACGACACGCCAGGAATATTACATCCCAGATGTTAGGTTGCGTTAGGTTAGGGTACACAACGTTATAGACGTATATAATGTTCCCATCGAGAAGCAGGCGACGACACGCCAGGAATGATGTAAAATATTACATTCGACATGTTAGGTCGCCTTAGGCTAGGATATATAACGTTATAGACGTATACAATGTTCCCACCGAGAAGTACGGGCCTAGACGCCAGGAATGTTGTCAACTATTACATCCGAGGTGTTAGGTTGCCTTAGGTTGGGACATATATCGTTATAGACGTATATAATGTTCCCACCGAGACGTAGGCGCCGACATGCCAGGAATGTTGTAAAATATTGCATCCCAAATGTTAGGTTGCGTTAGGTTAGGATATACAACGTTATAGACGTATATAATCTCCCCATCGAGAAGCAGGCGACGACACGCCAGAATGTTGTAAAATATTACATCCGAGATGTTAGGTTGCCTTAGGTTAGGATATACAATGTTATAGATGTGTATAATGTCCCCATCGTGAAGTAGGCGACGACACGCCAGGAATGTTGTAAAATATTGCATTCGACATCTTAGGTTGCCTTAGTCTAGGATATATAACGTTATAGACGTATTGTAGGATATTTATTATTTTAAAATTAGATACAAGGAGATTAAGAACGTCTTTATAACTATATGTTTCCTCAATAACGCACGATGAACAACTGACTCGATTTGTTTGAAAACATTCACTTGAAAGACTCATTCACATGCACATTCGCTCTCGCTCACATTCTAGAATATTCCATAACATAAAAATTGAAACTCTTAAACTATTGATTAATATAAATTATTGATTAACAAACAAGGATATCTAAGATTATTATCCTTCATTCGGCCGTCCTGCATGGACATTCGTCTCGAATGTCTTCATTAACGTCATCTTCAGATAAATCATCATCGGCTTCGTCAATCCATAGTTTCATAAATTCGGCTGATGTAGATGTTTGTTGAGGTCCTTCTCCTTCGCCCACCTTCTGAACTAAATATCGTTGGTTACGAAGAACTCGAATTATTTCATATGGTCCAAGATATTTGTGAGCTACTTTTAAACCAGGACCCTGTTGCATACGTTTAATAGCTACTAGGTCTCCTTCTCGATAAATTTTAGCTTTCCGTCTACTTTTGTCAAAAGTTCGTCTATTTTCTTGTTGTATCTTGAATATATTTTTGTTTGCTTGAAATCGTAATTCGTCTCGTTCATCTTGAAAAGATGCGACTCTTTCTTTTTCAAGTAAATCTCGAATGTCTCCTTCAGACTCTTTGTACAAAAGATTTCCTCGAATGATATAATCTTTCGTCTTGTTTTGAAGTACTAAATCTTGAAGTTTCTTTATACTTTCATCTTCTTCCTGTGCCTTCCGCAAACGCGCTGTAAGACTTATAACAGATTCGTCGATTAAGAAATTCATAGGTAGGGGATTTCGACTTAACGCGTCAACATGTAACATATTCTTTCCTGGTCGATGCTCTATCCGATAGTCGAATTCTTCTAACAATAATGCCCATCGCGCAACTCGCACACAAAGATCTTTCTTATTCATTGTAAGAGTGAAAGCGCGACAATCAGTGACAATAACAAACGAAATTCCTAACAAATAAACACGAAATTTCTTTAACGCTTTAACTACTGCTAAAACTTCTAACTCGTAACTACTATATTTTGCTTCAGCAGGAGTTGTCTTACCGCTAGAATAATATATGGGATGAAAATATCGATCTTCGTTATTTCTTTGAAATAAAATTGCTCCATAACCTAAAGCAGAAGCATCTGTATGCAACTCTGTTTCCGCTCCGACTCGATACAGGTTTAATATTGGTTTTTCACTTAGTATATCTTTTAATTGCATAAACGCTTCTTTTTCAATCGGTCCAAAACAGAATTTAACATTCGCTCGCAAAAGATTTGACAACGGTCGCGCAATTACAGAGTATCTATGAATAAATTTACGAAAGTACCCAGTCAATCCAAGAAAACTTTGTACTTGTTTAACATTTGTCGGTTCTGGAAATCGTCGGACTGCATCAGTTTTACGATCCGAGGGACGAACACGACCATTATTGATTACGTGCCCGAGAAATTCAACTGTAGTTTGCAGAAAACAACATTTTTTCCAATTAATTATTAAATTAGCTTCGCTTGCTGTTATTAAAACCTTTTCAAGATTTTTGATTCCACTCTCAATATCATCCGATGAAATAATTAAATCATCCATATAAGTTAAAACTATTCTCTTTCGAATAAGCTCTCTAAATACAGTATTTATAAATCTTTGAAAGACTGCCGGTGAGTTACAAAGACCAAAAGGAACTCGTAAGAATTCGTAATGACCATCTGGTACAATAAATGCTGTATACTTTCGACTTGATTCATCCATTCGTACATGAAAGAAACCATTTTTCAAATCGAGAGTACTAAAAATACGCGCGCCTTGTAACGAATCTAATTGATCTTCGATTAATGGTAACGGATACCTATCTTTGATAATTTTCTTATTTATTTGACGATAATCTACACATAATCTAAATGAATCATCTTTCTTTCGGACAAGAACAACTGGACTCGCATAATCAGAAGTTGATACTTGAGCGACTCCATCCGCAATCCATTGTTCGATTTGTGCATTAACAATTTCTTTATGTGACGGTGATAAACGTCTCGCAGATTGATAAACTGGCGCTTCGTCTTTTAATACTAATTTCATTGTAATTTCAGATTCATAGGTTTTGTTCGGCTTATAATTACTAACAAGGTTTTTAATCGTCTCCCGCTGATTAGGATCTAATACATGAGACAGGTCAATATGATTTGCGTCTAACACTTTATCATCTATTATATCTATTTTAAATATTTCCGGTACAATATTTTCGTCTTCCGCAGTTTTGCTCATTTTTTCTGATAATGGACGAATGCTCACTTTGCTACCTTTAAGACTAACATCTGTTACACTCAAGAAATTTGTTCCTATTAAGAATTTATATTGAAGCATAGTATCAGAGACTACCTGTACGCAAATCGGATATGAGTATCCATCTACAGTAATTTCTGCTTGAAATTCTCCTAATGTCGCGTTATTCTTTGAACCTATACTATGAAAATGTAATTCACTGCGTCGTAATTGCGGAGAACCAAGTTTAATATATTCATCTGCGCGAATCAAACTAATATCGCTTCCTGAATCTATCAATGCTTCGATCTCATGTCCATTAAGCAAAATATTTTTAAGATATTTTCGACTTGATGATACTTTAAATGTTGCGCAACTTTCTTTACTCGCTTCATACTTCCTAGAACATTTCGACGCAATATGACCACGTTCCTGACAAATAAAGCATTTCACACCACGATCTTTCGTTGGACAATTTATGCTAATATGATCGTGCCCACCACAATTATAACATCGAATAACATTAGTTGTAGATTCTTTTTTCTTACCAACACTGGCCATCTCTTTTCGTTCACTCTTAACGAAACTATTTCCACGCTTCTCAAATTTCATTAAACTCTGTACACCTCGATCTCGAAAGGTTACCTTCTCGAACGCCTCCGAAAGTTGATCAATTGTTGTAAACCGTTGAATACGCGCCTGGTTTTGAAGTATTTCATCAGGGATGCCGTCAATTACATATTCAAGCATTTCGTCATCGTTGATCGGTACTCGATTTCCTAAAATGATCTTCTCGTGCAAATATTCGTGGAATGTTTCATTCTTTTTCCATAGTCGTTCTTCAAACTTCTTTCTCATCTCAATCTTGCTTTGGCGATGATAAAACATGGTTCTTAATTCATTCAATAATTGATTAAATGGCATGGTAATATAGTTTGGTTTAGAATGAAACCATTGAAGTGCCTTTCCTTTAAGTCGCATACCGATAAGTATTCGTGCAACATCATCTTCCAATTTATACGTTGTCTTCAGTAACTTAATTTGCTTCTCCCAAATTTCGTAGTCATCAGATTTACCGTCAAAATTACTAAGTAAATCTGCAACTGCTGAAATATTTGTTCGTGTTTGTTTCAATTGAGATGAAAGGTTGCACCCGACTCCATTGTTTGATGTCAAGAAATTGTCACCGTCACTGCCAACATCCAATTGCTCGCCTTCAAGATTACGCGTCGATTTTCGCTGCATTTCACGCATTATCTCTACTTCTCGTCTTAAAAGTTGAATTTCGCGCTCTGCAAGTTCCCGTTCCTTACGTAATATATCTATGCTTCTGGTATCAAGCCCCTCAATTGGTGGAGTTGGTGGTCTTAGCGAATTAATGCTAGGTACTACATTTACGCCTGAATCTTCGCTTGCAACCACTCCTGCACTATTGCTCGCTAGTTCATCCATCCAGGTTCCAGTTGGGTCAGTCATCATAAGTCTATTAATCAAATCGTGTTTTACTCCAACTGCACTTAAACCTTTAGCTTTTAAAATGTCTTTTAACTGCGCTACTGTGAATTCACACGGATTCCTATTTGTATTCATTACACGTCTTCTACACGATACACACGATATTACGATTTAATCGTCTTCACAATTTAAACAGTCTACACAATTCACTTTTATTATCACACAACTTGTTCTCCTTGTTCGCTCTATCCCGGAGGGGCCCACAAAATTGTAGGATATTTATTATTTTAAAATTAGATACAAGGAGATTAAGAACGTCTTTATAACTATATGTTTCCTCAATAACGCACGATGAACAACTGACTCGATTTGTTTGAAAACATTCACTTGAAAGACTCATTCACATGCACATTCGCTCTCGCTCACATTCTAGAATATTCCATAACATAAAAATTGAAACTCTTAAATTATTGATTAATATAAATTATTGATTAACAAACAAGGATATCTAAGATTATTATCCTTCAGTATATAATGTTCCCACCGAAAAATAGGGGCCGACGCGTCAGGAATGTTGTAAAATATTACACCCGAGATGTTAGGTTCCCTTAGGTTAGGATATACAACGTTATAGACGTATAGTATGTTCCCACCGAGATGTAGGGACCGACATGCCAGGAATTTTGCAAAATAGTACATCCGAGATGTTAGGTTGCGTTAGGTTAGGATATACAACGTTATAGACGTATATAATGTCTCCATCGAGAAGCAGGCGACGACACGCCAGGAATGTTGTAAAATATTACATCCGAGATGTTAGGTTCCCTTCGGTTTGGATATATATCGTTATAGACGTATATAATGTTCCTACCGAGACTTGGGGACCGACATGCCAGGAATCTTGTAAAATATTACATCCCAGATGTTAGGTTGCTTTAGGTTAGGATATACAACGTTAAAGACGTATATAATGTCCCCATCGAGAAGCAGGCGACGACACGCCAGGAATGTTGTAAAATATTACATTCGACATGTTATGTGGCCTTAGGCTAGGATATATAACGTTATAGACGTATACAATGTTCCCACCGAGAAGTACGGGCCTAGACGCCAGGAATGTTGTCAACTATTACATCCGAGGTGTTAGGTTGCCTTAGGTTGGGACATATATCGTTATAGACGTATATAATGTTCCCACCGAGACGTAGGCACCGACATGCCAGGAATGTTGTAAAATATTGCATCCCAAATGTTAGGTTGCGTTAGGTTAGGATATACAACGTTATAGACGCATATAATGTCCCCATCGAGAAGTAGGCGACGACACGCCAGGAATGTTGTAAAATATTACATTCGACATGTTAGGCCGCCTTAGGCTAGGATATATAACGTTATAGACGTATGTAATGTTACCACCGAGACGTAGGGACCGACATGCCAGGAATGTTGTAAAATATTACATCCCAGATGTTAGGTTGCGTTAGGTTAGGATATACAACGATATAGACTTATGTAATGTCCCCATCGAGAAGCAGGCGACGACATGCCAGGAATGTTGTAAAATATTACATCCGAGATGTTAGGTTGCGTTAGGTTAGGATATACAACGCTATAGACGTATATAATGTCCCCATCGAGAAGCAGGCGACGACACGCCAGGAATGTTGTAAAATATTACATCCGAGATGTTATGTTGCCTTACGTTAGGATATGTAACGTTATAGACGTATATAATGTTCCCACCGAAAAGTAGTAGCCGAATCGCCAGGAATGTTGTAAAATATTACATCCGAGATGTTAGTTTCCCTTAAGTTTGGATATATGTCGTTATAGACGTATATAACGTTCCCACCGAGACGTAGGGGCCGACATGCCAGGAATGTTGTAAAATATTACATCCCAGATGTTAGGTTGCGTTAGGTTAGGATATACAACGTTATAGACGTATATAATTTCCCCATCGAGAAGCAGGCGGCGACACGCCAGGAATGTTGTAAAATATTATATCCGAGATGGTATGTTGCCTTACGTTAGGATATATACCGTTATAGACGTATATAATGTTCGCACCGAGAAGTACGAGCCGAAACGCCAGGAATGTTGTAAACAATTACGGTAGAGATTTTAGGTTGTCTTAGGTTATGATATATAACGTTATAGACGTATATAATGTTACCACCGAGAAATAGGGGCCGAAGCGCCAGGAATGTTGTAAAATATGACATCCGAGATGTTAGTTTCCCTTAAGTTTGGATATATATCGTTATAGACGTATATAACGTTCCCACCGAGACGTAGGGACCGACATGCCAGGAATGTTGTACAATATTACATCCCAGATGTTAGGTTGCGTTAGGTTAGGATATACAACGTTATAGACGTATGTAATGTCCCCATCGAGAAGCAGGCGACGACACGCCAGGAATGTTGTAAAATACTACATCCGAGATGTTATGTTGCCTTACGTTAGGATATATAACGTTATAGACGTATATAATGTTCGCACCGAGAAGTACGAGCCGACACGCCAGGAACGTCGTAAACTATTACGGTAGAGATTTTAGGTTGCCTTAGGTTATGATATATAACGTTATAGACGTATATAATATTCCCACCGAGAAATAGGGGCCGACGCGTCAGGAATGTTGTAAAATATTAAGCCCGAGATGTTAGGTTGCCTTACGCTAGGATATATAACGTTATGGACGTATAGAATGTTCCCACCGAGAAGTAGGGACCGACATGCCAGGAATGTTGTAAAATATTACATCCGAGGTGTTAGGTTGCGTTTAGTTAGGATATACAACGTGATAGACGTATATAATGTCCCCATCGAGAAGCAGGCGACGACACGCCAGGAATGTTGTAAAATATTACATCCGAGATGTTATGTTGCCTTACGTTAGGATATGTAACGTTATAGACGTATATAATGTTCCCACCGAAAAGTAGGAGCCGAAGCGCCAGGAATGTTGTAAACTATTAAGGTTGAGATTTTAGGTTGCCTTAGGTTATGATATATAACGTTAAAGAAGTATATAATGTTCCCACCGAGAAATAGGGGCCGACGCGTCAGGAATGTTGTAAAATATTAAACCCGAGATGTTAGGTTGCCTTAGGCTAGGATATATAACGTTATAGACGTATATAATATTCCCACCGAGAAATAGGGGCCGACATGCCAGGAATGATGTAGAATATTACATCCCAGATGTTAGGTTGCGTTAGGTTAGGATATACAACGTTATAGACGTATATAATGTCCCCATCGAGAAGCAGGCGACGACACGCCAGGAATGTTGTAAAATATTACATCCGAGATGTTAGATTGCTTAGGCTAGGATATACAACGTTATATACGTATATAATGTCCCCATCGAGAAGCAGGCGACGACGCGCCAGGAATGTTGTAAAATATAACATCCGAGATGTTATGTTGCCTTACGTTAGGATATGTAACGTTATAGACGTATATAATGTTTCCACCGAAAAGTAGGAGCCGAAGCGCCAGGAATGTTGTAAAATATTACATCCGAGATGTTAGTTTCCCTTAAGTTTGGATATATGTCGTTATAAATGTATATAATGTCCAGATCGAGACGTGGGGACTGACAAGCCAGAATGTTGTAAAACATTACATCCGAGATGTTAGGTTGCCTTACGTTAGGATATACAATGTTATAGACGTATATAATGACCCCATCGAGAAGCAGGCGACCACACGCCAGGAATGTTGTAAAATATAACATCCGAGATGTTATGTTGCCTTACGTTAGGATATTTAACGTTATAGACGTATATAATGTTCCCACCGAAAAGTAGGAGGCGAAGGGCCAGGAATGTTGTAAAATATGACATCCGAGGTGTTAGTTTCCCTTAAGTTTGGATATATATCGTTATAGACGTATATAACGTTCCTATCGAGACGTAGGGACCGACATGCCAGGAATGTTGTAAGATATTACATCCCAGATGTTAGGTTGCGTTAGGTTAGGATATACAACTTTATAGACGTATATAATGTCCCCATGGAGAAGCAGGCGAGGACACGCCAGGAATGTTGTAAAATATTACATCCGAGATGTTATGTTGCCTTACGTTAGGATATGTAACGTTATAGACGTATATAATGTTCCCACCGAAAAGTAGGAGCCGAAGCGCCAGGAATGTTGTAAAATATAACATCCGAGATGTTATGTTGCCTTACGTTAGGATATGTAACGTTATAGACGTATATAATGTTCCCACCGAAAAGTAGGAGCCGAAGCGCCAGGAATGTTGTAAAATATTACATCCGAGATGTTAGTTTCCCTTAAGATTGGATATATATCGTTATAGACGTATATAATGTCCAGATCGAGACGTGGGGACTGACAAGCCAGAATGTTGTAAAATGTTACATCCGAGATGTTAGGTTGCCTTAGGTTAGGATATACAATGTTATAGACGTATATAATGACCCCATCGAGAAGCAGGCGACCACACGCCAGGAATGTTGTAAAATATAACATCCGAGATGTTATGTTGCCTTACGTTGGGATATGTAACATTATAGACGTATATAATGTTCCCACCGAAAAGTAGGAGCCGAAGCGCCAGGAATGTTGTAAAATATGACACCCGAGATGTTAGTTTCCCTTAAGTTTGGATATATATCGTTATAGACGTATATAACGTTCCCTCCGAGACGTAGGGACCGACATGCCAGTAATGTTGGAGAATATTACATCCCAGATGTTAGATTGCGTTAGGTTAGGATATACAACGTTATAGACGTATATAATGTCCCCATCGAGAAGCAGACGATGACACGCCAGGTATGTTGTAAAATATTACATCCGAGATGTTATGTTGCCTTACGTTAGGATATATAACGTTATAGACGTATATAATGTTCCCACCGAAAAGTAGGAGCCGAAGCGCCAGGAATGTTATAAAATATTACATCCGAGATGTTAGTTTCCCTTAAGTTTGGATATATATCGTTATAGACGTATATAATGTCCAGATCGAGACGTGTGGACCGACAAGCCAGAATGTTGTAAAATATTACATCCGAGATGTCAGGTTGCGTTAGGTTAGGATATACAACGTTATAGACGTATATAATGACCCCATCGAGGAGCAGGCGACGACACGCCAGGAATGTTGTAAAATATAACATCCGAGATGTTATGTTGCCTTACGTTAGTATATGTAACGTTATAGACGTATATAATGTTCCCACCGAAAAGTAGGAGCCGAAGAGCCAGGAATATTGTAAAATATTACATCCGAGATGTTAGGTTGCCTTAGGTTAGGATAAATAACGTTATAGACGTATGCAATGTTTCCACCGAGAAGTAGGGACCGATATGCCAGGAATGTTGTAAAATATTCCATCCGAGATGTTAGGTTGCCTTGGGTTAGGATATACAATGTTATAGATGTATATAATGTCCCCATCGAGAAGTAGGCGACGACACGCCAGGAATGTTGTAAAATATTACATTCGACATGTTAGGTTGCCTTAGGCTAGGATATATAGCGTTATAGACGTATATAATGTTCCCACCTAAAAATGGGGACCGACATGCCAGGAATTTTGTAAAATAGTACATCCGAGATGTTAGGTTGCGTTAGGTTAGGATATACAACGTTATAGACGTATATAATGTCTCCATCGAGAAGCAGGCGACGACACGCCAGGAATGTTGTAAAATATTACATCCGAGATGTTAGGTTCCCTTCGGTTTGGATATATATCGTTATAGACGTATATAATGTTCCTACCGAGACTTGGGGACCGACATGCCAGGAATCTTGTAAAATATTACATCCCAGATGTTAGGTTGCTTTAGGTTAGGATATACAACGTTAAAGACGTATATAATGTCCCCATCGAGATGCAGGCGACGACACGCCAGGAATGTTGTAAAATATTACATTCGACATGTTATGTGGCCTTAGGCTAGGATATATAACGTTATAGACGTATACAATGTTCCCACCGAGAAGTACGGGCCTAGACGCCAGGAATGTTGTCAACTATTACATCCGAGGTGTTAGGTTGCCTTAGGTTGGGACATATATCGTTATAGACGTATATAATGTTCCCACCGAGACGTAGGCACCGACATGCCAGGAATGTTGTAAAATATTGCATCCCAAATGTTAGGTTGCGTTAGGTTAGGATATACAACGTTATAGACGTATATAATGTCCCCATCGAGAAGCAGGCGACGACACGCCAGAATGTTGTAAAATATTACATCCGAGATGTTAGGTTGCCTTAGGTTAGGATATACAAGGTTATAGATGTATATAATGTCCCCATCGAGAAGTAGGCGACGACACGCCAGGAATGTTGTAAAATATTACATTCGACATGTTAGGTTGCCTTGGACTAGGATATACAACGTTATAGACGTATATAATGTTCCCACCGAAAAGTAGGAACAGACGAGTCAGGAATGTTGTAAAATAATACATCCCAGATGTTAGGTTGCGTTAGGTTAGGATATACAACGTTATAGACGTATATAATGTCCCCATCGAGAAGCAGGCGACGACATGCCAGGAATGTTGTAAAATATTACATCCGAGATGTTAGGTTGCGTTAGGTTAGGATATACAACGCTATAGACGTATATAATGTCCCCATCGAGAAGCAGGCGACGACACGCCAGGAATGTTGTAAAATATTACATCCGAGATGTTATGTTGCCTTACGTTAGGATATGTAACGTTATAGACGTATATAATGTTCCCACCGAAAAGTAGTAGCCGAATCGCCAGGAATGTTGTAAAATATTACATCCGAGATGTTAGTTTCCCTTAAGTTTGGATATATGTCGTTATAGACGTATATAACGTTCCCACCGAGACGTAGGGACCGACATACCAGGAATGTTGTACAATATTATATCCCAGATGTTAGGTTGCGTTAGGTTAGGATATACAACGTTATAGACGTATGTAATGTCCCCATCGAGAAGCAGGCGACGACAGGCCAGGAATGTTGTAAAATATTACATCCGAGATGTTATGTTGCCTTACGTTAGGATATATAACGTTATGGACGTATATAATGTTCGCACCGAGAAGTACGAGCCGACACGCCAGGAATGTTGTAAACTATTACGGTAGAGATTTTAGGTTGCCTTAGGTTATGATATATAACGTTATAGACGTATATAATGTTACCACCGAGAAATAGGGGCCGAAGCGCCAGGAATGTTGTAAAATATGACATCCGAGATGTTAGTTTCCCTTAAGTTTGGATATATATCGTTATAGACGTATATAACGTTCCCACCGAGACGTAGGGACCGACATGCCAGGAATGTTGTAAAATATTACATCCCAGATGTTAGGTTGCGTTAGGTTAGGATATACAACGTTATAGACGTATATAATGTCCCCATCGAGAAGCTGGCGACGACACGCCAGGAATGTTGTAAAATATTACATCCGAGATGTTATGTTGCCTTACGTTAGGATATATAACGTTATAGACGTATATAATGTTCGCACCGAGAAGTACGAGCCGACACGCCAGGAACGTCGTAAACTATTGCGGTAGAGATTTTAGGTTGCCTTAGGTTATGATATATAACGTTATAGACGTATATAATGTTCCCACCGAGAGATAGGGGCCGACGCGTCAGGAATGTTGTAAAATATTAAACCCGAGATGTTAGGTTGCCTTAGGCTAGGATATATAACGTTATAGACGTATATCATATTCCCACCGAGAAATATGGGCCGACATGCCAGGAATGTTGTAAAATATTACATCCCAGATGTTAGGCTGCGTTAGGTTAGGATATACAACGTTATAGACGTATATAACGTCCCCATCGAGAAGCAGGCGACGACACGACAGGAATGTTGTAAAATATTACATCCGAGATGTTATGTTGCCTTACGTTTGGATATGTAACGTTATAGACGTATATAATGTTCCCACCGAAAAGTAGGAGGCGAAGGGCCAGGAATGTTGTAAAATATGATATCCGAGGTGTTAGTTTCCCTTAAGTTTGGATATATATCGTTATAGACGTATATAACGTTCCCACCGAGACGTAGGGACCGACATGCCAGGAATGTTGTAAGATATTACATCCCAGATGTTAGGTTGCGTTAGGTTAGGATATACAACTTTATAGACGTATATAATGTCCCCATGGAGAAGCAGGCGAGGACACGCCAGGAATGTTGTAAAATATTACATCCGAGATGTTAGGTTGCGTTAGGTTAGGATATACAACGCTATAGACGTATATAATGTCCCCATCGAGAAGCAGGCGACGACACGCCAGGAATGTTGTAAAATATTACATCCGAGATGTTATGTTGCCTTACGTTAGGATATGTAACGTTATAGACGTATATAATGTTCCCACCGAAAAGTAGTAGCCGAATCGCCAGGAATGTTGTAAAATATTACATCCGAGATGTTAGTTTCCCTTAAGTTTGGATATATGTCGTTATAGACGTATATAACGTTCCCACCGAGACGTAGGGACCGACATACCAGGAATGTTGTACAATATTATATCCCAGATGTTAGGTTGCGTTAGGTTAGGATATACAACGTTATAGACGTATGTAATGTCCCCATCGAGAAGCAGGCGACGACAGGCCAGGAATGTTGTAAAATATTACATCCGAGATGTTATGTTGCCTTACGTTAGGATATATAACGTTATGGACGTATATAATGTTCGCACCGAGAAGTACGAGCCGACACGCCAGGAATGTTGTAAACTATTACGGTAGAGATTTTAGGTTGCCTTAGGTTATGATATATAACGTTATAGACGTATATAATGTTACCACCGAGAAATAGGGGCCGAAGCGCCAGGAATGTTGTAAAATATGACATCCGAGATGTTAGTTTCCCTTAAGTTTGGATATATATCGTTATAGACGTATATAACGTTCCCACCGAGACGTAGGGACCGACATGCCAGGAATGTTGTAAAATATTACATCCCAGATGTTAGGTTGCGTTAGGTTAGGATATACAACGTTATAGACGTATATAATGTCCCCATCGAGAAGCTGGCGACGACACGCCAGGAATGTTGTAAAATATTACATCCGAGATGTTATGTTGCCTTACGTTAGGATATATAACGTTATAGACGTATATAATGTTCGCACCGAGAAGTACGAGCCGACACGCCAGGAACGTCGTAAACTATTGCGGTAGAGATTTTAGGTTGCCTTAGGTTATGATATATAACGTTATAGACGTATATAATGTTCCCACCGAGAGATAGGGGCCGACGCGTCAGGAATGTTGTAAAATATTAAACCCGAGATGTTTGGTTGCCTTAGGCTAGGATATATAACGTTATAGACGTATATCATATTCCCACCGAGAAATATGGGCCGACATGCCAGGAATGTTGTAAAATATTACATCCCAGATGTTAGGCTGCGTTAGGTTAGGATATACAACGTTATAGACGTATATAACGTCCCCATCGAGAAGCAGGCGACGACACGACAGGAATGTTGTAAAATATTACATCCGAGATGTTATGTTGCCTTACGTTTGGATATGTAACGTTATAGACGTATATAATGTTCCCACCGAAAAGTAGGAGGCGAAGGGCCAGGAATGTTGTAAAATATGATATCCGAGGTGTTAGTTTCCCTTAAGTTTGGATATATATCGTTATAGACGTATATAACGTTCCCACCGAGACGTAGGGACCGACATGCCAGGAATGTTGTAAGATATTACATCCCAGATGTTAGGTTGCGTTAGGTTAGGATATACAACTTTATAGACGTATATAATGTCCCCATGGAGAAGCAGGCGAGGACACGCCAGGAATGTTGTAAAATATTACATCCGAGATGTTATGTTGCCTTACGTTAGGATATGTAACGTTATAGACGTATATAATGTTCCCACCGAAAAGTAGGAGCCGAAGCGCCAGGAATGTTGTAAAATATAACATCCGAGATGTTATGTTGCCTTACGTTAGGATATGTAACGTTATAGACGTATATAATGTTCCCACCGAAAAGTAGGAGCCGAAGCGCCAGGAATGTTGTAAAATATGACACCCGAGATGTTAGTTTCCCTTAAGTTTGGATATATATCGTTATAGACGTATATAACGTTCCCTCCGAGACGTAGGGACCGACATGCCAGTAATGTTGGAGAATATTACATCCCAGATGTTAGATTGCGTTAGGTTAGGATATACAACGTTATAGACGTATATAATGTCCCCATCGAGAAGCAGGCGACGACACGCCAGGTATGTTGTAAAATATTACATCCGAGATGTTATGTTGCCTTACGATAGGATATATAACGTTATAGACGTATATAATGTTCGCTCCGAGAAGTACGAGCCGACACGCCAGGAATATTGTAAACTGTTACGGTAGAGATTTTAGGTTGCCTTAGGTTATGATATATAACGTTATAGACGTATATAATGTTCCCACCGAGAAATAGGGGCCGACGCGTCAGGAATGTTGTAAAATATTAAACTCGAGATGTTAGGTTGCCTTAGGCTAGGATATATAACGTTATAGACGTATATAATATTCCCACCGAGAAATAGGGGCCGACATGCCAGGAATGTTGTAAAATATTACATCCCAGATGTTAGGTTGCGTTAGGTTAGGATATACAACGTTATAGACGTATATAATGTTCCCACCGAAAAGTAGGAGCCGAAGCGCCAGGAATGTTATAAAATATTACATCCGAGATGTTAGTTTCCCTTAAGTTTGGATATATATCGTTATAGACGTATATAATGTCCAGATCGAGACGTGTGGACCGACAAGCCAGAATGTTGTAAAATATTACATCCGAGATGTTAGGTTGCGTTAGGTTAGGATATACAACGTTATAGACGTATATAATGACCCCATCGAGGAGCAGGCGACGACACGCCAGGAATGTTGTAAAATATTACATCCGAGATGTTATGTTGCCTTACGTTAGGATATGTAACGTTATAGACGTATATAATGTTCCCACCGAAAAGTAGGAGCCGAAGAGCCAGGAATATTGTAAAATATTACATCCGAGATGTTAGTTTCCCTTAAGTTTGGATATATATCGTTATAGACGTATATAACGTTCCCTCCGAGACGTAGGGACCGACATGCCAGGAATGTTAGAAAATATTACATCCCAGATGTTAGATTGCGTTAGGTTAGGATATACAACGTTATAGACGTATATAATGTCCCCATCAAGAAGCAGGCGACGACACGCCAGGAATGTTGTAAAATATTACATCCGAGATGTTAGGTTGCTTAGGCTAGGATATACAACGTTATAGACGTATATAATGTCCCCATCGAGAAGCAGGCGACGACACGCCAGGAATGTTGTAAAATATAACATCCGAGATGTTATGTTGCCTTACGTTAGGATATGTAACGTTATAGACGTATATAATGTTCCCACCGAAAAGTAGGAGCCGAAGCGCCAGGAATGTTGCAAAATATTACATCCGAGATGTTAGTTTCCCTTAAGTTTGGATATATATCGTTATAAATGTATATAATGTCCAGATCGAGATGTGGGGACTGACAAGCCAGAATGTTGTAAAATATTACATCCGAGATGTTAGGTTGCCTTAGGTTAGGATATACAATGTTATAGACGTATATAATGACCCCATCGAGAACCAGGCGACCACACGACAGGAATGTTGTAAAATATAACATCCGAGATGTTATGTTGCCTTACGTTAGGATATATAACGTTATAGACGTATATAATGTTCGCACCGAGAAGTACGAGCCGACACGCCAGGAATGTTGTAAACTATTACGGTAGAGATTTTAGGTTGCCTTAGGTTATGATATATAACGTTATTGACGTATATAATGTTCCCACCGAGAAATAGGGGCCGACGCGTCAGGAATGTTGTAAAATATTAAACCCGAGATGTTAGGTTGCCTTAGGCTAGGATATAAAACGTTATAGACGTATATAATGTCCCCATCGAGAAGCAGGCGACGACACGCCAGGAATGTTGTAAAATATTACATCCGAGATGTTATGTTGCCTTACGTTAGGATATGTAACGTTATAGACGTATATAATGTTCCCACCGAAAAGTAGGAGCCGAAGCGCCAGGAATGTTAGAAAATATTACATCCCAGATGTTAGATTGCGTTAGGTTAGGATATACAACGTTATAGACGTATATAATGTCCCCATCAAGAAGCAGGCGACGACACGCCAGGAATGTTGTAAAATATTACATCCGAGATGTTAGATTGCTTAGGCTAGGATATACAACGTTATAGACGTATATAATGTCCCCATCGAGAAGCAGGCGACGACACGCCAGGAATGTTGTAAAATATAACATCCGAGATGTTATGTTGCCTTACGTTAGGATATGTAACGTTATAGACGTATATAATGTTCCCACCGAAAAGTAGGAGCCGAAGCGCCAGGAATGTTGTAAAATATTACATCCGAGATGTTAGGTTGCGTTAGGTTAGGATATACAACGTTATAGACGTATATAATGTCCCCATCGAGAAGCAGGCGACGACACGCCAGGAATGTTGTAAAATATTATATCCGAGATGTTGTGTTGCCTTACGTTAGGATATATAACGTTATAGACGAATATAATGTTCGCACCGAGAAGTACGAGCCGACACGCCAGGAATGTTGTAAACTACTACGGTAGAGATTTTAGGTTGCCTTAGGTTATGATATATAACGTTATTGACGTATATAATGTTCCCACCGAGAAATAGGGGCCGACGCGTCAGGAATGTTGTAAAATATTAAACTCGAGATGTTAGGTTGCCTTAGGCTAGGGTATATAACGTTATAGACGTATATAATATTCCCACCGAGAAATAGGGGCCGACATGCCAGGAATGTTGTAAAATATTACATCCCAGCTGTTAGGATGCGTTAGGTTAGGATATACAACGTTATAGACGTATATAATGTCCCCATCGAGAAGCAGGCGACGACACGCCAGGAATGTTGTAAAATATTACATCCGAGATGTTATGTTGCCTTACGTTAGGATATGTAACGTTATAGACGTATATAATGTTCCCACCGAAAAGTAGGAGCCGAAGCGCCAGGAATGATGTAAAATATTACATCCGAGATGTAGGTTTCCCTTAAGTTTGGATATATATCGTTATAGACCTATATAATGTGCAGATCGAGACGTGGGGACCGACAAGCCAGAATGTTGTAAAATATTACATCCGAGATGTTAGGTTGCCTTAGGTTAGGATATAAACGTTATAGACGTATATAATGACCCCATCGAGGAGCAGGCGACGACACGCCAGGAATGTTGTAAAATATAACATCCGAGATGTTATGTTGCCTTACGTTAGGACATGTAACGTTATAGACGTATATAATGTTCCCACCGAAAAGTGGGAGCCGAATCGCCAGGAATGTTGTAAAATATTACATCCGAGATGTTAGTTTCCCTTAAGTTTGGATATATGTCGTTATAGACGTATATAACGTTCCCACCGAGACGTAGGGACCGACATGCCAGGAATGTTGTAAAATATTACATCCCAGATGTTAGGTTGCGTTAGGTTAGGATATACAACGTTATAGACGTATATAATGTCCCCATCGAGAAGCAGGCGACGACACGCCAGGAATGTTGTAAAATATAACATCCGAGATGTTATGTTGCCTTACGTTAGGATATGTAACGTTATAGACGTATATAATGTTCCCACCGAAAAGTAGGAGCCGAAACGCCAGGAATGTTGTAAAATATTACATCCGAGATGTTAGTTTCCCTTAAGTTTGGATATATGTCGTTATAGACGTATATAACGTTCCCAACGAGACGTAGGGACCGACAGGCCAGGAATGTTGTAAAATATTACATCCCAGATGTTAGGTTGCGTTAGGTTAGGATATACAACGTTATAGACGTATATAATGTCCCCATCGAGCAGCAGGCGACGACACGCCAGGAATGTTGTAAAATATTATATCCGAGATGTTATGTTGCGTTACATTAGGATATATAACGTTATAGACGTATATAATGTTCCCACCGAGAAATAGGAGCCGACATGCCAGGAATGTTGTAAAATATTACATCCCAGATGTTAGGTTGCGTTAGGTTAGGATATACAACGTTATAGACGTATATAATGTCCCCATCGAGAAGCAGGCGACGACACGCCAGGAATGTTGTAAAATATTATATCCGAGATGTTATGTTGCCTTACGTTAGGATATATAACGTTATAGACGAATATAATGTTCGCACCGAGAAGTACGAGCCGACACGCCAGGAATGTTGTAAACTATTACGGTAGAGATTTTAGGTTGCCTTAGGTTATGATATATAACGTTATTGACGTATATAATGTTCCCACCGAGAAATAGGGGCCGACGCGTCAGGAATGTTGTAAAATATTAAACTCGAGATGTTAGGTTGCCTTAGGCTAGGATCTATAACGTTATAGACGTATATAATATTCCCACCGAGAAATAGGGGCCGACATGCCAGGAATGTTGTAAAATATTACATCCCAGATGTTAGGATGCGTTAGGTTAGGATATACAACGTTATAGACGTATATAATGTCCCCATCGAGAAGCAGGCGACGACACGCCAGGAATGTTGTAAAATATTACATCCGAGATGTTATGTTGCCTTACGTTAGGATATGTAACGTTATAGACGTATATAATGTTCCCACCGAAAAGTAGGAGCCGAAGCGCCAGGAATGATGTAAAATATTACATCCGAGATGTAGGTTTCCCTTAAGTTTGGATATATATCGTTATAGACGTATATAATGTGCAGATCGAGACGTGGGGACCGACAAGCCAGAATGTTGTAGAATATTACATCCGAGATGTTAGGTTGCCTTAGGTTAGGATATACAACGTTATAGACGTATATAATGACCCCATCGAGGAGCAGGCAACGACACGCCAGGAATGTTGTAAAATATAACATCCGAGATGTTATGTTGCCTTACGTTAGGATATGTAACGTTATAGACGTATATAATGTTCCCACCGAAAAGTGGGAGCCGAATCGCCAGGAATGTTGTAAAATATTACATCCGAGATGTTAGTTTCCCTTAAGTTTGGATATATCTCGTTAGAGACGTATATAACGTTCCCACCGAGACGTAGGGACCGACATGCCAGGAATGTTGTAAAATATTACATCCCAGATGTTAGGTTGCGTTAGGTTAGGATATACAACGTTATAGACGTATATAATGTCCCCATCGAGAAGCAGGCGACGACACGCCAGGAATGTTGTAAAATATAACATCCGAGATGTTATGTTGCCTTACGTTAGGATATGTAACGTTATAGACGTATATAATGTTCCCACCGAAAAGTAGGAGCCGAAACGCCAGGAATGTTGTAAAATATTACATCCGAGATGTTAGTTTCCCTTAAGTTTGGATATATGTCGTTATAGACGTATATAACGTTCCCAACGAGACGTAGGGACCGACAGGCCAGGAATGTTGTAAAATATTACATCCCAGATGTTAGGTTGCGTTAGGTTAGGATATACAACGTTATAGACGTATATAATGTCCCCATCGAGCAGCAGGCGACGACACGCCAGGAATGTTGTAAAATATTATATCCGAGATGTTATGTTGCGTTACATTAGGATATATAACGTTATAGACGTATATAATGTTCCCACCGAGAAATAGGAGCCGACATGCCAGGAATGTTGTAAAATATTACATCCCAGATGTTAGGTTGCGTTAGGTTAGGATATACAACGTTATAGACGTATATAATGTCCCCATCGAGAAGCAGGCGACGACACGCCAGGAATGTTGTAAAATATTACATCCGAGATGTTAGATTGCTTAGGCTAGGATATACAACGTTATAGACGTATATAATGTCCCCATCGAGAAGCAGGCGACGACACGCCAGGAATGTTGTAAAATATTATATCCGAGATGTTATGTTGCCTTACGTTAGGATATATAACGTTATAGACGAATATAATGTTCGCACCGAGAAGTACGAGCCGACACGCCAGGAATGTTGTAAACTATTACGGTAGAGATTTTAGGTTGCCTTAGGTTATGATATATAACGTTATTGACGTATATAATGTTCCCACCGAGAAATAGGGGCCGACGCGTCAGGAATGTTGTAAAATATTAAACTTGAGATGTTAGGTTGCCTTAGGCTAGGATCTATAACGTTATAGACGTATATAATATTCCCACCGAGAAATAGGGGCCGACATGCCAGGAATGTTGTAAAATATTACATCCCAGATGTTAGGATGCGTTAGGTTAGGATATACAACGTTATAGACGTATATAATGTCCCCATCGAGAAGCAGGCGACGACACGCCAGGAATGTTGTAAAATATTACATCCGAGATGTTATGTTGCCTTACGTTAGGATATGTAACGTTATAGACGTATATAATGTTCCCACCGAAAAGTAGGAGCCGAAGCGCCAGGAATGATGTAAAATATTACATCCGAGATGTAGGTTTCCCTTAAGTTTGGATATATATCGTTATAGACGTATATAATGTGCAGATCGAGACGTGGGGACCGACAAGCCAGAATGTTGTAGAATATTACATCCGAGATGTTAGGTTGCCTTAGGTTAGGATATACAACGTTATAGACGTATATAATGACCCCATCGAGGAGCAGGCGACGACACGCCAGGAATGTTGTAAAATATAACATCCGAGATGTTATGTTGCCTTACGTTAGGATATGTAACGTTATAGACGTATATAATGTTCCCACCGAAAAGTGGGAGCCGAATCGCCAGGAATGTTGTAAAATATTACATCCGAGATGTTAGTTTCCCTTAAGTTTGGATATATCTCGTTAGAGACGTATATAACGTTCCCACCGAGACGTAGGGACCGACATGCCAGGAATGTTGTAAAATATTACATCCCAGATGTTAGGTTGCGTTAGGTTAGGATATACAACGTTATAGACGTATATAATGTCCCCATCGAGAAGCAGGCGACGACACGCCAGGAATGTTGTAAAATATAACATCCGAGATGTTATGTTGCCTTACGTTAGGATATGTAACGTTATAGACGTATATAATGTTCCCACCGAAAAGTAGGAGCCGAAGCGCCAGGAATGTTGTAAAATATTACATCCGAGATGTTAGTTTCCCTTAAGTTTGGATATATGTCGTTATAGACGTATATAACGTTCCCAACGAGACGTAGGGACCGACATGCCAGGAATGTTGTAAAATATTACATCCCAGATGTTAGGTTGCGTTAGGTTAGGATATACAACGTTATAGACGTATATAATGTCCCCATCGAGAAGCAGGCGACGACACGCCAGGAATGTTGTAAAATATAACATCCGAGATGTTATGTTGCCTTACGTTAGGATATGTAACGTTATAGACGTATATAATGTTCCCACCGAAAAGTAGGAGCCGAAGCGCCAGGAATGTTGTAAAATATTACATCCGAGATGTTAGTTTCCCTTAAGTTTGGATATATGTCGTTATAGACGTATATAACGTTCCCAACGAGACGTAGGGACCGACATGCCAGGAATGTTGTAAAATATTACATCCCAGATGTTAGGTTGCGTTAGGTTAGGATATACAACGTTATAGACGTATATAATGTCCCCATCGAGAAGCAGGCGACGACACGCCAGGAATGTTGTAAAATATTATATCCGAGATGTTATGTTGCGTTACATTAGGATATATAACGTTATAGACGTATATAATGTTCCCACCGAGAAGTACGAGCCGACACGCCAGGAATGTTGTAAACTATTACGGTAGAGGTTTTAGGTTGCCTTAGGTTATGATATATAACGTTATAGACGTATATAATGTTCCCACCGAGAAATAGGGGCCGACGCGTCAGGAATGTTGTAAAATATTAAACCCGCGATGTTAGGTTGCGTTAGGTTAGGATATACAACGTTATAGACGTATATAATGTCCCCATCGAGAAGCAGGCGACGACACGCCAGGAATGTTGCAAAATATTATATCCGAGATGTTAGATTGCTTAGGCTAGGATATACAACGTTATAGACGTATATAATGTCCCCATCGAGAAGCAGGCGACGACACGCCAGGAATGTTGTAAAATATAACATCCGAGATGTTATGTTGCCTTACGTTAGGATATGTAACGTTATAGACGTATATAATGTTCCCACCGAAAAGTAGGAGCCGAAGCGCCAGGAATGTTGTAAAATATTACATCCGAGATGTTAGTTTCCCTTAAGTTTGGATATATATCGTTATAGACGTATATAATGTGCAGATCGAGACGTGGGGACCGACGAGCCAGAATGTTGTAAAATATTACATCCGAGATGTTAGGTTGCCTTAGGTTAGGATATACAATGTTATAGACGTATATAATGACCCCATCGAGAAGCAGGCGACCACACGTCAGGAATGTTGTAAAATATAACATCCGAGATGTTATGTTTCCTTACGTTAGGATATGTAACGTTATAGACGTATATAATGACCCCATCGAGGAGCAGGCGGCGACACGCCAGGAATGTTGTAAAATATAACATCCGAGATGTTATGTTGCCTTACGTTAGGATATGTAACGTTATAGACGTATATAATGTTCCCACCGAAAAGTAGGAGCCGAAGCGCCAGGAATGTTGTAAAATATTACATCCGAGATGTTAGTTTCCCTTAAGTTTGGATATATGTCGTTATAGACGTATATAACGTTCCCAACGAGACGTAGGGACCGACATGCCAGGAATGTTGTAAAATATTACATCCCAGATGTTATGTTGCCTTACGTTAGGATATATAACATTATAGACGTATATAATGTTCGCACCGAGAAGTACGAACCGACACGCCAGGAATGTTGTAAACTATTACGGTAGAAATTTTAGGTTGCCTTAGGTTATGATATATAACGTTATAGACGTATATAATGTTCCCACCGAGAAGTACGAGCCGACAAGCCAGGAATGTTGTAAACTATTACGGTAGAGGTTTTAGGTTGCCTTAGGTTATGATATATAACGTTGTAGACGTATATATTGTTCCCACCGAGAAATAGGGGCCGACGCGTCAGGAATGTTGTAAAATATTAAACCCGCGATGTTAGGTTGCGTTAGGTTAGGATATACAACGTTATAGACGTATATAATGTCCCCATCGAGAAGCAGGCGACGACACGCCAGGAATGTTGCAAAATATTACATCCGAGATGTTAGATTGCTTAGGCTAGGATATACAACGTTATAGACGTATATAATGTCCCCATCGAGAAGCAGGCGACGACACGCCAGGAATGTTGTAAAATATAACATCCGAGATGTTATGTTGCCTTACGTTAGGATATGTAACGTTATAGACGTATATAATGTTCCCACCGAAAAGTAGGAGCCGAAGCGCCAGGAATGTTGTAAAATATTACATCCGAGATGTTAGTTTCCCTTAAGTTTGGATATATATCGTTATAGACGTATATAATGTGCAGATCGAGACGTGGGGACCGACAAGCCAGAATGTTGTAAAATATTACATCCGAGATGTTAGGTTGCGTTAGATTAGGATATACAACGTTATAGACGTATATAATGTCCCCATCGAGAAACAGGCGACGACACGCCAGGAATGTTGTAAAATATTATATCCGAGATGTTATGTTGCCTTACGTTAGGATATATAACGTTATAGACGTATATAATGTTCGCACCGAGAAGTACGATCCGACACGCCAGGAATGTTGTAAACTATTACGGTAGAGATTTTAGGTTGCCTTAGGTTATGATATATAACGTTATAGACGTATATAATGTTCCCACCGAGAAATAGGGGCCGACGCGTCAGGAATGATGTAAAATATTAAACCCGAGATGTTAGGTTGCCTTAGGATAGGATATATAACGTTATAGACGTATATAATATTCCCACCGAGAAATAGGAGCCGACATGCCAGGAATGTTGTAAAATATTACATCCCAGATGTTAGGTTGCGTTAGGTTGGGTTATACAACGTTATAGACGTATATAATGTCCCCATCGAGAAGCAGGCGACGACACGCCAGGAATGTTGTAAAATATTACATCCGAGATGTTAGATTGCTTAGGCTAGGATATACAACGTTATAGACGTATATAATGTCCCCATCGAGAAGCAGGCGACGACACGCCAGGAATGTTGTAAAATATAACATCCGAGATGTTATGTTGCCTTACGTTAGGATATGTAACGTTATAGACGTATATAATGTTCCCACCGAAAAGTAGGAGCCGAAACGCCAGGAATGTTGTAAAATATTACATCCGAGATGTTAGTTTCCCTTAAGTTTGGATATATGTCGTTATAGACGTATATAACGTTCCCAACGAGACGTAGGGACCGACATGCCAGGAATGTTGTAAAATATTACATCCCAGATGTTAGGTTGCGTTAGGTTAGGATATACAACGTTATAGACGTATATAATGTCCCCATCGAGAAGCAGGCGACGACACGCCAGGAATGTTGTAAAATATTATATCCGAGATGTTATGTTGCGTTACGTTAGGATATATAACGTTATAGGCGTATATAATGTTCGCACCGAGAAGTACGAGCCGACACGCCAGGAATGTTGTAAACTATTACGGTAGAGGTTTTAGGTTGCCTTAGGTTATGATATATAACGTTATAGACGTATATAATGTTCCCACCGAGAAATAGGGGCCGACGCGTCAGGAATGTTGTAAAATATTAAACCAGCGATGTTAGGTTGCGTTAGGTTAGGATATACAACGTTATAGACGTATATAATGTCCCCATCGAGAAGCATTCGACGACACGCCAGGAATGTTGTAAAATATTACATCCGAGATGTTAGATTGCTTAGGCTAGGATATACAACGTTATCGACGTATATAATGTCCCCATCGAGAAGCAGGCGACGACACGCCAGGAATGTTGTAAAATATAACATCCGAGATGTTATGTTGCCTTACGTTAGGATATGTAACGTTATAGACGTATATAATGTTCCCACCGAAAAGTAGGAGCCGAAGCGCCAGGAATGTTGTAAAATATTACATTCGAGATGTTAGTTTCCCTTAAGTTTGGATATATATCGTTATAGACGTATATAATGTGCAGATCGAGACGTCGGGACCGACAAGCCAGAATGTTGTAAAATAATACATCCGAGATGTTAGGTTGCGTTAGGTTAGGATATACAACGTTATAGACGTATATAATGTCCCCATCGAGAAGCAGGCAACGACACGCCAGGAATGTTGTAAACTGTTACGGTAGAGATTTTAGGTTGCCTTAGGTTATGATATATAACGTTATGGACGTATATAATGTTCCCACCGAGAAATAGGGGCCGACGCGTCAGGAATGTTGTAAAATATTAAACTCGAGATGTTAGGTTGCCTTAGGCTAGGATGTATAACGTTATAGACGTATATAATATTCCCACCGAGAAATAGGGGCCGACATGCCAGGAATGTTGTAAAATATTACATCCCAGATGTTAGGTTGCGTTAGGTTAGGATATACAACGTTATAGACGTATATAATGTTCCCACCGAAAAGTAGGTGCCGAAGCGCCAGGAATGTTATAAAATATTACATCCGAGATGTTAGTTTCCCTTAAGTTTGGATATATATCGTTATAGACGTATATAATGTCCAGATCGAGACGTCGGGACCGACAAGCCAGAATGTTGTAAAATATTACATCCGAGATGTTAGGTTGCGTTAGGTTAGGATATACAACGTTATAGACGTATATAATGTCCCCATCGAGAAGCAGGCGACGACACGCCAGGAATGTTGTAAAATATTACATCCGAGATGTTAGATTGCTTAGGCTACAATATACAACGTTATAGACGTATATAATGTCCCCATCGAGAAGCAGGCGACGACACGCCAGGAATGTTGTAAAATATAACATCCGAGATGTTATGTTGCCTTACGTTAGGATATGTAACGTTATAGACGTATATAATGTTCCCACCGAAAAGTAGGAGCCGAAGCGCCAGGAATGTTGCAAAATATTACATACGAGATGTTAGTTTCCCTTAAGTTTGGATATATATCGTTATAAATGTATATATTGTCCAGATCGAGATGTGGGGACTGACAAGCCAGAATGTTGTAAAATATTACATCCGAGATGTTAGGTTGCCTTAGGTTAAGATATACAATGTTATAGACGTATATAATGACCCCATCGAGAAGCAGGCGACCACACGACAGGAATGTTGTAAAATATAACATCCGAGATGTTGTGTTGCCTTACGTTAGAGTATGTAACGTTATAGACATATATAATGTTCCCACCGAAAAGTAGGAGCCGAAGCGCCAGGAATGTTGTAAAATATAACACCCGAGAAGTTAGTTTCCCTTAAGTGTGGATATATATCGTTATAGACGTATATAACGTTCCCACCGAGACGTAGGGACCGACATGCCAGGAATGTTGTAAGATATTACATCCCAGATGTTAGGTTGCGTTAGGTTAGGATATACAACGTTATAGACGTATATAATGTCCCCATCGAGAAGCAGGCGACGACACGCCAGGAATGTTGTAAAATATTACATCCCAGATGTTAGGTTGCGTTAGGTTCGGATATACAACGTTATGGACGTATATAATGTCCCCATCGAGAAGCAGGCGGCGACACGCCAGGAATGTTGTAAAATATCACATCCGAGATGTTATGTTGCCTTACGTTAGGATATGTAACGTTATAGACGTATATAGTGTTCCCACCGAAAAGTAGGAGCCGAAGCGCCAGGAATGTTGTAAAATATTACATCCGAGATGTTATGTTGCGTTAGGTTAGGATATACAACGTTATAGACGTATATAATGTCCCCATCGAGAAGCAGGCGACGACACGCCAGGAATGATGAAAAATATTATATCCGAGATGTTATGTTGCCTTACGTTAGGATATATAACGTTATAGACGTATATAATGTTCGCACCGAGAAGTACGAGCCGACACGCCAGGAATGTTGTAAACTATTACGGTAGAGATTTTAGGTTGCCTTAGGTTATGATATATAACGTTATTGACGTATATAATGTTCCCACCGAGAAATGGGGGTCGACGCGTCAGGAATGTTGTAAAATATTAAACCCGAGATGTTAGGTTGCCTTAGGCTAGGATATATAACGTTATAGACGTATATAATATTCCCACCGAGAAATAGGGGCCGACATGCCAGGAATGTTGTAAAATATTACATCCCAGATGTTAGGTTGCCTTAGGTTAGGATATACAAGGTTATAGACGTATATAATGTCCCCATCGAGAAGCAGGCGACGACACGCCAGGAATGTTGTAAAATATTACATCCGAGATGTTATGTTGCCTTACGTTAGGATATGTAACGTTATAGACGTATATAATGTTCCCACCGAAAAGTAGGAGCCGAAGCGCCAGGAATGTTGTAAAATATTACATCCGAGATGTTAGTTTCCCTTAAGTTTGGATATATGTCGTTATAGACGTATATAACGTTCCCAACGAGACGTAGGGACCGACATGCCAGGAATGTTGTAAAATATTACATCCCAGATGTTAGGTTGCGTTAGGTTAGGATATACAACGTTATAGACGAATATAATGTCCCCATCGAGAAGCAGGCGACGACACGCCAGGAATGTTGTAAAATATTACATCCGAGATGTTATGTTGCCTTACGTTAGGATATGTAACGTTATAGACGTATATAATGTTCCCACCGAAAAGTTAGAGCCGAAGCGCCAGGAATGTTATAAACTATTACGGTAGAGATTTTAGGTTGCCTTAGGATATGATATATAACGTTATAGACGTATATAACGTTCCCACCGAGACGTAGGGACCGACATGCCAGGAATGTTGTAAAATATTACATCCCAGATGTTAGGTTGTGTTTGGTTAGGATATACAACGTTATAGACGAATATAATGTCCCCATCGAGAAGCAGGCGACGACACGCCAGGAATGTTGTAAAATATTACATCCGAGATGTTATGTTGCCTTACGTTCGGATATATAACGTTATAGACGTATATAATGTTCGCACCGAGAAGTACGAACCGACACGCCAGGAATGTTGTAAACTATTACGGTAGAAATTTTAGGTTGCCTTAGGTTATGATATATAACGTTATAGACGTATATAATGTTCCCACCGAGAAATAGGGGCCGACGCGTCAACAATGTTGTAAAATATTAAACCCGAGATGTTAGGTTGCCTTAGGCTAGGATATATAACGTTATAGACGTATATAATATTCCCACCGAGAAATAGGGGCCGACATGCCAGGAATGTTGTAAAATATTACATACCAGATGTTAGGTTACGTTAGGTTAGGATATACAACGTTATAGACGTATATAATGTCCCCATCGAGAAGCAGGCGACGACACGCCAGGAATGTTGTAAAATATTATATCCGAGATGTTATGTTGCCTTACGTTAGGATATATAACGTTATAGACGTATATAATGTTCGCACCGAGAAGTACGAGCCGACACGCCAGGAATGTTGTAAAATATTACATCCGAGATGTTAGATTGCTTAGGCTACGATATACAACGTTATAGACGTATATAATGTCCCCATCGAGAAGCAGGCGACGACACGCCAGGAATGTTGTAAAATATAACATCCGAGATGTTATGTTGCCTTACATTAGGATATGTAACGTTATAGACGTATATAATGTTCCCACCGAAAAGTAGGAGCCGAAGCGCCAGGAATGTTGCAAAATATTACATCCGAGATGTTAGTTTCCCTTAAGTTTGGATATATATCGTTATAAATGTATATAATGTCCAGATCGAGATGTGGGGACTGACAAGCCAGAATGTTGTAAAATATTACATCCGAGATATTAGGTTGCCTTAGGTTAGGATATACAATGTTATAGACGTATATAATGACCCCATCGAGAAGCAGGCGACCACACGACAGGAATGTTGTGAAATATAACATCCGAGATGTTGTGTTGCCTTACGTTAGAATATGTAAAGTTATAGACATATATAATGTTCCCACCGAAAAGTAGGAGCCGAAGCGCCAGGAATGTTGTAAAATATAACACCCGAGAAGTTAGTTTCCCTTAAGTGTGGATATATATCGTTATAGACGTATATAACGTTCCCACCGAGACGTAGGGACCGACATGCCAGGAATGTTGTAAGATATTACATCCCAGATGTTAGGTTGCGTTAGGTTAGGATATACAACGTTATAGACGTATATAATGTCCCCATCGAGAAGCAGGCGACGACACGCCAGGAATGTTGTAAAATATTACATCCCAGATGTTAGGTTGCGTTAGGTTCGGATATACAACGTTATGGACGTATATAATGTCCCCATCGAGAAGCAGGCGACGACACGCCAGGAATGTTGTAAAATATCACATCCGAGATGTTATGTTGCCTTACGTTAGGATATGTAACGTTATAGACGTATATAGTGTTCCCACCGAAAAGTAGGAGCCGAAGCGCCAGGAATGTTGTAAAATATTACATCCGAGATGTTAGGTTGCGTTAGGTTAGGATATACAACGTTATAGACGTATATAATGTCCCCATCGAGAAGCAGGCGACGACACGCCAGGAATGATGAAAAATATTATATCCGAGATGTTATGTTGCCTTACGTTAGGATATATAACGTTATAGACGTATATAATGTTCGCACCGAGAAGTACGAGCCGACACGCCAGGAATGTTGTAAACTATTACGGTAGAGATTTTAGGTTGCCTTAGGTTATGATATATAACGTTATTGACGTATATAATGTTCCCACCGAGAAATGGGGGTCGACGCGTCAGGAATGTTGTAAAATATTAAACCCGAGATGTTAGGTTGCCTTAGGCTAGGATATATAACGTTATAGACGTATATAATATTCCCACCGAGAAATAGGGGCCGACATGCCAGGAATGTTGTAAAATATTGCATCCCAGATGTTAGGTTGCCTTAGGTTAGGATATACAACGTTATAGACGTATATAATGTCCCCATCGAGAAGCAGGCGACGACACGCCAGGAATGTTGTAAAATATTACATCCGAGATGTTATGTTGCCTTACGTTAGGATATGTAACGTTATAGACGTATATAATGTTCCCACCGAAAAGTAGGACCCGAAGCGCCAGGAATGTTGTAAAATATTACATCCGAGATGTTAGTTTCCCTTAAGTTTGGATATATGTCGTTATAGACGTATATAACGTTCCCAACGAGACGTAGGGACCGACATGCCAGGAATGTTGCAAAATATTACATCCCAGATGTTAGGTTGCGTTAGGTTAGGATATACAACGTTATAGACGAATATAATGTCCCCATCGAGAAGCAGGCGACGACACGCCAGGAATGTTGTAAAATATTACATCCGAGATGTTATGCTGCCTTACGTTAGGATATGTAACGTTATAGACGTATATAATGTTCCCACCGAAAAGTTAGAGCCGAAGCGCCAGGAATGTTATAAACTATTACGGTAGAGATTTTAGGTTGCCTTAGGTTATGATATATAACGTTATAGACGTATATAACGTTCCCACCGAGACGTAGGGACCGACATGCCAGGAATGTTGTAAAATATTACATCCCAGATGTTAGGTTGTGTTTGGTTAGGATATACAACGTTATAGACGAATATAATGTCCCCATCGAGAAGCAGGCGACGACACGCCAGGAATGTTGTAAAATATTACATCCGAGATGTTATGTTGCCTTACGTTCGGATATATAACGTTATAGACGTATATAATGTTCGCACCGAGAAGTACGAACCGACACGCCAGGAATGTTGTAAACTATTACGGTAGAAATTTTAGGTTGCCTTAGGTTATGATATATAACGTTATAGACGTATATAATGTTCCCACCGAGAAATAGGGGCCGACGCGTCAACAATGTTGTAAAATATTAAACCCGAGATGTTAGGTTGCCTTAGGCTAGGATATATAACGTTATAGACGTATATAATATTCCCACCGAGAAATAGGGGCCGACATGCCAGGAATGTTGTAAAATATTACATACCAGATGTTAGGTTACGTTAGGTTAGGATATACAACGTTATAGACGTATATAATGTCCCCATCGAGAAGCAGGCGACGACACGCCAGGAATGTTGTAAAATATTATATCCGAGATGTTATGTTGCCTTACGTTAGGATATATAACGTTATAGACGTATACAATGTTCGCACCGAGAAGTACGAGCCGACACGCCAGGAATGTTGTAAACTATTACGGTAGAGATTTTAGGTTGCCTTAGGTTATGATATATAACTTTATAGACGTATATAATGTTCCCACCGAGAAATAGGGGCCGACGCGTCAGGAATGTTGTAAAATATTAAACCCGCGATGTTAGGTTGCGTTAGGTTAGGATATACAACGTTATAGACGTATATAATGTTCCCACCGAGAAATAGAGGCCGACGCGTCAGGAATGTTGTAAAATATTAAACCCGAGATGTTAGGTTGCCTTAGGCTAGGATATATAACGTTATAGACGTATATAATATTCCCACCGAGTAATAGGGGCCGACATGCCAGGAATGTTGTAAAATATTACATCCCAGATGTTAGGTTGCGTTAGGTTAGGATATACAACGTTATAGACGTATATAATGTCCCCATCGAGAAGCAGGCGACGACATGCCAGGAATGATGAAAAATATTATATCCGAGATGTTATGTTGCCTTACGTTAGGATATATAACGTTATAGACGTATATAATGTTCGCACCGAGAAGTACGAGCCGACACGCCAGGAATGTTGTAAACTATTACGGTAGAGATTTTAGGTTGCCTTAGGTTATGATATATAACGTTATTGACGTATATAATGTTTCCACCGAGAAATAGGGGCCGACGCGTCAAGAATGTTGTAAAATATTAAACCCGAGATGTTAGGTTGCCTTAGGCTAGGATATATAACGTTATAGACGTATATAATATTCCCACCGAGAAATAGGGGCCGACATGCCAGGAATGTTGTAAAATATTACATCCCAGATGTTAGGTTGCCTTTGGTTAGGATATACAACGTTATAGACGTATATAATGTCCCCATCGAGAAGCAGGCGACGACACGCCAGGAATGTTGTAAAATATTACATCCGAGATGTTATGTTGCCTTACGTTAGGATATGTAACGTTATAGACGTATATAATGTTCCCACCGAAAAGTAGGAGCCGAAGCGCCAGGAATGTTGTAAGATATTACATCCGAGATGTTAGTTTCCCTTAAGTTTGGATATATGTCGTTATAGACGTATATAACGTTCCCAACGAGACGTAGGGACCGACATGCCAGGAATGTTGTAAAATATTACATCTCAGATGTTAGGTTGCGTTAGGTTAGGATATACAACGTTATAGACGAATATAATGTCCCCATCGAGAAGCAGCCGACGACACGCCAGGAATGTTGTAAAATATTACATCCGAGATGTTATGTTGCCTTACGTTAGGATATGTAACGTTATAGACGTAAATAATGTTCCCACCGAAAATTTAGAGCCGAAGCGCCAGGAATGTTGTATACTATTACGGTAGAGATTTTAGGTTGCCTTAGGTTATGATATATAACGTTATAGACGTATATAACGTTCCCACCGAGACGTAGGGACCGACATGCCAGGAATGTTGTAAAATATTACATCCCAGATGTTAGGTTGCGTTTGGTTAGGATATACAACGTTATAGACGAATATAATGTCCCCATCGAGAAGCAGGCGACGACACGCCAGGAATGTTGTAAAATATTACATCCGAGATGTTATGTTGCCTTACGTTTGGATATGTAACGTTATAGACGTATATAATGTTCCCACCGAAAAGTAGGAGCCGAAGCGCCAGGAATGTTGTAAAATATGACACCCGAGATGTTAATTTCCCTTAAGTTTGGATATATATCGTTATAGACGTATATAACGTTCCCTCCGAGACGTAGGGACCGACATGCCAGGAATGTTGGAAAATATTACATCCCAGATGTTAGATTGCGTTAGGTTAGGATATACAACGTTATAGACGTATATAATGTCCCCATCGAGAAGCAGGCGACGACACGCCAGGTATGTTGTAAAATATTACATCCGAGATGTTATGTTGCCTTACGTTAGGATATATAACGTTATAGACGTATATAATGTTCGCACCGAGAAGTACGAGCCGACACGCCAGGAATGTTGTAAACTGTTACGGTAGAGATTTTAGGTTGCCTTAGGTTATGATATATAACGTTATAGACGTATATAATGTTCCCACCGAGAAATAGGGGCCGACGCGTCAGGAATGTTGTAAAATATTAAACTCGAGATGTTAGGTTGCCTTAGGCTAGGATATATAACGTTATAGACGTATATCATATTCCCACCGAGAAATAGGGGCCGACATGCCAGGAATGTTGTAAAATATTACATCCCACATGTTAGGTTGCGTTAGGTTAGGATATACAACGTTATAGACGTATATAATGTTCCCACCGAAAAGTAGGTGCCGAAGCGCCAGGAATGTTATAAAATATTACATCCGAGATGTTAGTTTCCCTTAAGTTTGGATATATATCGTTATAGACGTATATAATGTCCAGATCGAGACGTCGGGACCGACAAGCCAGAATGTTGTAAAATATTACATCCGAGATGTTAGGTTGCGTTAGGTTAGGATATACAACGTTATAGACGTATATAATGTCCCCATCGAGAAGCAGGCGACGACACGCCAGGAATGTTGTAAAATATTACATCCGAGATGTTAGATTGCTTAGGCTAGGATATACAACGTTATAGACGTATATAATGTCCCCATCGAGAAGCAGGCGACGACACGCCAGGAATGTTGTAAAATATAACATCCGAGATGTTATGTTGCCTTATGTTAGGATATGTAACGTTATAGACGTATATAATGTTCCCACCGAAAAGTAGGAGCCGAAGCGCCAGGAATGTTGCAAAATATTACATCCGAGATGTTAGTTTCCCTTAAGTGTGGATATATATCGTTATAAATGTATATAATGTCCAGATCGAGACGTGGGGACTGACAAGCCAGAATGTTGTAAAATATTACATCCGAGATGTTAGGTTGCCTTTGGTTAGGATATACAATGTTATAGACGTATATAATGACCCCATCGAGAAGCAGGCGACCACACGACAGGAATGTTGTAAAATATAACATCCGAGATGTTATGTTGCCTTACGTTAGAATATGTAACGTTATAGACGTATATAATGTTCCCACCGAAAAGTAGGAGCCGAAGCGCCAGGAATGTTGTAAAATATGACACCCGAGAAGTTAGTTTCCCTTAAGTGTGGATATATATCGTTATAGACGTATATAACGTTCCCACCGAGACGTAGGGACCGACATGCCAGGAATGTTGTAAGATATTACATCCCAGATGTTAGGTTGCGTTAGGTTAGGATATACAACGTTATAGACGTATATAATGTCCCCATCGAGAAGCAGGCGACGACACGCCAGGAATGTTGTAAAATATTACATCCCAGATGTTAGGTTGCGTTAGGTTCGGATATACAACGTTATGGACGTATATAATGTCCCCATCGAGAAGCAGGCGACGACACGCCAGGAATGTTGTAAAATATTACATCCGAGATGTTATGTTGCCTTACGTTAGGATATGTAACGTTATAGACGTATATAGTGTTCCCACCGAAAAGTAGGAGCCGAAGCGCCAGGAATGTTGTAAAATATTACATCCGAGATGTTAGGTTGCGTTAGGTTAGGATATACAACGTTATAGACGAATATAATGTCCCCATCGAGAAGCAGGCGACGACACGCCAGGAATGTTGTAAAATATTACATCCGAGATGTTATGTTGCCTTACGTTTGGATATGTAACGTTATAGACGTATATAATGTTCCCACCGAAAAGTAGGAGCCGAAGCGCCAGGAATGTTGTAAAATATGACACCCGAGATGTTAGTTTCCCTTAAGTTTGGATATATATCGTTATAGACGTATATAACGTTCCCTCCGAGACGTAGGGACCGACATGCCAGGAATGTTGGAAAATATTACATCCCAGATGTTAGATTGCGTTAGGTTAGGATATACAACGTTATAGACGTATATAATGTCCCCATCGAGAAGCAGGCGACGACACGCCAGGAATGATGAAAAATATTATATCCGAGATGTTATGTTGCCTTACGTTAGGATATATAACGTTATAGACGTATATAATGTTCGCACCGAGAAGTACGAGCCGACACGCCAGGAATGTTGTAAACTATTACGGTAGAGATTTTAGGTTGCCTTAGGTTATGATATATAACGTTATTGACGTATATAATGTTCCCACCGAGAAATAGGGGCCGACGCGTCCGGAATGTTGTAAAATATTAAACCCGAGATGTTAGGTTGCCTTAGGCTAGGATATATAACGTTATAGACGTATATAATATTCCTACCGAGAAATAGGGGCCGACATGCCAGGAATGTTGTAAAATATTACATCCCAGATGTTAGGTTGCCTTAGGTTAGGATATACAACGTTATAGACGAATATAATGTCCCCATCGAGAAGCAGGCGACGACACGCCAGGAATGTTGTAAAATATTACATCCGAGATGTCATGTTGCCTTACGTTAGGATATGTAACGTTATAGACGTAAATAATGTTCCCACCGAAAAGTTAGAGCCGAAGCGCCAGGAATGTTATAAACTATTACGGTAGAAATTTTAGGTTGCCTTAGGTTATGATATATAACGTTATAGACGTATATAACGTTCCCACCGAGACGTAGGGACCGACATGCCAGGAATGTTGTAAAATATTACATCCCAGATGTTAGGTTGCGTTAGGTTAGGATATACAACGTTATAGACGAATATAATGTCCCCATCGAGAAGCAGGCGACGACACGCCAGGAATGTTGTAAAATATTACATCCGAGATGTTATGTTGCCTTACGTTTGGATATGTAACGTTATAGACGTATATAATGTTCCCACCGAAAAGTAGGAGCCGAAGCGCCAGGAATGTTGTAAAATATGACACCCGAGATGTTAGTTTCCCTTAAGTTTGGATATATATCGTTATAGACGTATATAACGTTCCCTCCGAGACGTAGGGACCGACATGCCAGGAATGTTGGAAAATATTACATCCCAGATGTTAGATTGCGTTAGGTTAGGATATACAACGTTATAGACGTATATAATGTCCCCATCGAGAAGCAGGCGACGACACGCCAGGAATGATGAAAAATATTATATCCGAGATGTTATGTTGCCTTACGTTAGGATATATAACGTTATAGACGTATATAATGTTCGCACCGAGAAGTACGAGCCGACACGCCAGGAATGTTGTAAACTATTACGGTAGAGATTTTAGGTTGCCTTAGGTTATGATATATAACGTTATTGACGTATATAATGTTCCCACCGAGAAATAGGGGCCGACGCGTCCGGAATGTTGTAAAATATTAAACCCGAGATGTTAGGTTGCCTTAGGCTAGGATATATAACGTTATAGACGTATATAATATTCCTACCGAGAAATAGGGGCCGACATGCCAGGAATGTTGTAAAATATTACATCCCAGATGTTAGGTTGCCTTAGGTTAGGATATACAACGTTATAGACGAATATAATGTCCCCATCGAGAAGCAGGCGACGACACGCCAGGAATGTTGTAAAATATTACATCCGAGATGTTATGTTGCCTTACGTTAGGATATGTAACGTTATAGACGTAAATAATGTTCCCACCGAAAAGTTAGAGCCGAAGCGCCAGGAATGTTATAAACTATTACGGTAGAGATTTTAGGTTGCCTTAGGTTATGATATATAACGTTATAGACGTATATAACGTTCCCACCGAGACGTAGGGACCGACATGCCAGGAATGTTGTAAAATATTACATCCCAGATGTTAGGTTGCGTTTGGTTAGGATATACAACGTTATAGACGAATATAATGTCCCCATCGAGAAGCAGGCGACGACACGCCAGGTATGTTGTAAAATATTACATCCGAGATGTTATGTTGCCTTACGTTAGGATATATAACGTTATAGACGTATATAATGTTCGCACCGAAAAGTACGAGCCGACACGCCAGGAATGTTGTAAACTGTTACGGTAGACATTTTAGGTTGCCTTAGGTTATGATATATAACGTTATGGACGTATATAATGTTCCCACCGAGAAATAGGGGCCGACGCGTCAGGAATGTTCTAAAATATTAAACTCGAGATGTTAGGTTGCCTTAGGCTAATATATATAACGTTATAGACGTATATAATATTCCCACCGAGAAATAGGGGCCGACATGCCAGGAATGTTGTAAAATATTACATCCCAGATGTTAGGTTGCGTTAGGTTAGGATATACAACGTTATAGACGTATATAATGTTCCCACCGAAAAGTAGGTGCCGAAGCGCCAGGAATGTTATAAAATATTACATCCGAGATGTTAGTTTCCCTTAAGTTTGGATATATATCGTTATAGACGTATATAATGTCCAGATCGAGACGTCGGGACCGACAAGCCAGAATGTTGTAAAATATTACATCCGAGATGTTAGGTTGCGTTAGGTTAGGATATACAACGTTATAGACGTATATAATGTCCCCATCGAGAAGCAGGCGACGACACGCCAGGAATGTTGTAAAATATTACATCCGAGATGTTAGATTGCTTAGGCTACGATATACAACGTTATAGACGTATATAATGTCCCCATCGAGAAGCAGGCGACGACACGCCAGGAATGTTGTAAAATATAACATCCGAGATGTTATGTTGCCTTACGTTAGGATATGTAACGTTATAGACGTATATAATGTTCCCACCGAAAAGTAGGAGCCGAAGCGCCAGGAATGTTGCAAAATATTACATCCGAGATGTTAGTTTCCCTTAAGTTTGGATATATATCGTTATAAATGTATATAATGTCCAGATCGAGATGTGGGGACTGACAAGCCAGAATGGTGTAAAATATTACATCCGAGATGTTAGGTTGCCTTAGGTTAGGATATACAATGTTATAGACGTATATAATGACCCCATCGAGAAGCAGGCGACCACACGACAGGAATGTTGTAAAATATAACATCCGAGATGTTGTGTTGCCTTACGTTAGAATATGTAACGTTATAGACATATATAATGTTCCCACCGAAAAGTAGGAGCCGAAGCGCCAGGAATGTTGTAAAATATAACACCCGAGAAGTTAGTTTCCCTTAAGTGTGGATATATATCGTTATAGACGTATATAACGTTCCCACCGAGACGTAGGGACCGACATGCCAGGAATGTTGTAAGATATTACATCCCAGATGTTAGGTTGCGTTAGGTTAGGATATACAACGTTATAGACGTATATAATGTCCCCATCGAGAAGCAGGCGACGACACGCCAGGAATGTTGTAAAATATTACATCCGAGATGTTATGCTGCCTTACGTTAGGATATGTAACGTTATAGACGTATATAATGTTCCCACCGAAAAGTAGGAGCCGAAGCGCCAGGAATGTTGTAAAATATGACACACGAGATGTTAGTTTCCCTTAAGTTTGGATATATATCGTTATAGACGTATATAACGTTCCCTCCGAGACGTAGGGACCGACATGCCAGGAATGTTGGAAAATATTACATCCCAGATGTTAGATTGCGTTAGGTTAGGATATACAACGTTATAGACGTATATAATGTCCCCATCGAGAAGCAGGCGACGACACGCCAGGTATGTTGTAAAATATTACATCCGAGATGTTATGTTGCCTTACGTTAGGATATATAACGTTATAGACGTATATAATGTTCGCACCGAGAAGTACGAGCCGACACGCCAGGAATGTTGTAAACTGTTACGGTAGAGATTTTAGGTTGCCTTAGGTTATGATATATAACGTTATGGACGTATATAATGTTCCCACCGAGAAATAGGGGCCGACGCGTCAGGAATGTTGTAAAATATTAAACTCGAGATGTTAGGTTGCCTTAGGCTAGGATATATAACGTTATAGACGTATATAATATTCCCACCGAGAAATAGGGGCCGACATGCCAGGAATGTTGTAAAATATTACATCCCACATGTTAGGTTGCGTTAGGTTAGGATATACAACGTTATAGACGTATATAATGTTCCCACCGAAAAGTAGGTGCCGAAGCGCCAGGAATGTTATAAAATATTACATCCGAGATGTTAGTTTCCCTTAAGTTTGGATATATATCGTTATAGACGTATATAATGTCCAGATCGAGACGTCGGGACCGACAAGCCAGAATGTTGTAAAATATTACATCCGAGATGTTAGGTTGCGTTAGGTTAGGATATACAACGTTATAGACGTATATAATGTCCCCATCGAGAAGCAGGCGACGACACACCAGGAATGTTGTAAAATATTACATCCGAGATGTTAGATTGCTTAGGCTAGGATATACAACGTTATAGACGTATATAATGTCCCCATCGAGAAGCAGGCGACGACACGCCAGGAATGTTGTAAAATATAACATCCGAGATGTTATGTTGCCTTACGTTAGGATATGTAACGTTATAGACGTATATAACGTTCCCACCGAAAAGTAGGAGCCGAAGCGCCAGGAATGTTGCAAAATATTACATCCGAGATGTTAGTTTCCCTTAAGTGTGGATATATATCGTTATAAATGTATATAATGTCCAGATCGAGACGTGGGGACTGACAAGCCAGAATGTTGTAAAATATTACATCCGAGATGTTAGGTTGCCTTTTGTTAGGATATACAATGTTATAGACGTATATAATGACCCCATCGAGAAGCAGGCGACCACACGACAGGAATGTTGTAAAATATAACATCCGAGATGTTATGTTGCCTTACGTTAGAATATGTAACGTTATAGACGTATATAATGTTCCCACCGAAAAGTAGGAGCCGAAGCGCCAGGAATGTTGTAAAATATGACACCCGAGAAGATAGTTTCCCTTAAGTGTGGATATATATCGTTATAGACGTATATAACGTTCCCACCGAGACGTAGGGACCGACATGCCAGGAATGTTGTAAGATATTACATCCCAGATGTTAGGTTGCGTTAGGTTAGGATATACAACGTTATAGACGTATATAATGTCCCCATCGAGAAGCAGGCGACGACACGCCAGGAATGTTGTAAAATATTACATCCCAGATGTTAGGTTGCGTTAGGTTCGGATATACAACGTTATGGACGTATATAATGTCCCCATCGAGAAGCAGGCGACGACAAGCCAGGAATGTTGTAAAATATTACATCCGAGATGTTATGCTGCCTTACGTTAGGATATGTAACGTTATAGACGTATATAATGTTCCCACCGAAAAGTAGGAGCCGAAGCGCCAGGAATGTTGTAAAATATGACACACGAGATGTTAGTTTCCCTTAAGTTTGGATATATATCGTTATAGACGTATATAACGTTCCCTCCGAGACGTAGGGACCGACATGCCAGGAATGTTGGAAAATATTACATCCCAGATGTTAGATTGCGTTAGGTTAGGATATACAACGTTATAGACGTATATAATGTCCCCATCGAGAAGCAGGCGACGACACGCCAGGTATGTTGTAAAATATTACATCCGAGATGTTATGTTGCCTTACGTTAGGATATATAACGTTATAGACGTATATAATGTTCGCACCGAGAAGTACGAACCGACACGCCAGGAATGTTGTAAACTGTTACGGTAGAGATTTTAGGTTGCCTTAGGTTATGATATATAACGTTATGGACGTATATAATGTTCCCACCGAGAAATAGGGGCCGACGCGTCAGGAATGTTGTAAAATATTAAACTCGAGATGTTAGGTTGCCTTAGGCTAGGATATATAACGTTATAGACGTATATAATATTCCCACCGAGAAATAGGGGCCGACATGCCAGGAATGTTGTAAAATATTACATCCCACATGTTAGGTTGCGTTAGGTTAGGATATACAACGTTATAGACGTATATAATGTTCCCACCGAAAAGTAGGTGCCGAAGCGCCAGGAATGTTATAAAATATTACATCCGAGATGTTAGTTTCCCTTAAGTTTGGATATATATCGTTATAGACGTATATAATGTCCAGATCGAGACGTCGGGACCGACAAGCCAGAATGTTGTAAAATATTACATCCGAGATGTTAGGTTGCGTTAGGTTAGGATATACAACGTTATAGACGTATATAATGTCCCCATCGAGAAGCAGGCGACGACACACCAGGAATGTTGTAAAATATTACATCCGAGATGTTAGATTGCTTAGGCTAGGATATACAACGTTATAGACGTATATAATGTCCCCATCGAGAAGCAGGCGACGACACGCCAGGAATGTTGTAAAATATAACATCCGAGATGTTATGTTGCCTTACGTTAGGATATGTAACGTTATAGACGTATATAACGTTCCCACCGAAAAGTAGGAGCCGAAGCGCCAGGAATGTTGCAAAATATTACATCCGAGATGTTAGTTTCCCTTAAGTGTGGATATATATCGTTATAAATGTATATAATGTCCAGATCGAGACGTGGGGACTGACAAGCCAGAATGTTGTAAAATATTACATCCGAGATGTTAGGTTGCCTTTTGTTAGGATATACAATGTTATAGACGTATATAATGACCCCATCGAGAAGCAGGCGACCACACGACAGGAATGTTGTAAAATATAACATCCGAGATGTTATGTTGCCTTACGTTAGAATATGTAACGTTATAGACGTATATAATGTTCCCACCGAAAAGTAGGAGCCGAAGCGCCAGGAATGTTGTAAAATATGACACCCGAGAAGATAGTTTCCCTTAAGTGTGGATATATATCGTTATAGACGTATATAACGTTCCCACCGAGACGTAGGGACCGACATGCCAGGAATGTTGTAAGATATTACATCCCAGATGTTAGGTTGCGTTAGGTTAGGATATACAACGTTATAGACGTATATAATGTCCCCATCGAGAAGCAGGCGACGACACGCCAGGAATGTTGTAAAATATTACATCCCAGATGTTAGGTTGCGTTAGGTTCGGATATACAACGTTATGGACGTATATAATGTCCCCATCGAGAAGCAGGCGACGACAAGCCAGGAATGTTGTAAAATATTACATCCGAGATGTTATGTTGCCTTACGTTAGGATATGTAACGTTATAGACGTATATAGTGTTCCCACCGAAAAGTAGGAGCAGAAGCGCCAGGAATGTTGTAAAATATTACATCCGAGATGTTAGGTTGCGTTAGGTTAGGATATACAACGTTATAGACGTATATAATGTCCCCATCGAGAAGCAGGCGACGACACGACAGGAATGATGAAAAATATTATATCCGAGATGTTATGTTGCCTTACGTTAGGATATACAACGTTATAGACGTATATAATGTCCCCATCGAGAAGCAGGCGACGACACGCCAGGAATGTTGTAAAATATTACATCCGAGATGTTATGTTGCCTTACGTTAGGATATGTAACGTTATAGACGTATATAATGTTCCCACCGAAAAGTAGGAGCCGAAGCGCCAGGAATGTTGTAAGATATTACATCCGAGATGTTAGTTTCCCTTAAGTTTGGATATATGTCGTTATAGACGTATATAACGTTCCCAACGAGACGTAGGGACCGACATGCCAGGAATGTTGTAAAATATTACATCTCAGATGTTAGGTTGCGTTAGGTTAGGATATACAACGTTATAGACGAATATAATGTCCCCATCGAGAAGCAGGCGACGACACGCCAGGAATGTTGTAAAATATTACATCCGAGATGTTATGTTGCCTTACGTTAGGATATGTAACGTTATAGACGTAAATAATGTTCCCACCGAAAAGTTAGAGCCGAAGCGCCAGGAATGTTATAAACTATTACGGTAGAGATTTTAGGTTGCCTTAGGTTATGATATATAACGTTATAGACGTATATAACGTTCCCACCGAGACGTAGGGACCGACATGCCAGGAATGTTGTAAAATATTACATCCCAGATGTTAGGTTGCGTTTGGTTAGGATATACAACGTTATAGACGAATATAATGTCCCCATCGAGAAGCAGGCGACGACACGCCAGGAATGTTGTAAAATATTACATCCGAGATGTTATGTTGCCTTACGTTTGGATATGTAACGTTATAGACGTATATAATGTTCCCACCGAAAAGTAGGAGCCGAAGCGCCAGGAATGTTGTAAAATATGACACCCGAGATGTTAGTTTCCCTTAAGTTTGGATATATATCGTTATAGACGTATATAACGTTCCCTCCGAGACGTAGGGACCGACATGCCAGGAATGTTGGAAAATATTACATCCCAGATGTTAGATTGCGTTAGGTTAGGATATACAACGTTATAGACGTATATAATGTCCCCATCGAGAAGCAGGCGACGACACGCCAGGTATGTTGTAAAATATTACATCCGAGATGTTATGTTGCCTTACGTTAGGATATATAACGTTATAGACGTATATAATGTTCGCACCGAGAAGTACGAGCCGACACGCCAGGAATGTTGTAAACTGTTACGGTAGAGATTTTAGGTTGCCTTAGGTTATGATATATAACGTTATGGACGTATATAATGTTCCCACCGAGAAATAGGGGCCGACGCGTCAGGAATGTTGTAAAATATTAAACTCGAGATGTTAGGTTGCCTTAGGCTAGGATATATAACGTTATAGACGTATATAATATTCCCACCGAGAAATAGGGGCCGACATGCCAGGAATGTTGTAAAATATTACATCCCACATGTTAGGTTGCGTTAGGTTAGGATATACAACGTTATAGACGTATATAATGTTCCCACCGAAAAGTAGGTGCCGAAGCGCCAGGAATGTTATAAAATATTACATCCGAGATGTTAGTTTCCCTTAAGTTTGGATATATATCGTTATAGACGTATATAATGTCCAGATCGAGACGTCGGGACCGACAAGCCAGAATGTTGTAAAATATTACATCCGAGATGTTAGGTTGCGTTAGGTTAGGATATACAACGTTATAGACGTATATAATGTCCCCATCGAGAAGCAGGCGACGACACGCCAGGAATGTTGTAAAATATTACATCCGAGATGTTAGATTGCTTAGGCTAGGATATACAACGTTATAGACGTATATAATGTCCCCATCGAGAAGCAGGCGACGACACGCCAGGAATGTTGTAAAATATAACATCCGAGATGTTATGTTGCCTTACGTTAGGATATGTAACGTTATAGACGTATATAATGTTCCCACCGAAAAGTAGGAGCAGAAGCGCCAGGAATGTTGCAAAATATTACATCCGAGATGTTAGTTTCCCTTAAGTGTGGATATATATCGTTATAAATGTATATAATGTCCAGATCGAGACGTGGGGACTGACAAGCCAGAATGTTGTAAAATATTATATCCGAGATGTTCGGTTGCCTTTGGTTAGGATATACAATGTTATAGACGTATATAATGACCCCATCGAGAAGCAGGCGACCACACGACAGGAATGTTGTAAAATATAACATCCGAGATGTTATGTTGCCTTACGTTAGAATATGTAACGTTATAGACGTATATAATGTTCCCACCGAAAGGTAGGAGCCGAAGCGCCAGGAATGTTGTAAAATATGACACCCGAGAAGTTAGTTTCCCTTAAGTGTGGATATATATCGTTATAGACGTATATAACGTTCCCACCGAGACGTAGGGACCGACATGCCAGGAATGTTGTAAGATATTACATCCCAGATGTTAGGTTGCGTTAGGTTAGGATATACAACGTTATAGACGTATATAATGTCCCCATCGAGAAGCAGGCGACGACACGCCAGGAATGTTGTAAAATATTACATCCCAGATGTTAGGTTGCGTTAGGTTCGGATATACAACGTTATGGACGTATATAATGTCCCCATCGAGAAGCAGGCGACGACACGCCAGGAATGTTGTAAAATATTACATCCGAGATGTTGTGTTGCCTTACGTTAGGATATGTAACGTTATAGACGTATATAGTGTTCCCACCGGAAAGTAGGAGCCGAAGCGCCAGGAATGTTGTAAAATATTACATCCGAGATGTTAGGTTGCGTTAGGTTAGGATATACAACGTTATAGACGTATATAATGTCCCCATCGAGAAGCAGGCGACGACACGCCAGGAATGATGAAAAATATTATATCCGAGATGTTATGTTGCCTTACGTTAGGATATATAACGTTATAGACGTATATAATGTTCGCACCGAGAAGTACGAGCCGAAGCGCCAGGAATGTTATAAACTATTACGGTAGAGATTTTAGGTTGCCTTAGGTTATGATATATAACGTTATAGACGTATATAACGTTCCCACCGAGACGTAGGGACCGACATGCCAGGAATGTTGTAAAATATTACATCCCAGATGTTAGGTTGCGTTTAGTTAGGATATACAACGTTATAGACGAATATAATGTCCCCCTCAAGAAGCAGGCGACGACACGCCAGGAATGTTGTAAAATATTACATCCGAGATGTTATGTTGCCTTACGTTCGGATATATAACGTTATAGACGTATATAATGTTCGCACCGAGAAGTACGAACCGACACGCCAGGAATGTTGTAAACTATTACGGTAGAAATTGTAGGTTGCCTTAGGTTATGATATATAACGTTATAGACGTATATAATGTTCCCACCGAGAAATAGGGGCCGACGCGTCAACAATGTTGTAAAATATTAAACCCGAGATGTTAGGTTGCCTTAGGCTAGGATATATAACGTTATAGACGTATATAATATTCCCACCGAGAAATAGGGGCCGACATGCCAGGAATGTTGTAAAATATTACATACCAGATGTTAGGTTACGTTAGGTTAGGATATACAACGTTATAGACATATATAATGTCCCCATCGAGAAGCAGGCGACGACACGCCAGGAATGTTGTAAAATATTATATCCGAGATGTTATGTTGCCTTACGTTAGGATATATAACGTTATAGACGTATATAATGTTCGCACCGAGAAGTACGAGCCGACACGCCAGGAATGTTGTAAACTATTACGGTAGAGATTTTAGGTTGCCTTAGGTTATGATATATAACTTTATAGACGTATATAATGTTCCCACCGAGAAATAGGGGCCGACGCGTCAGGAATGTTGTAAAATATAACATCCGAGATGTTATGTTGCCTTACGTTAGGATATGTAACGTTATAGACGTATATAATGTTCCCACCGAAAAGTAGGAGCCGAAGCGCCAGGAATGTTCTAAAATATTACATCCGAGATGTTAGTTTCCCTTAAGTTTGGATATATATCGTTATAGACGTATATAATGTGCAGATCGAGACGTGGGGACCGACAAGCCAGAATGTTGTAAAATATTACATCCCAGATGTTAGGTTGCGTTAGGTTAGGATATACAACGTTATAGACGTATATAATGTCCCCATCGAGAAGCAGGCGACGACACGCCAGGAATGTTGTAAAATATTACATCCGAGATGTTATGTTGCCTTACGTTCGGATATATAACGTTATAGACGTATATAATGTTCGCACCGAGAAGTACGAACCGACACGCCAGGAATGTTGTAAACTATTACGGTAGAAATTTTAGGTTGCCTTAGGTTATGATATATAACGTTATAGACGTATATAATGTTCCCACCGAGAAATAGGGGCCGACGCGTCAACAATGTTGTAAAATATTAAACCCGAGATGTTAGGTTGCCTTAGGCTAGGATATATAACGTTATAGACGTATATAATATTCCCACCGAGAAATAGGGGCCGACATGCCAGGAATGTTGTAAAATATTACATACCAGATGTTAGGTTACGTTAGGTTAGGATATACAACGTTATAGACGTATATAATGTCCCCATCGAGAAGCAGGCGACGACACGCCAGGAATGTTGTAAAATATTATATCCGAGATGTTATGTTGCCTTACGTTAGGATATATAACGTTATAGACGTATATAATGTTCGCACCGAGAAGTACGAGCCGACACGCCAGGAATGTTGTAAACTATTACGGTAGAGATTTTAGGTTGCCTTAGGTTATGATATATAACTTTATAGACGTATATAATGTTCCCACCGAGAAATAGGGGCCGACGCGTCAGGAATGTTGTAAAATATTAAACCCGCGATGTTAGGTTGCGTTAGGTTAGGATATACAACGTTATAGACGTATATAATGTTCCCACCGAGAAATAGGGGCCGACGCGTTAGGAATGTTGTAAAATATTAAACCCGAGATGTTAGGTTGCCTTAGGCTAGGATATATAACGTCATAGACGTATATAATATTCCCACCGAGAAATAGGGGCCGACATGCCAGGAATGTTGTAAAATATTAAATCCCAGATGTTAGGTTGCGTTAGGTTAGGATATACAACGTTATAGACGTATATAATGTCCCCATCGAGAAGCAGGCGACGACACGCCAGGAATGTTGTAAAATATTATATCCGAGATGTTATGTTGCGTTACGTTAGGATATATAACGTTATAGACGTATATAATGTTCCCACCGAGAAGTACGAGCCGACACGCCAGGAATGTTGTAAACTATTACGGTAGAGGTTTTAGGTTGCCTTAGGTTATGATATATAACGTTATAGACGTATATAATGTTCCCACCGAGAAATAGGGGCCGACGCGTCAGGAATGTTGTAAAATATTAAACCCGCGATGTTAGGTTGCGTTAGGTTAGGATATACAACGTTATAGACGTATATAATGTCCCCATCGAGAAGCAGGCGACGACACGCCAGGAATGTTGTAAAATATAACATCCGAGATGTTATGTTGCCTTACGTTAGGATATGTAACGTTATAGACGTATATAATGTTCCCACCGAAAAGTAGGAGCCGAAGCGCCAGGAATGTTCTAAAATATTACATCCGAGATGTTAGTTTCCCTTAAGTTTGGATATATATCGTTATAGACGTATATAATGTGCAGATCGAGACGTGGGGACCGACAAGCCAGAATGTTGTAAAATATTACATCCCAGATGTTAGGTTGCGTTAGGTTAGGATATACAACGTTATAGACGTATATAATGTCCCCATCGAGAAGCAGGCGACGACACGCCAGGAATGTTGTAAAATATTACATCCGAGATGTTATGTTGCCTTACGTTAGGATATGTAACGTTATAGACGTATATAATGTTCCCACCGAAAAGTTAGAGCCGAAGCGCCAGGAATGTTATAAACTATTACGGTAGAGATTTTAGGTTGCCTTAGGTTATGATATATAACGTTATAGACGTATATAACGTTCCCACCGAGACGTAGGGACCGACATGCCAGGAATGTTGTAAAATATTACATCCCAGATGTTAGGTTGCATTAGGTTAGGATATACAACGTTATAGACGAATATAATGTCCCCATCGAGAAGCAGGCGAGGACACGCCAGGAATGTTGTAAAATATTACATCCGAGATGTTATGTTGCCTTACGTTAGGATATATAACGTTATAGACGTATATAATGTTCGCACCGAGAAGTACGATCCGACACGCCAGGAATGTTGTAAACTATTACGGTAGAAATTTTAGGTTGCCTTAGGTTATGATATATAACGTTATAGACGTATATAATGTTCCCACCGAGAAATAGGGGCCGACGCGTCAACAATGTTGTAAAATATTAAACCCGAGATGTTAGGTTGCCTTAGGCTAGGATATATAACGTTATAGACGTATATAATATTCCCACCGAGAAATAGGGGCCGACATGCCAGGAATGTTGTAAAATATTACATACCAGATGTTAGGTTACGTTAGGTTAGGATATACAACGTTATAGACGTATATAATGTCCCCATCGAGAAGCAGGCGACGACACGCCAGGAATGTTGTAAAATATTATATCCGAGATGTTATGTTGCCTTACGTTAGGATATATAACGTTATAGACGTATATAATGTTCGCACCGAGAAGTACGAGCCGACACGCCAGGAATGTTGTAAACTATTACGGTAGAGATTTTAGGTTGCCTTAGGTTATGATATATAACTTTATAGACGTATATAATGTTCCGACCGAGAAATAGGGGCCGACGCGTCAGGAATGTTGTAAAATATTAAACCCGCGATGTTAGGTTGCGTTAGGTTAGGATATACAACGTTATAGAGGTATATAATGTTCCCACCGAGAAATAGGGGCCGACGCGTCAGGAATGTTGTAAAATATTAAACCCGAGATTTTAGGTTGCCTTAGGTTATGATATATAACTTTATAGACGTATATAATGTTCCGACCGAGAAATAGGGGCCGACGCGTCAGGAATGTTGTAAAATATTAAACCCGCGATGTTAGGTTGCCTTAGGTTAGGATATACAACGTTATAGACGTATATAATGACCCCATCGAGGAGCAGGCGACGACACGCCAGGAATGTTGTAAAATATAACATCCGAGATGTTATGTTGCCTTACGTTAGTATATGTAACGTTATAGACGTATATAATGTTCCCACCGAAAAGTAGGAGCCGACTCGCCAGGAATGTTGTAAAATATTACATCCGAGATGTTAGTTTCCCTTAAGTTTGGATATATGTCGTTATAGACGTATATGACGTTCCCACCGAGACGTAGGGACCGACATGCCAGGAATGTTGTAAAATATTACATCCCAGATGTTAGGTTGCGTTAGGTTAGGATACACAACGTTATAGACGTATATAATGTCCCCATCGAGAAGCAGGCGACGACACGCCAGGAATGTTGTAAAATATTATATCCGAGATGTTATGTTGCCTTACGTTAGGATATATAACGTTATAGACGTATATAATGTTCGCACCGAGAAGTACGAGCCGACACGCCAGGAATGTTGTAAAATATTACGGTAGAGATTTTAGGTTGCCTTAGGTTATGATATATAACGTTATAGACGTATATAATGTTACCACCGAGAAATAGGGGCCGAAGCGCCAGAAATGTTGTAAAATATGATATCCGAGATGTTAGTTTGCCTTAAGTTTGGATATATATCGTTATAGACGTATATAACGTTCCCACCGAGACGTAGGGACCGACATGCCAGGAATGTTGTAAAATATTTCATCCCAGATGTTAGGTTGCGTTAGGTTAGGATATACAACGTTATAGACGTATATAATGTCCCCATCGAGAAGCAGGCGACGACACGCCAGGAATGTTGTAAAATATTACATCCGAGATGTTATGTTGCCTTACGTTAGGATATATAACGTTATAGACGTATATAATGTTCGCACCGAGAAGTACGAACCGACACGCCAGGAATGTTGTAAACTATTACGGTAGAAATTTTAGGTTGCCTTAGGTTATGATATATAACGTTATAGACGTATATAATGTTCCCACCGAGAAATAGGGGCCGACGCGTCAGGAATGTTGTAAAATATTAAACCCGAGATGTTAGGTTGCCTTAGGCTAGGATATATAACGTTATAGACGTACATAATATTCCCACCGAGAAATAGGGGCCGACATGCCAGGAATGTTGTAAAATATTACATCCCAGATGTTAGGTTGCGTTAGGTTAGGATATACAACGTTATAGACGTATATAATGTCCCCATCGAGAAGCAGTCGACGACACGCCAGGAATGTTGTAAAATATTACATCCGAGATGTTATGTTGCCTTACGTTAGGATATGTAACGTTATAGACGTATATAATGTTCCCACCGAAAAGTAGGAGCCGAAGCGCCAGGAATGATGTAAAATATTACATCCGAGATGTAGGTTTCCCTTAAGTTTGGATATATATCGTTATAGACGTATATAATGTGCAGATCGAGACGTGGGGACCGACAAGCCAGAATGTTGTAAAATATTACATCCGAGATGTTAGGTTGCCTTAGGTTAGGATATACAACGTTATAGACGTATATAATGTTCGCACCGAGAAGTACGAGCCGACACGCCAGGAATGTTGTAAACTATTACGGTAGGGATTTTAGGTTGCCTTAGGTTATGATATATAACGTTATAGACGTATATAATGTTACCACCGAGAAATAGGGGCCGAAGCGCCAGAAATGTTGTAAAATATGATATCCGAGATGTTAGTTTGCCTTAAGTTTGGATATATATCGTTATAGACGTATATAACGTTCCCACCGAGACGTAGGGACCGACATGCCAGGAATGTTGTAAAATATTTCATCCCAGATGTTAAGTTGCGTTAGGTTAGGATATACAACGTTATAGACGTATATAATGTCCCCATCGAGAAGCAGGCGACGACACGCCAGGAATGTTGTAAAATATTACATCCGAGATGTTATGTTGCCTTACGTTAGGATATATAACGTTATAGACGTATATAATGTTCGCACCGAGAAGTACGAACCGACACGCCAGGAATGTTGTAAACTATTACGGTAGAAATTTTAGGTTGCCTTAGGTTATGATATATAACGTTATAGACGTATATAATGTTCCCACCGGGAAATAGGGGCCGACGCGTCAGGAATGTTGTAAAATATTAAACCCGAGATGTTAGGTTGCCTTAGGCTAGGATATATAACGTTATAGACGTATATAATATTCCCACCGAGAAATAGGGGCTGACATGCCAGGAATGTTGTAAAATATTACATCCCAGATGTTAGGTTGCGTTAGGTTAGGATATACAACGTTATAGACGTATATAATGTCCCCATCGAGAAGCAGTCGACGACACGCCAGGAATGTTGTAAAATATTACATCCGAGATGTTATGTTGCCTTACGTTAGGATATGTAACGTTATAGACGTATATAATGTTCCCACCGAAAAGTAGGAGCCGAAGCGCCAGGAATGATGTAAAATATTACATGCGAGATGTAGGTTTCCCTTAAGTTTGGATATATATCGTTATAGACGTATATAATGTGCAGATCGAGACGTGGGGACCGACAAGCCAGAATGTTGTAAAATATTACATCCGAGATGTTAGCTTGCCTTAGGTTAGGATATACAACGTTATAGACGTATATAATGACCCCATCGAGGAGCAGGCGACGACACGCCAGGAATGTTGTAAAATATAACATCCGAGATGTTATGTTGCCTTACGTTAGTATATGTAACGTTATAGACGTATATAATGTTCCCACCGAAAAGTAGGAGCCGAATCGCCAGGAATGTTGTAAAATATTACATCCGAGATGTTAGTTTCCCTTAAGTTTGGATATATGTCGTTATAGACGTATATGACGTTCCCACCGAGACGTAGGGACCGACATGTCAGGAATGTTGTAAAATATTACATCCCAGATGTTAGGTTGCGTTAGGTTAGGATATACAACGTTATAGACGTATATAATGTCCCCATCGAGAAGCAGGCGACGACACGCCAGGAATGTTGTAAAATATTATATTCGAGATGTTATGTTGCCTTACGTTAGGATATATAACGTTATAGACGTATATAATGTTCGCACCGAGAAGTACGAGCCGACACGCCAGGAATGTTGTAAACTATTACGGTAGGGATTTTAGGTTGCCTTAGGTTATGATATATAACGTTATAGACGTATATAATGTTACCACCGAGAAATAGGGGCCGAAGCGCCAGGAACGTTGTAAAATATGATATCCGAGATGTTAGTTTCCCTTAAGTTTGGATATATATCGTTATAGACGTATATAACGTTCCCACCGAGACGTAGGGACCGACATGCCAGGAATGTTGTAAAATATTACATCCCAGATGTTAGGTTGCGTTAGGTTAGGATATACAATGTTATAGACGTATATAATGTCCCCATCGAGAAGCAGGCGACGACACGCCAGGAATGTTGTAAAATATTACATCCGAGATGTTATGTTGCCTTACGTTAGGATACATAACGTTATAGACGTATATAATATTCCCACCGAGAAATAGGGGCTGACATGCCAGGAATGTTGTAAAATATTACATCCCAGATGTTAGGTTGCGTTAGGTTAGGATATACAACGTTATAGACGTATATAATGTCCCCATCGAGAAGCAGTCGACGACACGCCAGGAATGTTGTAAAATATTACATCCGAGATGTTATGTTGCATTACGTTAGGATATGTAACGTTATAGACGTATATAATGTTCCCACCGAAAAGTAGGAGCCGAAGCGCCAGGAATGATGTAAAATATTACATCCGAGATGTAGGTTTCCCTTAAGTTTGGATATATATCGTTATAGACGTATATAATGTGCAGATCGAGACGTGGGGACCGACAAGCCAGAATGTTGTAAAATATTAAACCCGAGATGTTAGGTTGCCTTAGGATAGGATATATAACGTTATAGACGTATATAATATTCCCACCGAGAAATAGGGGCCGACATGCCAGGAATGTTGTAAAATATTACATACTAGATGTTAGGTTACGTTAGGTTAGGATATACAACGTTATAGACGTATATAATGTCCCCATCGAGAAGCAGGCGACGACACGCCAGGAATGTTGTAAAATATTATATCCGAGATGTTATGTTGCCTTACGTTAGGATATATAACGTTATAGACGTATATAATGTTCGCACCGAGAAGTACGAGCCGACACGCCAGGAATGTTGTAAACTATTACGGTAGAGATTTTAGGTTGCCTTTGGTTATGATATATAACGTTATAGACGTATATAACGTTCCCACCGAGAAATAGGGGCCGACGCGTCAGGAATGTTGTAAAATATTATATCCGATATGTTATGTTGCCTTACGTTAGGATATATAACGTTATAGACGTATATAATGTTCGCACCGAGAAGTACGAGCCGACACGCCAGGATTGTTGTAAACTATTACGGTAGAGATTTTAGGTTGCCTTAGGTTATGATATACAACGTTATAGACGTATATAATGTTACCACCGAGAAATAGGGGCCGAAGCGCCAGGAATGTTGTAAAATATGATATCCGAGATGTTAGTTTCCCATAAGTTTGGATATATATCGTTATAGACGTATATAACGTTCCCACCGAGACGTAGGGACCGACATGCCAGGAATGTTGTAAAATATTTCATCCCAGATGTTAGGTTGCGTTAGGTTAGGATATACAACGTTATAGACGTATATAATGTCCCCATCGAGAAGCAGGCGACGACACGCCAGGAATGTTGTAAAATATTATATCCGAGATGTTATGTTGCCTTACGTTAGGATATATAACGTTATAGACGCATATAATGTTCGCACCGAGAAGTACGAGCCGACACGCCAGGAATGTTGTAAACTATTACGGTAGAGATTTTAGGTTGCCTTAGGTTATGATATATAACGTTATAGACGTATATAATGTTTCCACCGAGAAATAGGGGCCGAAGCGCCAGGAATGTTGTAAAATATGACATCCGGGATGTTAGTTTCCCTTAAGTTTCGATATATATCGTTATAGACGTATATAACGTTCCCACCGAGACGTAGGGACCGACATGCCAGGAATGTTGTAAAATATTACATCCGAGATGTTAGATTGCTTAGGCTAGGATATACAACGTTATAGACGTATATACTGTCCCCATCGAGAAGCAGGCGACCACCTGCCAGGAATGTTGTAAAATATAACATCCGAGATGTTATGTTGCCTTACGTAAGGATATGTAACGTTATAGACGTATATAATGTTCCCACCGAAAAGTAGGAGCCGAAGCGCCAGGAATGTTGTAAAATATGACACCCGAGATGTTAGTTTCCCTTAAGTTTGGATATATATCGTTATAGACGTATATAACGTTCCCTCCGAGACGTAGGGACCGACCTGCCAGGAATGTTGTAAAATATTACATACCAGATGTTAGGTTACGTTAGGTTAGGATATACAACGTTATAGACGTATATAATGTCCCCATCGAGAAGCAGGCGACGACACGCCAGGAATGTTGTAAAATATTATATCCGAGATGTTATGTTGCCTTACGTTAGGATATATAACGTTATAGACGTATATAATGTTCGCACCGAGAAGTACGAGCCGACACGCCAGGAATGTTGTAAACTATTACGGTAGAGATTTTAGGTTGCCTTAGGTTATGATATATAACTTTATAGACGTATATAATGTTCCGACCGAGAAATAGGGGCCGACGCGTCAGGAATGTTGTAAAATATTAAACCCGCGATGTTAGGTTGCGTTAGGTTAGGATATACAACGTTATAGAGGTATATAATGTTCCCACCGAGAAATAGGGGCCGACGCGTCAGGAATGTTGTAAAATATTAAACCCGAGATTTTAGGTTGCCTTAGGTTATGATATATAACTTTATAGACGTATATAATGTTCCGACCGAGAAATAGGGGCCGACGCGTCAGGAATGTTGTAAAATATTAAACCCGCGATGTTAGGTTGCCTTAGGTTAGGATATACAACGTTATAGACGTATATAATGACCCCATCGAGGAGCAGGCGACGACACGCCAGGAATGTTGTAAAATATAACATCCGAGATGTTATGTTGCCTTACGTTAGTATATGTAACGTTATAGACGTATATAATGTTCCCACCGAAAAGTAGGAGCCGACTCGCCAGGAATGTTGTAAAATATTACATCCGAGATGTTAGTTTCCCTTAAGTTTGGATATATGTCGTTATAGACGTATATGACGTTCCCACCGAGACGTAGGGACCGACATGCCAGGAATGTTGTAAAATATTACATCCCAGATGTTAGGTTGCGTTAGGTTAGGATACACAACGTTATAGACGTATATAATGTCCCCATCGAGAAGCAGGCGACGACACGCCAGGAATGTTGTAAAATATTATATCCGAGATGTTATGTTGCCTTACGTTAGGATATATAACGTTATAGACGTATATAATGTTCGCACCGAGAAGTACGAGCCGACACGCCAGGAATGTTGTAAAATATTACGGTAGAGATTTTAGGTTGCCTTAGGTTATGATATATAACGTTATAGACGTATATAATGTTACCACCGAGAAATAGGGGCCGAAGCGCCAGAAATGTTGTAAAATATGATATCCGAGATGTTAGTTTGCCTTAAGTTTGGATATATATCGTTATAGACGTATATAACGTTCCCACCGAGACGTAGGGACCGACATGCCAGGAATGTTGTAAAATATTTCATCCCAGATGTTAGGTTGCGTTAGGTTAGGATATACAACGTTATAGACGTATATAATGTCCCCATCGAGAAGCAGGCGACGACACGCCAGGAATGTTGTAAAATATTACATCCGAGATGTTATGTTGCCTTACGTTAGGATATATAACGTTATAGACGTATATAATGTTCGCACCGAGAAGTACGAACCGACACGCCAGGAATGTTGTAAACTATTACGGTAGAAATTTTAGGTTGCCTTAGGTTATGATATATAACGTTATAGACGTATATAATGTTCCCACCGAGAAATAGGGGCCGACGCGTCAGGAATGTTGTAAAATATTAAACCCGAGATGTTAGGTTGCCTTAGGCTAGGATATATAACGTTATAGACGTACATAATATTCCCACCGAGAAATAGGGGCCGACATGCCAGGAATGTTGTAAAATATTACATCCCAGATGTTAGGTTGCGTTAGGTTAGGATATACAACGTTATAGACGTATATAATGTCCCCATCGAGAAGCAGTCGACGACACGCCAGGAATGTTGTAAAATATTACATCCGAGATGTTATGTTGCCTTACGTTAGGATATGTAACGTTATAGACGTATATAATGTTCCCACCGAAAAGTAGGAGCCGAAGCGCCAGGAATGATGTAAAATATTACATCCGAGATGTAGGTTTCCCTTAAGTTTGGATATATATCGTTATAGACGTATATAATGTGCAGATCGAGACGTGGGGACCGACAAGCCAGAATGTTGTAAAATATTACATCCGAGATGTTAGGTTGCCTTAGGTTAGGATATACAACGTTATAGACGTATATAATGTTCGCACCGAGAAGTACGAGCCGACACGCCAGGAATGTTGTAAACTATTACGGTAGGGATTTTAGGTTGCCTTAGGTTATGATATATAACGTTATAGACGTATATAATGTTACCACCGAGAAATAGGGGCCGAAGCGCCAGAAATGTTGTAAAATATGATATCCGAGATGTTAGTTTGCCTTAAGTTTGGATATATATCGTTATAGACGTATATAACGTTCCCACCGAGACGTAGGGACCGACATGCCAGGAATGTTGTAAAATATTTCATCCCAGATGTTAAGTTGCGTTAGGTTAGGATATACAACGTTATAGACGTATATAATGTCCCCATCGAGAAGCAGGCGACGACACGCCAGGAATGTTGTAAAATATTACATCCGAGATGTTATGTTGCCTTACGTTAGGATATATAACGTTATAGACGTATATAATGTTCGCACCGAGAAGTACGAACCGACACGCCAGGAATGTTGTAAACTATTACGGTAGAAATTTTAGGTTGCCTTAGGTTATGATATATAACGTTATAGACGTATATAATGTTCCCACCGGGAAATAGGGGCCGACGCGTCAGGAATGTTGTAAAATATTAAACCCGAGATGTTAGGTTGCCTTAGGCTAGGATATATAACGTTATAGACGTATATAATATTCCCACCGAGAAATAGGGGCTGACATGCCAGGAATGTTGTAAAATATTACATCCCAGATGTTAGGTTGCGTTAGGTTAGGATATACAACGTTATAGACGTATATAATGTCCCCATCGAGAAGCAGTCGACGACACGCCAGGAATGTTGTAAAATATTACATCCGAGATGTTATGTTGCCTTACGTTAGGATATGTAACGTTATAGACGTATATAATGTTCCCACCGAAAAGTAGGAGCCGAAGCGCCAGGAATGATGTAAAATATTACATGCGAGATGTAGGTTTCCCTTAAGTTTGGATATATATCGTTATAGACGTATATAATGTGCAGATCGAGACGTGGGGACCGACAAGCCAGAATGTTGTAAAATATTACATCCGAGATGTTAGCTTGCCTTAGGTTAGGATATACAACGTTATAGACGTATATAATGACCCCATCGAGGAGCAGGCGACGACACGCCAGGAATGTTGTAAAATATAACATCCGAGATGTTATGTTGCCTTACGTTAGTATATGTAACGTTATAGACGTATATAATGTTCCCACCGAAAAGTAGGAGCCGAATCGCCAGGAATGTTGTAAAATATTACATCCGAGATGTTAGTTTCCCTTAAGTTTGGATATATGTCGTTATAGACGTATATGACGTTCCCACCGAGACGTAGGGACCGACATGTCAGGAATGTTGTAAAATATTACATCCCAGATGTTAGGTTGCGTTAGGTTAGGATATACAACGTTATAGACGTATATAATGTCCCCATCGAGAAGCAGGCGACGACACGCCAGGAATGTTGTAAAATATTATATTCGAGATGTTATGTTGCCTTACGTTAGGATATATAACGTTATAGACGTATATAATGTTCGCACCGAGAAGTACGAGCCGACACGCCAGGAATGTTGTAAACTATTACGGTAGGGATTTTAGGTTGCCTTAGGTTATGATATATAACGTTATAGACGTATATAATGTTACCACCGAGAAATAGGGGCCGAAGCGCCAGGAACGTTGTAAAATATGATATCCGAGATGTTAGTTTCCCTTAAGTTTGGATATATATCGTTATAGACGTATATAACGTTCCCACCGAGACGTAGGGACCGACATGCCAGGAATGTTGTAAAATATTACATCCCAGATGTTAGGTTGCGTTAGGTTAGGATATACAATGTTATAGACGTATATAATGTCCCCATCGAGAAGCAGGCGACGACACGCCAGGAATGTTGTAAAATATTACATCCGAGATGTTATGTTGCCTTACGTTAGGATACATAACGTTATAGACGTATATAATATTCCCACCGAGAAATAGGGGCTGACATGCCAGGAATGTTGTAAAATATTACATCCCAGATGTTAGGTTGCGTTAGGTTAGGATATACAACGTTATAGACGTATATAATGTCCCCATCGAGAAGCAGTCGACGACACGCCAGGAATGTTGTAAAATATTACATCCGAGATGTTATGTTGCATTACGTTAGGATATGTAACGTTATAGACGTATATAATGTTCCCACCGAAAAGTAGGAGCCGAAGCGCCAGGAATGATGTAAAATATTACATCCGAGATGTAGGTTTCCCTTAAGTTTGGATATATATCGTTATAGACGTATATAATGTGCAGATCGAGACGTGGGGACCGACAAGCCAGAATGTTGTAAAATATTAAACCCGAGATGTTAGGTTGCCTTAGGATAGGATATATAACGTTATAGACGTATATAATATTCCCACCGAGAAATAGGGGCCGACATGCCAGGAATGTTGTAAAATATTACATACTAGATGTTAGGTTACGTTAGGTTAGGATATACAACGTTATAGACGTATATAATGTCCCCATCGAGAAGCAGGCGACGACACGCCAGGAATGTTGTAAAATATTATATCCGAGATGTTATGTTGCCTTACGTTAGGATATATAACGTTATAGACGTATATAATGTTCGCACCGAGAAGTACGAGCCGACACGCCAGGAATGTTGTAAACTATTACGGTAGAGATTTTAGGTTGCCTTTGGTTATGATATATAACGTTATAGACGTATATAACGTTCCCACCGAGAAATAGGGGCCGACGCGTCAGGAATGTTGTAAAATATTATATCCGATATGTTATGTTGCCTTACGTTAGGATATATAACGTTATAGACGTATATAATGTTCGCACCGAGAAGTACGAGCCGACACGCCAGGATTGTTGTAAACTATTACGGTAGAGATTTTAGGTTGCCTTAGGTTATGATATACAACGTTATAGACGTATATAATGTTACCACCGAGAAATAGGGGCCGAAGCGCCAGGAATGTTGTAAAATATGATATCCGAGATGTTAGTTTCCCATAAGTTTGGATATATATCGTTATAGACGTATATAACGTTCCCACCGAGACGTAGGGACCGACATGCCAGGAATGTTGTAAAATATTTCATCCCAGATGTTAGGTTGCGTTAGGTTAGGATATACAACGTTATAGACGTATATAATGTCCCCATCGAGAAGCAGGCGACGACACGCCAGGAATGTTGTAAAATATTATATCCGAGATGTTATGTTGCCTTACGTTAGGATATATAACGTTATAGACGCATATAATGTTCGCACCGAGAAGTACGAGCCGACACGCCAGGAATGTTGTAAACTATTACGGTAGAGATTTTAGGTTGCCTTAGGTTATGATATATAACGTTATAGACGTATATAATGTTTCCACCGAGAAATAGGGGCCGAAGCGCCAGGAATGTTGTAAAATATGACATCCGGGATGTTAGTTTCCCTTAAGTTTCGATATATATCGTTATAGACGTATATAACGTTCCCACCGAGACGTAGGGACCGACATGCCAGGAATGTTGTAAAATATTACATCCGAGATGTTAGATTGCTTAGGCTAGGATATACAACGTTATAGACGTATATACTGTCCCCATCGAGAAGCAGGCGACCACCTGCCAGGAATGTTGTAAAATATAACATCCGAGATGTTATGTTGCCTTACGTAAGGATATGTAACGTTATAGACGTATATAATGTTCCCACCGAAAAGTAGGAGCCGAAGCGCCAGGAATGTTGTAAAATATGACACCCGAGATGTTAGTTTCCCTTAAGTTTGGATATATATCGTTATAGACGTATATAACGTTCCCTCCGAGACGTAGGGACCGACCTGCCAGGAATGTTGGAAAATATTACATCCCAGATGTTAGATTGCGTTAGGTTAGGATATACAACGTTATAGACGTATATAATGTCCCCATCGAGAAGCAGGCGACGACACGCCAGGTATGTTGTAAAATATTACATCCGAGATGTTACGTTGCCTTACGTTAGGATATATAACGTTATAGACGTATATAATGTTCGCACCGAGAAGTACGAGCCGACACGCCAGGAATGTTCTAAACTGTTACGGTAGAGATTTTAGGTTGCCTTAGGTTATGATATATAACGTTATAGACGTATATAATGTTCCCACCGAGAAATAGGGGCCGACGCGACAGGAATGTTGTAAAATATTAAACCCGAGATGTTAGGTTGCCTTAGGCTAGGATATATAACGTTATAGACGTATATAATATTCCCACCGAGAAATAGGGACCGACATGCCAGGAATGTTGTAAAATATTACATCCGAGATGTTAGGCTGCCTTAGGTTAGGATATACAAGGTTATAGATATATATAATGTCCCCATCGAGAAGTAGGCGACGACACGCCAGGAATGTTGTAAAGTATTACATTCGACATGTTATGTGGCCTTAGGCTAGGATATATAACGTTATAGACGTATATAATGTTCCCGCCGAGAAGTGCGGGCGGACACGCCAGGAATGTTGTCAACTATTACATCCGAGATGTTAGGTTGCCTTAGGTTAGGATATATAACGTTATAGACGTATATAATCTCCCCATCCAGAAGTAGGCGACGACACGCCAGGAATATTACATCCCAGATGTTAGGTTGCGTTAGGTTAGGATACACAACGTTATAGACGTATATAATTTTCCCATCGAGAAGAAGGCGACGACACGCCAGGAATGTTGCAAAATATTACATTCGACATGTTAGGTCGCCTTAGGCTAGGATATATAACGTTATGGACGTATACAATGTTCCCACCGAGAAGTACGGGACTACACGCCAGGAATGTTGTTAACTATTACATCCGAGATGTTAGGTTGCCTTAGGTTAGGATATATACCGTTATAGACATATACAATGTTTCCACCGAGAAGTAGGGACCGACATGCCAGGCATGTTATAAAATATTACATCCGAGATGATAGGTTGCCTTAGGTTAGGATATACAATGTTATAGATGTATATAATGACCCTATCCAGAAGTAGGCGACGTCACGCCAGGAATGTTGTAAAATTTTACATTCGACATATTAGGTTGCCTTAGGCTAGAATATATAACGTTATAGACGTATATAATGTTCCCACTGAAAAATAGGGGCCGACATGCCAGGAATGTTGTAAAATATTACATCCGAGATGTTAGGTTGCGTTAGGTTAGGATATACAACGTTATAGACGTATATAATGTCCCCATGGAGAAGCAGACGACGACACGCCAGGAATGTTATAAAATATTACATCCGAGATGTTAGGTTGCCTTAGGTTAGGATATACAAGGTTATAGATGTATATAATGACCCTATCCAGAAGTAGGCGACGACACTCCAGGAATGTTGTAAAATATTACATCCCAGGTTTTAAGTTGCGTTAGGTTAGGATATACAACGTTATAGACGTATATTATGTCCCCATCGAGAAGCAGGCGACGACACGCGAGGAATGTTGTAAAATATTACATCCGAGATGTTAGGTTCTCTTCGGTTTGGATATATATCGTTATATACGTATATAATGTTCCTACCGTGACTTGGGGACCGACATGCCTGGAATCTTGTATAATATTACATCCCAGATGTTAGGTTGCTTTAAGTTAGGATATACAACGATATAGACGTATATAATGTCCCCATCGAGAAGCAGGCGACGACACGCCAGGAATGTTGTAAAATATTACATTCGACATGCTAGGTCGCCTTAGGCTAGGATATATAACGTTATAGACGTATACAATGTTCCCACCGAGAAGTACGGGCCTACACGCCAGGAATGTTGTCAACTATTACATCCGAGATGTTAGGTTCCCTTAGGTTAGGATATACAACGTTATATACGTATAGTATGTTCCCACCGAGATGTAGGGACCGACATGCCAGGAATGTTGTAAAATATTACATCCGAGATGTTAGGCTGCCTTAGGTTAGGATATACAAGGTTATAGATGTATATTATGTCCCCATCGAGAAGTAGGCGACGACACGCCAGGAATGTTGTAAAGTATTACATTCGACATGTTATGTGGCCTTAGGCTAGGATATATAACGTTATAGACGTATATAATGTTCCCACTGAAAAATAGGGGCCGACGCGTCAGGAATGTTGTAAAATATTACACCCGAGATGTTAGGTTCCCTTAGGTTAGGATATACAACGTTATAGACGTATAGTATGTTCCCACCGAGATGTAGGGACCGACATGCCAGGAATGTTGTAAAATATTACATCCGAGATGTTAGGTTGCGTTAGGTTAGGATATACAACGTTATAGACGTATATTATGTCCCCATCGAGAAGCAGGCGACGACAAGCCAGGAATGTTGTAAAATATTACATCCGAGGTGTTAGGTTCTCTACGGTTTGGATATATATCGTTATAGACGTATATAATGTTCCTACCGCGACTTGGGGACCGACATGCCTGGAATCTTGTATAATATTACATCCCAGATGTTAGGTTGCTTTAGGTTAGGATATACAACGATATAGACGTATATAATGTCCCCATCGAGAAGCAGGCGACGACACGCCAGAAATGTTGTAAAATATTACATCCCAGATGTTAGGTTGCGTTATGTTAGGATATACAACGTTGTAGACGTATATTATGTCCCCATCGAGAAGCAGGCGACGACACGCCCGGAATGCTGTAAAATATTACATTCGACATGTTATGTGGCCTTAGGCTAGGATATATAACGTTATAGACGTATATAATGTTCCCACCGAGAAGTACGGGCGGACACGCCAGAAATGTTGTCAACTATTACATCCGAGATGCTAGGTTGCCTTAGGTTAGTATATATAACGTTATAGACGTATATAAGCTCCCCATCCAGAAGTAGGCGACGACACGCCAGGAATATTACATCCCAGATGTTAGGTTGCGTTAGGTTAGGATACACAACGTTATAGACGTATATAATGTTCCCATCGAGAAGCAGGCGACGACACGCCAGGAATGTTGTAAAATATTACATTCGACATGCTAGGTCGCCTTAGGCTAGGATATATAACGTTATAGACGTATACAATGTTCCCACCGAGAAGTACGGGCCTACACGCCAGGAATGTTGTCAACTATTACATCCGAGATGTTAGGTTGCCTTAGGTTAGGATATACAATGTTATAGATGTATATAATGACCCTATCCAGAAGTAGGCGACGACACTCCAGGAATGTTGTAAAATATTACATCCCAGATGTCAGGTTGCGTTAGGTATGGATATACAACGTTATAGACGTATATTATGTCCCCATCCAGAAGCAGGCGACGACACGCCAGGAATGTTGTAAAATATTACATCCCAGATGTTAGGTTGCGTTATGTTAGGATATACAACGTTGTAGACGTGTATTATGTCCCCATCGAGAAGCAGGCGACGACACGCCCGGAATGCTGTAAAATATTACATTCGACATGTTATGTGGCCTTAGGCTAGGATATATAACGTTATAGACGTATATAATGTCCCCATCGAGAAGTGCGGGCGGACACGCCAGGAATGTTGTCAACTATTACATCCGAGATGTTAGGTTGCCTTAGGTTAGGATATATAACGTTATAGACGTATATAATCTCCCCATTCAGAAGTAGGCGACGACACGCCAAGAATATTACATCCCAGATGTTAGGTTGCGTTATGTTAGGATACACAACGTTATAGACGTATATAATGTTCCCATCGAGATGTAGGCGACGACACGCCAGGAATGTTGTAAAATATTACATTCGACATGTTAGGTCGCCTTAGGCTAGGATATATAACGTTACAGACGTATACAATGTTCCCACCAAGAAGTACGGGCCTACACGCCAGGAATGTTTTCAACTATTACATCCGAGATGTTAGGTTCCCTTAGGTTAGTATATACAACGTTATAGACGTATAGTATATTCCCACCGAGATGTAGGGACCGACATTCCAGGAATGTTGTAAAATATTACATCCCAAATGTTAGGTTGCGTTAGGTTAGGATATACAACGTTATAGACGTATATAATCTCCCCATCGAGAAGCAGGCGACGACACGCCCGGAATGCTGTAAAATATTACATTCGACATGTTATGTGGCCTTAGGCTAGGATATATAACGTTATAGACGTATATAATGTTCCCACCTGGAAGTACGGGCGGACACGCCAGAAATGTTGTCAACTATTACATCCGAGATGCTAGGTTGCCTTAGGTTAGTATATATAACGTTATAGACGTATATAAGCTCCCCATCCAGAAGTAGGCGACGACACGCCAGGAATATTACATCCCAGATGTTAGGTTGCGTTAGGTTAGGATACACAACGTTATAGACGTATATAATGTTCCCATCGAGAAGCAGGCGACGACACGCCAGGAATGTTGTAAAATATTACATTCGACATGCTAGGTCGCCTTAGGCTAGGATATATAACGTTATAGACGTATACAATGTTCCCACCGAGAAGTACGGGCCTACACGCCAGGAATGTTGTCAACTATTACATCCGAGATGTTAGGTTGCCTTAGGTTAGGATATACAACGTTATATACGTATAGTATGTTCCCACCGAGATATAGGGACCGACATGCCAGGAATGTTGTAAAATATTACATCCGAGATGTTAGGCTGCCTTAGGTTAGGATATACAAGGTTATAGATGTATATAATGTCCCCATCGAGAAGTGCGGGCGGACACGCCAGGAATGTTGTCAACTATTACATCCGAGATGTTAGGTTGCCTTAGGTTAGGATATATAACGTTATAGACGTATATAATCTCCCCATTCAGAAGTAGGCGACGACACGCCAGGAATATTACATCCCAGATGTTAGGTTGCGTTATGTTAGGATACACAACGTTATAGACGTATATAATGTTCCGATCGAGATGTAGGCGACGACACGCCAGGAATGTAGTAAAATATTACATTCGACATGTTAGGTCGCCTTAGGCTAGGATATATAACGTTATGGACGTATACAATGTTCCCACCGAGAAGTACGGGCCTACACGCCAGGAATGTTGTCAACTATTACATCCGAGATGTTAGGTTGCCTTAGGTTAGGATATACAATGTTATAGATGTATATAATGACCCTATCCAGAAGTAGGCGACGACACTCCAGGAATGTTGTAAAATATTACATCCCAGATGTTAGGTTGCGTTAGGTATGGATATACAACGTTATAGACGTATATTATGTCCCCATCCAGAAGCAGGCGACGACACGCCAGGAATGTTGTAAAATATTACATCCCAGATGTTAGGTTGCGTTATGTTAGGATATACAACGTTGTAGACGTGTATTATGTCCCCATCGAGAAGCAGGCGACGACACGCCCGGAATGCTGTAAAATATTACATTCGACATGTTATGTGGCCTTAGGCTAGGATATATAACGTTATAGACGTATATAATGTTCCCACCGAGAAGTACGGGCGGACACGCCAGGAATGTTGTCAACTATTACATCCGAGATGCTAGGTTGCCTTAGGTTAGTATATATAACGTTATAGACGTATATAAGCTCCCCGTCCAGAAGTAGGCGACGACACGCCAGGAATATTACATCCCAGATGTTAGGTTGCGTTAGGTTAGGATACACAACGTTATAGACGTATATAATGTTCCCATCGAGAAGCAGGCGACGACACGCCAGGAATGATGTAAAATATTACATTCGACATGCTAGGTCGCCTTAGGCTAGGATATATAACGTTACAGACGTATACAATGTTCCCACCAAGAAGTACGGGCCTACACGCCAGGAATGTTTTCAACTATTACATCCGAGATGTTAGGTACCCTTAGGTTAGTATATACAACGTTATAGACGTATAGTATATTCCCACCGAGATGTAGGGACCGACATTCCAGGAATGTTGTAAAATATTACATCCCAAATGGTAGGTTGCGTTAGGTTAGGATATACAACGTTATAGACGTATATTATGTCCCCATCGAGAAGCAGGCGACGACAAGCCAGGAATGTTGTAAAATATTACATCCGAGATGTTAGGTTCTCTTCGGTTTGGATATATATCGTTATAGACGTATATAATATTCCTACCGCGACTTGGGGACCGACATGCCTGGAATCTTGTATAATATTACATCCCAGATGTTAGGTTGCTTTAGGTTAGGATATACAACGATATAGACGTATATAATGTCCCCATCGAGAAGCAGGCGACGACACGCCAGGAATGTCGTAAAATATTACATTCGACATGCTAGGTCGCCTTAGGCTAGGATATATAACGTTATAGGCGTATACAATGTTCCCACCAAGAAGTACGGGCCTACACGCCAGGAATGTTGTCAACTATTACATCCGAGGTGTTAGGTTGCCTTAGGATGGGATATATATCGTTATAGACGTATATAATATTCCCACCGAGAAATAGGGACCGACATGCCAGGAATGTTGTAAAATATTACATCCGAGATGTTAGGCTGCCTTAGGTTAGGATATACAAGGTTATAGATATATATAATGTCCCCATCGAGAAGTAGGCGACGACACGCCAGGAATGTTGTAAAGTATTACATTCGACATGTTATGTGGCCTTAGGCTAGGATATATAACGTTATAGACGTATATAATGTTCCCGCCGAGAAGTGCGGGCGGACACGCCAGGAATGTTGTCAACTATTACATCCGAGATGTTAGGTTGCCTTAGGTTAGGATATATAACGTTATAGACGTATATAATCTCCCCATCCAGAAGTAGGCGACGACACGCCAGGAATATTACATCCCAGATGTTAGGTTGCGTTAGGTTAGGATACACAACGTTATAGACGTATATAATTTTCCCATCGAGAAGAAGGCGACGACACGCCAGGAATGTTGCAAAATATTACATTCGACATGTTAGGTCGCCTTAGGCTAGGATATATAACGTTATGGACGTATACAATGTTCCCACCGAGAAGTACGGGACTACACGCCAGGAATGTTGTTAACTATTACATCCGAGATGTTAGGTTGCCTTAGGTTAGGATATATACCGTTATAGACATATACAATGTTTCCACCGAGAAGTAGGGACCGACATGCCAGGCATGTTATAAAATATTACATCCGAGATGATAGGTTGCCTTAGGTTAGGATATACAATGTTATAGATGTATATAATGACCCTATCCAGAAGTAGGCGACGTCACGCCAGGAATGTTGTAAAATTTTACATTCGACATATTAGGTTGCCTTAGGCTAGAATATATAACGTTATAGACGTATATAATGTTCCCACTGAAAAATAGGGGCCGACATGCCAGGAATGTTGTAAAATATTACATCCGAGATGTTAGGTTGCGTTAGGTTAGGATATACAACGTTATAGACGTATATAATGTCCCCATGGAGAAGCAGACGACGACACGCCAGGAATGTTATAAAATATTACATCCGAGATGTTAGGTTGCCTTAGGTTAGGATATACAAGGTTATAGATGTATATAATGACCCTATCCAGAAGTAGGCGACGACACTCCAGGAATGTTGTAAAATATTACATCCCAGGTTTTAAGTTGCGTTAGGTTAGGATATACAACGTTATAGACGTATATTATGTCCCCATCGAGAAGCAGGCGACGACACGCGAGGAATGTTGTAAAATATTACATCCGAGATGTTAGGTTCTCTTCGGTTTGGATATATATCGTTATATACGTATATAATGTTCCTACCGTGACTTGGGGACCGACATGCCTGGAATCTTGTATAATATTACATCCCAGATGTTAGGTTGCTTTAAGTTAGGATATACAACGATATAGACGTATATAATGTCCCCATCGAGAAGCAGGCGACGACACGCCAGGAATGTTGTAAAATATTACATTCGACATGCTAGGTCGCCTTAGGCTAGGATATATAACGTTATAGACGTATACAATGTTCCCACCGAGAAGTACGGGCCTACACGCCAGGAATGTTGTCAACTATTACATCCGAGATGTTAGGTTCCCTTAGGTTAGGATATACAACGTTATATACGTATAGTATGTTCCCACCGAGATGTAGGGACCGACATGCCAGGAATGTTGTAAAATATTACATCCGAGATGTTAGGCTGCCTTAGGTTAGGATATACAAGGTTATAGATGTATATTATGTCCCCATCGAGAAGTAGGCGACGACACGCCAGGAATGTTGTAAAGTATTACATTCGACATGTTATGTGGCCTTAGGCTAGGATATATAACGTTATAGACGTATATAATGTTCCCACTGAAAAATAGGGGCCGACGCGTCAGGAATGTTGTAAAATATTACACCCGAGATGTTAGGTTCCCTTAGGTTAGGATATACAACGTTATAGACGTATAGTATGTTCCCACCGAGATGTAGGGACCGACATGCCAGGAATGTTGTAAAATATTACATCCGAGATGTTAGGTTGCGTTAGGTTAGGATATACAACGTTATAGACGTATATTATGTCCCCATCGAGAAGCAGGCGACGACAAGCCAGGAATGTTGTAAAATATTACATCCGAGGTGTTAGGTTCTCTTCGGTTTGGATATATATCGTTATAGACGTATATAATGTTCCTACCGCGACTTGGGGACCGACATGCCTGGAATCTTGTATAATATTACATCCCAGATGTTAGGTTGCTTTAGGTTAGGATATACAACGATATAGACGTATATAATGTCCCCATCGAGAAGCAGGCGACGACACGCCAGAAATGTTGTAAAATATTACATCCCAGATGTTAGGTTGCGTTATGTTAGGATATACAACGTTGTAGACGTATATTATGTCCCCATCGAGAAGCAGGCGACGACACGCCCGGAATGCTGTAAAATATTACATTCGACATGTTATGTGGCCTTAGGCTAGGATATATAACGTTATAGACGTATATAATGTTCCCACCGAGAAGTACGGGCGGACACGCCAGAAATGTTGTCAACTATTACATCCGAGATGCTAGGTTGCCTTAGGTTAGTATATATAACGTTATAGACGTATATAAGCTCCCCATCCAGAAGTAGGCGACGACACGCCAGGAATATTACATCCCAGATGTTAGGTTGCGTTAGGTTAGGATACACAACGTTATAGACGTATATAATGTTCCCATCGAGAAGCAGGCGACGACACGCCAGGAATGTTGTAAAATATTACATTCGACATGCTAGGTCGCCTTAGGCTAGGATATATAACGTTATAGACGTATACAATGTTCCCACCGAGAAGTACGGGCCTACACGCCAGGAATGTTGTCAACTATTACATCCGAGATGTTAGGTTGCCTTAGGTTAGGATATACAATGTTATAGATGTATATAATGACCCTATCCAGAAGTAGGCGACGACACTCCAGGAATGTTGTAAAATATTACATCCCAGATGTTAGGTTGCGTTAGGTATGGATATACAACGTTATAGACGTATATTATGTCCCCATCCAGAAGCAGGCGACGACACGCCAGGAATGTTGTAAAATATTACATCCCAGATGTTAGGTTGCGTTATGTTAGGATATACAACGTTGTAGACGTGTATTATGTCCCCATCGAGAAGCAGGCGACGACACGCCCGGAATGCTGTAAAATATTACATTCGACATGTTATGTGGCCTTAGGCTAGGATATATAACGTTATAGACGTATATAATGTCCCCATCGAGAAGTGCGGGCGGACACGCCAGGAATGTTGTCAACTATTACATCCGAGATGTTAGGTTGCCTTAGGTTAGGATATATAACGTTATAGACGTATATAATCTCCCCATTCAGAAGTAGGCGACGACACGCCAGGAATATTACATCCCAGATGTTAGGTTGCGTTATGTTAGGATACACAACGTTATAGACGTATATAATGTTCCCATCGAGATGTAGGCGACGACACGCCAGGAATGTTGTAAAATATTACATTCGACATGTTAGGTCGCCTTAGGCTAGGATATATAACGTTACAGACGTATACAATGTTCCCACCAAGAAGTACGGGCCTACACGCCAGGAATGTTTTCAACTATTACATCCGAGATGTTAGGTTCCCTTAGGTTAGTATATACAACGTTACAGACGTATAGTATATTCCCACCGAGATGTAGGGACCGACATTCCAGGAATGTTGTAAAATATTACATCCCAAATGTTAGGTTGCGTTAGGTTAGGATATACAACGTTATAGACGTATATAATCTCCCCATCGAGAAGCAGGCGACGACACGCCCGGAATGCTGTAAAATATTACATTCGACATGTTATGTGGCCTTAGGCTAGGATATATAACGTTATAGACGTATATAATGTTCCCACCTGGAAGTACGGGCGGACACGCCAGAAATGTTGTCAACTATTACATCCGAGATGCTAGGTTGCCTTAGGTTAGTATATATAACGTTATAGACGTATATAAGCTCCCCATCCAGAAGTAGGCGACGACACGCCAGGAATATTACATCCCAGATGTTAGGTTGCGTTAGGTTAGGATACACAACGTTATAGACGTATATAATGTTCCCATCGAGAAGCAGGCGACGACACGCCAGGAATGTTGTAAAATATTACATTCGACATGCTAGGTCGCCTTAGGCTAGGATATATAACGTTATAGACGTATACAATGTTCCCACCGAGAAGTACGGGCCTACACGCCAGGAATGTTGTCAACTATTACATCCGAGATGTTAGGTTGCCTTAGGTTAGGATATACAACGTTATATACGTATAGTATGTTCCCACCGAGATATAGGGACCGACATGCCACGAATGTTGTAAAATATTACATCCGAGATGTTAGGCTGCCTTAGGTTAGGATATACAAGGTTATAGATGTATATAATGTCCCCATCGAGAAGTGCGGGCGGACACGCCAGGAATGTTGTCAACTATTACATCCGAGATGTTAGGTTGCCTTAGGTTAGGATATATAACGTTATAGACGTATATAATCTCCCCATTCAGAAGTAGGCGACGACACGCCAGGAATATTACATCCCAGATGTTAGGTTGCGTTATGTTAGGATACACAACGTTATAGACGTATATAATGTTCCGATCGAGATGTAGGCGACGACACGCCAGGAATGTAGTAAAATATTACATTCGACATGTTAGGTCGCCTTAGGCTAGGATATATAACGTTATGGACGTATACAATGTTCCCACCGAGAAGTACGGGCCTACACGCCAGGAATGTTGTCAACTATTACATCCGAGATGTTAGGTTGCCTTAGGTTAGGATATACAATGTTATAGATGTATATAATGACCCTATCCAGAAGTAGGCGACGACACTCCAGGAATGTTGTAAAATATTACATCCCAGATGTTAGGTTGCGTTAGGTATGGATATACAACGTTATAGACGTATATTATGTCCCCATCCAGAAGCAGGCGACGACACGCCAGGAATGTTGTAAAATATTACATCCCAGATGTTAGGTTGCGTTATGTTAGGATATACAACGTTGTAGACGTGTATTATGTCCCCATCGAGAAGCAGGCGACGACACGCCCGGAATGCTGTAAAATATTACATTCGACATGTTATGTGGCCTTAGGCTAGGATATATAACGTTATAGACGTATATAATGTTCCCACCGAGAAGTACGGGCGGACACGCCAGGAATGTTGTCAACTATTACATCCGAGATGCTAGGTTGCCTTAGGTTAGTATATATAACGTTATAGACGTATATAAGCTCCCCGTCCAGAAGTAGGCGACGACACGCCAGGAATATTACATCCCAGATGTTAGGTTGCGTTAGGTTAGGATACACAACGTTATAGACGTATATAATGTTCCCATCGAGAAGCAGGCGACGACACGCCAGGAATGATGTAAAATATTACATTCGACATGCTAGGTCGCCTTAGGCTAGGATATATAACGTTACAGACGTATACAATGTTCCCACCAAGAAGTACGGGCCTACACGCCAGGAATGTTTTCAACTATTACATCCGAGATGTTAGGTACCCTTAGGTTAGTATATACAACGTTATAGACGTATAGTATATTCCCACCGAGATGTAGGGACCGACATTCCAGGAATGTTGTAAAATATTACATCCCAAATGGTAGGTTGCGTTAGGTTAGGATATACAACGTTATAGACGTATATTATGTCCCCATCGAGAAGCAGGCGACGACAAGCCAGGAATGTTGTAAAATATTACATCCGAGATGTTAGGTTCTCTTCGGTTTGGATATATATCGTTATAGACGTATATAATATTCCTACCGCGACTTGGGGACCGACATGCCTGGAATCTTGTATAATATTACATCCCAGATGTTAGGTTGCTTTAGGTTAGGATATACAACGATATAGACGTATATAATGTCCCCATCGAGAAGCAGGCGACGACACGCCAGGAATGTCGTAAAATATTACATTCGACATGCTAGGTCGCCTTAGGCTAGGATATATAACGTTATAGGCGTATACAATGTTCCCACCAAGAAGTACGGGCCTACACGCCAGGAATGTTGTCAACTATTACATCCGAGGTGTTAGGTTGCCTTAGGATGGGATATATATCGTTATAGACGTATATAGTGTTCCCACCGAGACGTAGGCAGCGACATGCAAGGAATGTTGTAAAATATTACATCCCAAATGTTAGGTTGCGTTAGGTTAGGATATACAACGTTATAGACGTATATAATCTCCCCATCGAGAAGCAGTCGACGACACGCCAGAATGTTGTAAAATATTACATCCGAGATGTTAGGTTGCCTTAGGTTAGGATGTACAATGTTATAGATGTATATAATGTCCCCATCGAGAAGTAGGCGACGACACGCCAGGACTGATGTAAAATATTACATTCGACATGCTAGGTCGCCTTAGGCTAGGATATATAACGTTACAGACGTATACAATGTTCCCACCAAGAAGTACGGGCCTACACGCCAGGAATGTTTTCAACTATTACATCCGAGATGTTAGGTTCCCTTAGGTTAGTATATACAACGTTATAGACGTATAGTATATTCCCACCGAGATGTAGGGACCGACATGCCAGGAATGTTGTAAAATATTACATCCCAAATGTTAGGTTGCGTTAGGTTAGGATATACAACGTTATAGACGTATATAATCTCCCCATCGAGAAGCAGTCGACGACACGCCAGAATGTTGTAAAATATTACATCCGCGATGTTAGGTTGCCTTAGGTTAGGATATACAATGTTATAGATGTACATAATGTCCCCATCGAGAAGTAGGCGACGACACGCCAGGAATGTTGTAAAATTTTACATTCGACATGTTAGGTTGCCTTAGGCTAGAATATATAACGTTATAGACGTATATAATGTTCCCACTGAAAAATAGGGGCCGACGCGTCAGGAATGTTGTAAAATATTACACCCGAGGTGTTAGGTTCCCTTAGGTTAGGATATACAAAGTTATAGACGTATAGTATGTTCCCACCGAGATGTAGGGACCGACATGCCAGGAATGTTGTAAAATATTACATCCGAGATGTTAGGTTGCGTTAGGTTAGGATATACAACGTTATAGACGTATATTATGTCCCCATCGAGAAGCAGGCGACGACAAGCCAGAAATGTTGTAAAATATTACATCCGAGATGTTAGGTTCTCTTCGGTTTGGATATATATCTTTATAGACGTATATAATGTTCCTACCGCGACTTGGGGACCGACATGCCTGGAATCTTGTATAATATTACATCCCAGATGTTAGGTTGCTTTAGGTTAGGATATACAACGATATAGACGTATATAATGTCCCCATCGAGAAGTAGGCGACGACACGCCAGGAATGTTGTAAAATGTTACATTCGACATGTTAGGTTGCCTTAGGCTAGGATATATAACGTTATAGACGTATATAATGTTCCCACCGAAAAATAGGGTCCGACGCGTCAGGAATGTTGTAAAATATTACACCCGAGATGTTAGGTTCCCTTAGGTTAAGATATACAACGTTATAGATGTATATAATGACCCCATCCAGAAGTAGGCGACGACACGACAAGAGTGTTGTAAAATATTACATCCGAGATGTTAGGCTGCCTTAGGTTAGGATATACAATGTTATAGATGTATATAATGTCCCCATCGAGAAGTAGGCGACGACTCGCCAGGAATGTTGTAAAGTATTACATTCGACATGTTAGGTTGCCTTAGACTAGGATATATAACGTTATAGACGTATATAATGTTCCCACCGAGAAGTACGGGCGGACACGCCAGGAATGTTATCAACTATTACATCCGAGATGTTAGGTTGCCTTAGGTTAGGATATATAACGTTATAGACGTATATAATCTCCCCATCCAGAAGTAGGCGACGACACGCCAGGAATATTACATCCCAGATGTTAGGTTGCGTTATGTTGGGATACACAACGTTATAGACGTATATAATGTTCCCATGGAGAAGCAGGCGACGACACGCCAGGAATGATGTAAAATATTACATTCGACATGTTAGGTCGCCTTAGGCTAGGATATATAACGTTATAGACGTATACAATGTTCCCACCGAGAAGTTCGGGCCTACACGCCAGGAATGTTGTCAACTATTACATCCGATATGTTAGGTTGCCTTAGGTTAGGATATATTTCGTTATAGACGTATATAATGTTCCCACCGAGACGTAGACACCGACATGCAAGGAATGTTGTAAAATATTACATCCCAAATGTTAGGTTGCGTTAGGTTAGGATATACAACGTTATAGACGTATATAATCTCCCCATCGAGAAGCAGTCGACGACACGCCAGAATGTTGTAAAATATTACATCCGAGATGTTAGGTTGCCTTAGGTTAGGATATACAATGTTATAGATGTATATAATGTCCCCATCGAGAAGTAGGCGACGACACGCCAGGAATGTTGTAAAATTTTACATTCGACATGTTAGGTTGCCTTAGGTTAGGATATACAAGGTTATAGATGTATATAATGTCCCCATCGAGAAGTAGGCGACGACACGCCAGGAATGTTGTAAAGTATTACATTCGACATGTTAGGTTGCCTTAGACTAGGATATATAACGTTATAGACGTATATAATGTTCCCACCGAAAAATAGGGGCCGACGCGTCAGGAATGTTGTAAAATATTACACCCGAGATGTTAGGTTCCCTTAGGTTAAGATATACAACGTTATAGATGTATATAATGACCCCATCCAGAAGTAGGCGACGACACGCCAGGAGTGTTGTAAAATATTACATCCGAGATGTTAGGCTGCCTTAGGTTAGGATATACAATGTTATAGATGTATATAATGTCCCCATCGAGAAGTAGGCGACGACTCGCCAGGAATGTTGTAAAGTATTACATTCGACATGTTAGGTTGCCTTAGACTAGGATATATAACGTTATAGACGTATATAATGTTCCCACCGAGAAGTACGGGCGGACACGCCAGGAATGTTGTCAAATATTACATCCGAGATGTTAGGTTGCCTTAGGTTAGGATATATAACGTTATAGACGTATATAATGTCCCCATCCAGAAGTAGGCGACGACACGCCGGGAATATTACATCCCAGATGTTAGGTTGCGTTAGGTTAGGATACACAACGTTATAGACGTATATAATGTTCCCATCGAGAAGCAGGCGACGACACGACAGGAATGATGTAAAATATTAAATTCGATATGTTAGGTCGCCTTAGGCTAGGATATATAACGTTATAGACGTATACAATGTTCCCACCGAGAAGTAGGCGACGACACGCCAGGAATGCTGTAAAATTTTGCATTCGACATGTTAGGTTGCCTTAGGCTAGAATATATAACGTTATAGACGTATACAATGTTCCCACCGAGAAGTACGATCCTACACGCCAGGAATGTTGTCAACTATTACATCCGAGGTGTTAGGTTGCCTTAGGTTAGGATATATATCGTTATAGACGTATATAATGTTCCCACCGAGACGTAGGCAGCGACATGCAAGGAATGTTGTAAAATATTACATTCCAAATGTTAGGTTGCGTTAGGTTAGGATATACAACGTTATATACGTATATAATCTCCCCATCGAGAAGCAGTCGACGACACGCCAGAATGTTGTAAAATATTACATCCGAGATGTTAGGTTGCCTTAGGTTAGGATGTACAATGTTATAGATGTATATAATGTCCCCATCGAGAAGTAGGCGACGACACGCCAGGACTGATGTAAAATATTACATTCGACATGCTAGGTCGTCTTAGGCTAGGATATATAACGTTACAGACGTATACAATGTTCCCACCAAGATGTACGGGCCTACACGCCAGGAATGTTTTCAACTATTACATCCGAGATGTTAGGTTCCCTTAGGTTAGTATATACAACGTTATAGACGTATAGTATATTCCCACCGAGATGTAGGGACCGACATGCCAGGAATGTTGTAAAATATTACATCCCAAATGTTAGGTTGCGTTAGGTTAGGATATACAACGTTATAGACGTATATAATCTCCCCATCGAGAAGCAGTCGACGACACGCCAGAATGTTGTAAAATATTACATCCGCGATGTTAGGTTGCCTTAGGTTAGGATATACAATGTTATAGATGTACATAATGTCCCCATCGAGAAGTAGGCGACGACACGCCAGGAATGTTGTAAAATTTTACATTCGACATGTTAGGTTGCCTTAGGCTAGAATATATAACGTTATAGACGTATATAATGTTCCCACTGAAAAATAGGGGCCGACGCGTCAGGAATGTTGTAAAATATTACACCCGAGGTGTTAGGTTCCCTTAGGTTAGGATATACAAAGTTATAGACGTATAGTATGTTCCCACCGAGATGTAGGGACCGACATGCCAGGAATGTTGTAAAATATTACATCCGAGATGTTAGGTTGCGTTTGGTTAGGATATACAACGTTATAGACGTATATTATGTCCCCATCGAGAAGCAGGCGACGACAAGCCAGGAATGTTGTAAAATATTACATCCGAGATGTTAGGTTCTCTTCGGTTTGGATATATATCTTTATAGACGTATATAATGTTCCTACCGCGACTTGGGGACCGACATGCCTGGAATCTTGTATAATATTACATCCCAGATGTTAGGTTGCTTTAGGTTAGGATATACAACGATATAGACGTATATAATGTCCCCATCGAGAAGTAGGCGACGACACGCCAGGAATGTTGTAAAATGTTACATTCGACATGTTAGGTTGCCTTAGGCTAGGATATATAACGTTATAGACGTATATAATGTTCCCACCGAAAAATAGGGTCCGACGCGTCAGGAATGTTGTAAAATATTACACCCGAGATGTTAGGTTCCCTTAGGTTAAGATATACAACGTTATAGATGTATATAATGACCCCATCCAGAAGTAGGCGACGACACGCCAGGAGTGTTGTAAAATATTACATCCGAGATGTTAGGCTGCCTTAGGTTAGGATATACAATGTTATAGATGTATATAATGTCCCCATCGAGAAGTAGGCGACGACTCGCCAGGAATGTTGTAAAGTATTACATTCGACATGTTAGGTTGCCTTAGACTAGGATATATAACGTTATAGACGTATATAATGTTCCCACCGAGAAGTACGGGCGGACACGCCAGGAATGTTGTCAACTATTACATCCGAGATGTTAGGTTGCCTTAGGTTAGGATATATAACGTTATAGACGTATATAATCTCCCCATCCAGAAGTAGGCGACGACACGCCAGGAATATTACATCCCAGATGTTAGGTTGCGTTAGGTTGGGATACACAACGTTATAGACGTATATAATGTTCCCATGGAGAAGCAGGCGACGACACGCCAGGAATGATGTAAAATATTACATTCGACATGTTAGGTCGCCTTAGGCTAGGATATATAACGTTATAGACGTATACAATGTTCCCACCGAGAAGTTCGGGCCTACACGCCAGGAATGTTGTCAACTATTACATCCGATATGTTAGGTTGCCTTAGGTTAGGATATATTTCGTTATAGACGTATATAATGTTCCCACCGAGACGCAGGCACCGACATGCAAGGAATGTTGTAAAATATTACATCCCAAATGTTAGGTTGCGTTAGGTTAGGATATACAACGTTATAGACGTATATAATCTCCCCATCGAGAAGCAGTCGACGACACGCCAGAATGTTGTAAAATATTACATCCGAGATGTTAGGTTGCCTTAGGTTAGGATATACAATGTTATAGATGTATATAATGTCCCCATCGAGAAGTAGGCGACGACACGCCAGGAATGTTGTAAAATTTTACATTCGACATGTTAGGTTGCCTTAGGTTAGGATATACAAGGTTATAGATGTATATAATGTCCCCATCGAGAAGTAGGCGACGACACGCCAGGAATGTTGTAAAATGTTACATTCGACATGTTAGGTTGCCTTAGGCTAGGATATATAACGTTATAGACGTATATAATGTTCCCACCGAAAAATAGGGTCCGACGCGTCAGGAATGTTGTAAAATATTACACCCGAGATGTTAGGCTCCCTTAGGTTAAGATATACAACGTTATAGATGTATATAATGACCCCATCCAGAAGTAGGCGACGACACGCCAGGAGTGTTGTAAAATATTACATCCGAGATGTTAGGCTGCCTTAGGTTAGGATATACAATGTTATAGATGTATATAATGTCCCCATCGAGAAGTAGGCGACGACTCGCCAGGAATGTTGTAAAGTATTACATTCGACATGTTAGGTTGCCTTAGACTAGGATATATAACGTTATAGACGTATATAATGTTCCCACCGAGAAGTACGGGCGGACACGCCAGGAATGTTGTCAACTATTACATCCGAGATGTTAGGTTGCCTTAGGTTAGGATATATAACGTTATAGACGTATATAATCTCCCCATCCAGAAGTAGGCGACGACACGCCAGGAATATTACATCTCAGATGTTAGGTTGCGTTAGGTTGGGATACACAACGTTATAGACGTATATAATGTTCCCATGGAGAAGCAGGCGACGACACGCCAGGAATGATGTAAAATATTACATTCGACATGTTAGGTCGCCTTAGGCTAGGATATATAACGTTATAGACGTATACAATGTTCCCACCGAGAAGATCGGGCCTACACGCCAGGAATGTTGTCAACTATTACATCCGATATGTTAGGTTGCCTTAGGTTAGGATATATTTCGTTATAGACGTATAAAATGTTCCCACCGAGACGTAGGCACCGACATGCAAGGAATGTTGTAAAATATTACATCCCAAATGTTAGGTTGCGTTAGGTTAGGATATACAACGTTTTAGACGTATATAATCTCCCCATCGAGAAGCAGTCGACGACACGCCAGAATGTTGTAAAATATTACATCCAAGATGTTAGGTCGCCTTAGGCTAGGATATATAACGTTATAGACGTATACAATGTTCCCACCGAGAAGTAGGCGACGACACGCCAGGAATGCTGTAAAATTTTCCATTCGACATGTTAGGTTGCCTTAGGCTAGAATATATAACGTTATAGACGTATACAATGTTCCCACCGAGAAGTACGATCCTACACGCCAGGAATGTTGTCAACTATTACATCCGAGGTGTTAGGTTGCCTTAGGTTAGGATATATATCGTTATAGACGTATATTATGTTCCCACCGAGACGTAGGCACCGACATGCCAGGAATGTTGTAAAATATTACATCCGAGATGTTAGGTTGCCTTAGGTTATTATATATAACGTTATAGACGTGTATAATATTCCCACCGAGAAGTAGGGACCGACATGCCAGGAATGTTGTAAAATATTACATCCGAGATGTTAGGTTCCCTTAGGTTTGGATACATATCGTTGTAGACGTATATAATGTTCCTACCGAGACTTGGGGACCGACATGCCAGGAATCTTGTAAAATATTACATCCCAGATGTTAGGTTGCGTTAGGTTAGGATATGCAACATTATAGACGTATATAATGTCCCCATCCAGAAGCAGCAGACGACACGCCAGGAATGTTGTAAAATATTATATTCGACATGTTAGGTCGCCTTAGGCTAGGATATATAACGTTATAGATGTATATAATGTTCCCACCGAGAAGTACGGGCGGACACGCCAGGAAAGTTGTCAACTATTACTTCCGAGATGTTAGGTTGCCTTAGGTTAGGACATATATCGTTATAGGCGTATATAATGTTCCCACCGAGACGTAGGGACCGACATGCCAGGAATGTTGTAAAATATTACATCCCATACGTTAGGTTGCGTTAGGTTAGGATATATAACGATATAGACGTATATAATGTCCCCATCGAGAAGCAGGCGACGACACGCCAGGAATGTTGTAAAATATTACATCCGAGATGTTAGGTTACCTTAGGCTAGGATATATAATGTTATAGACGTATATTATGTTCCCACCGAGAAATAGGGGCCGACGCGTCAGGAATGTTGTAAAATATTACACCCGAGATGTTAGGTTGCTTTAGGTTAGGATATATATCGTTACATACGTATATAGTGTCCCCATCGAGAAGCAGGCGACGACACGCCAGGAATGTTGTAAAATATTGCATTCGACATGTTAGGTTGACTTAGGCTAGGATATATAACGTTATAGACGTATGTAATGTTACCACCGAAAAATAGGGGCCGACGCGTCAGGAATGTTGTAAAAGATTACACCCGAGATGTTAGGTTCCCTTAGGTTAGGATATACAACGTTATAGACGTATAGTATGTTGCCACCGAGATGTAGGGACCGACATGCCAGGAATGTTGTAAAATATTACATCCGAGATGTTAGGTTGCGTTAGGTTAGGATATACAACGTTATAGACGTATATAATGTCCCCATCGAGAAGCAGGCGATGACACGCCAGGAATGTTATAAAATATTACATCCGAGATGTTAGGTTGCCTTAGGTTAGGATATACAAGGTTATAGATGTATATAATGACCCTATCCAGAAGTAGGCGACGACACTCCCGGAATGTTGTAAAATATTACATCCCAGATGTTAGGTTGCGTTAGGTAAGGATATACAACGTTATAGACGTATATTATGTCCCCATCGAGAAGCAGGCGACGACACGCCAGGAATGTTGTAAAATATTACATCCCAGGTGTTAGGTTGCGTTAGGTTAGGATATACAACGTTATAGACGTATATAATGTCCCCATCGAGAAGCAGGCGACGACACGCCAGGAATGTTGTAAAATATTACATCCGAGATGTTAGGTTCCCTTCGGTTTGGATATATATCATTATAGACGTATATAATGTTCGTACCGAGACTTGGGGACAGACATGCCAGGAATCTTGTAAAATATTACATACCAGCTGTTAGGTTGCTTTAGGTTAGGATATACAACGATATAGACGTATATAATGTCCCCATCGAGAAGCAGGCGACGACACGCCAGGAATGTTGTAAAATATTACATTCGACATGTTATGTGGCCTTAGGCTAGGATATATAACGTTATAGACGTATATAATGTTCCCACCGAGAAGTACGGGCGGACACGCAAGGAATGTTGTCAACTATTACATCCGAGATGTTAGGTTGCCTTAGGTTGGGATATATAACGTTATAGACGTATATAATCTCCCCATCCAGAAGTAGGCGACGACACGCCAGGAATATTACATCCCAGATGTTAGGTTGCGTTAGGTTAGGATACACAACGTTATAGACGTATATAATGTTCCCATCGAGAAGCAGGCGACGACACGCCAGGAATGATGTAAAATATTACATTCGACATGTTAGGTCGCCTTAGGCTAGGATATATAACGTTATAGACGTATACAATGTTCCCACCCAGAAGTACGGGCCTACACGCCAGGAATGTTGTCAACTATTACATCCGAGATGTTAGGTTGCCTTAGGTTATGATATATAACGTTATAGACGTATATAATGTTCCCACCGAGAAGTAGGGACCGACATGCCAGGAATGTTGTAAAATATTACATCCGAGATGTTAGGTTCCCTTAGGTTTGGATATATATCGTTATAGACGTATATAATGTTACCACCGAGATGTGGGGGCCGACAAGACCGGGATTCTGTAAAACATTATCACCGAGGGTGTAGATGGGTTAGGTTAGGTTATATTACGGTAATGACGTATATAATGTTCCCACCGAGAAGTAGGGGCCGACCCGCCTGGAATGTTCTAAAACACTACATTCGAGATGTTAGGTTGCCTTAGGTTAGGATGTATAACGTTATGAGAGATTCGCATGGCGGACGAGTAAGCTGACGGACGTGCGTACGATAGCTCTCTGAAATCCGTTCTAATTTTCGAGGAAGATGGCGAGTTTCGTGTCAAAACTTGTTTTTGGCACGTTACGGGTACGCGAAACTACGCGTTGAGACGAAAATCTCACGTGAAAGTCGCGAGTAGGAGGCAAATCGAGCATAATACGTGCGCGTCTTTGTTCGATTTGCACGTGGTGACGCGTTTGCTGCCGTACGGTACGCACTTCGGGGCACGTTTCGCGAATTTCAGGGTTTGAGCGGAGCTGAGGGTGTTCCAGGAGGTGAAGAGGATCCGCTAGGTAAGTGTAGTGAAGTGAAGTTCAGTGAAAAGGTGGAAAAACGGTGAAAAAGTGTAACACTTTGTTTTGCTGCGTGAAAACACGTGTTGTCATATACGGCAATAAACTTTGAAAATTGACCGTTTGTGCGTGTGAATTTACGACGAGAATGTGTAAAGTGACCACAGACACTAGAAATAAACTTATTCGTGGTGAAAAAACGCTTAAAAAAGTGAAAATAAGCGATTTTAAGTGAAATAGGAGTGACGTGTGACGTCACTCCTTTGTGTGGGAAAACGTGCACGTGGCGAAAAATCAAGAATTTTAAATAGGCCTTTTTCGGTGCGGAAATTGCCATAATCGGGTGTGAAGTGACAATAGACACTGATTTTGTGCAATTACGAGGCGGAAAAACTGTTAAAAACAGTAAAAAACAGTAAATTTTGGCGAAGTGGAACCGAGTAGTGCTGCCACCACGGAACATAGTTGACGGAGGTAAAAATTTTGCAGCAACTCTACCAAGGTTGCACCGTGTGCCAGTGAGTGGACGTAGAATTGTTTATTGGACACGTAGAAACAGTGCATGCGGTAATAAACAAGTCAAAAATCAATTCTTGCAAGAGTTTGACAGCTCACGGTCGGTAAAGTTTGCCGCCGTCGTAGGTAACATTCCGGTCGCACGAATTGGAATTTCTCGCCGTTTTTTCCTGCCAGCCGTGCGAAATTGATCGTTGACGAAGGTGTAGTGCGTTTTCAACAAATAATAACTGAAATAAACGCAGCGGGAACTGAAAAATTTCGAATTACCGACAGCAGCGGTACCACCTGCGGTCGATAACCGTGCGGTTGGTAATTTTGCAAAAACACCGATTGCCACGATATTGGTTGTTAGTTTAGGGTATTGTTGGTTAAAACAAACCAAGCAACAACCCGGAAGTCGGGTTTTGAGACGGAGGCATTACCGACGGTCGGGCGAACCCAGCATCGGTAACCGGGCAGTCGGTAACTTAACAATTGCCGGCCGCGGATTAAACTGCAGCGTTTTGCGTACTCATCGACGGCCAATAAACAGTAACTGACAGTTCCTCGGTCGAAACGAGTGAGTGCAGTACGTGGTAACTTACCGACAGCTCTGCTGTCGGTAACTGAACGGTCGGTAACCGGACAATTTCCGACCGAGGGTGATTTTTTTGTGTCCGTGGTGTCTATCGGTGGCCAATGAACTATAATTGACACCTCCTCGGTCTCTGCGAACAGGCACCAGGTGGTGACTTATGGACGGTCGAAAACTACATCCACCCTCGATAACCTTCGATAGGTAACCGCAAAATTCGCGGACCGAGTGTTGGTAAAGAGTGCGCGCGTACATTTAGCGACTGTCGGACCGTGCACAGGGCAAACCAGGGAACTCGGCGGAGGAGTGTGCCGGTAACTTACCGACGGTTCAATAATACCTACGCGACAAACAAATGTGTTTTTCGTGAAGTTTCGTGCAAAACTGAGGAACACGAACACGAACAGAAACACGAAGAGGGAAGCGAACATGTCTGGCAGGGGTAATCCCAAAATGGACTACGCCGACTATTTCATACAGCCACAGGCTCCAGCCTGTGGAAAAGGGCCAGGCCCCAGCTGTCTATTCTCGGCAAGATCGGAGGACCACTCGACATCCGAGATGGAAGAGCGATCCCTCAAGAGGCGAAACAGCCGCCTCGCGGCTAAGAAGAGGCGCGCAGGAGATCCGTCCAGCGTTGGAGGCGACTCCGATGAGTCGCTCGCCTCCATCATATCCATGACGACGAGGCCATGCCCTAAGTCCAGCAAAGGACAGAAGGAGGCAAGGCAGACCACGGAGGCGTATGACACGGACGCCTCTGTGACATCGATGGTGTCGAGCTTGTCCGAGAGAGCCACGAAGGGCGCAAGGCGCTGGCAAAGGAAAGCTGCCACCGCTGACGTAGACAGCGCCCTGGAAGACGAAGAGATCGACTGGGCAACAGTCGTCCCCCCTCGACCGGCAAGGTCGACAAAGCCTGTGCCGACAGACGAGGAGCTGCAGGCGGAGGCTAGAAGGGCCACCCTGCCAGATCTTGGACTGACCGCCTTGAAAGAGGCGAATAAGATCGAATGGGTTGCAGCAAAATCGCGCAACCTACAAGGCCCAATGAAGAGGGCAGTACGCGTAGGCGCAAGAACGCTGCGCGCCACTCTCTTGGAGCTCGCAGAGCGAGCGAAGGGCAACCCCGCTGCGGTGAGCTCTGAAGCCCAAGAGTGGAGGCTGCAGGCAGAAAGCCTGCGCCTCGAGAACGAGAAGCTAAAGAGGAAGCTGGCAGCCGTGGAGGAGCGGGTTTCCCCCCAACCAGCGGCGAGGAGGAGCCCGGTGCCAGAAAGGCGAGAAGAACCGCCTACAACGGAGGCAAGAGAGGATATCCTACAGGTTGGACTCAAGAATATCCTTTCAAGCCTCGAGGAAATATTCGATCGACGGATCGAGAAGATCTGGGGGAGAATTAAGGAGAGACTCCCTCCGAAGAAGAAGGATCAGACAACTGCAATGATCGTAAAAGAGCGCCCCACCGCGGCGAAACGTGCCTTCCTCGTAAAGCTAAGAAAAACGGGGGAGACGACGTCGGACGTCGAAAAGGGGAAGGCCCCCTTAAAGTCCGCTAAGGGCAAACGGACGGCCCTCCCACCCGCAACAGGAACAACGGCACCTGCGAAAACCGAGTCCTCCTTGGAGGCGCGTATGAAGAGGATACGCGAGGAATCCGTGAGGAAGGAAAACGAGTGGCAGGCAGCACTCCGCCCTGCCCCTCCCCCCCCCTGCTGAGAAGAAAACCACGCAGGTGGAGCTCCCCTGGACAAAGGTCCTGGGCAGAAGGGGAAAGAAAACGGCGGCTGGCAAGCCATCAAAGGCCGCCGCTGAGAAGGAAAGGAGGCAGGTGCGCGTCAGCGCAGCGAAACGCAACGCAAGGACGACATTGGGAAAGGTTCCCAGAACAGCAGCCGTCGTCCTCACCATCCCTCAGGATAGCAAAGCCACGTACGCTGAGGTGATGACAGCTGCCCGGCAGCGAGTAAAGCTCGCAGAGGTGGGCATAGAAGAGGTCCGCCCGAAAAAGGCCAGAACGGGCGGACTGATCCTAGAAGTTACCGGCAAGGAGAAGGAGGCCAAAGCGGCTGCCCTTGCCGGCAAACTCAGGGAGGCGTTGGGCGACAGAGAGGTATATGTCGCGACGCCTCACAAGAGGGCAGACCCGAGGGTCTACGGGCTCGAGGGCTCCATAATGCCACAAGAAGTGGCGGAAGCCATCGCATCCGCAGGAGGATGCAAGGCCGAGGAAATACGGACCGGGATACGACGGGACTCGTCAAACGGGCTCGGCACCATGTGGGTGCAGTGTCCCCTCGCCGCTGCCACGAAAGTGGCATATGCCGGCAGAATAAGGATCGGTTGGTCCTTGATCCGGGTGGCGGCTTTAAAGCCGAGACCGGATCGATGCTTCAAGTGCTGGGAAACTGTCCACGTACAGCAAAGCTGTACCAGCAAACCTGTGTTACAGGTGCGGTGAGTCCGGCCACAGAGCCAGTGAGTGCAGGCAAACTGCGCCCACATGCATCGTCTGCAAGGCTGAAGGCAGACGAGCACACCACAAGGCTGGTGGGGAAGTGTGCAAGGCGCCTAAAGCTACGAAAAAGAGCAGCAAGCCGGCTGTAGAAGCCGTAACGGCAGCGGCATGTAGGAAGGAACCAGCGACCGCTCTGGAAGAAGGAAAGACCGTGGAGCCGGCAACAACGACTCCAGCAGGTAAGGGCCAGGAGGAAGCCATGGATACGGCATAAAATTCACGCCATGCCGTATCCTGCAGACTAACTCGAATCATGCTGCCCGTGCCCAAGACCTGGTAGTAGCAAGACTACAGGGCGGCGATTTCGAGTTGGCAGTGATAGCGGAGCCGTACTCCATCCGCGACAATCGAGCGTGGATAGGAGATAGAGACGGCTCGGTGGTGATCGTGCAGTCTGCACGGACACGTGTACGACCAATCAAGACGGTCGCACGCGAGGAAGGATTCGTCGCGATAACCTGGGCGGGATTCACCGTTATGGGACTATACGCCCCTCCCAGGTGGTCCATCAGCAAGTACGAAGACCTGTTGGACAGGACGGGACGGACAGTTGCGAGATATGCAGAGTCGCCCGTCCTAGTGCTAGGAGACTATAATGCGCACGTGACGGCGTGGGGATCATCTAGGACGGACGCAAGAGGCCACGCCACGCTAGACTGGGCGTCTGGCCTGGGCCTGACGCTACTAAACGAAGGCTCAGCCAGCACATGCGTGCGGTACCAGGGAGAAAGCATCGTGGACCTCTCCTTTGGTAACCGCAAGGCAGCACGGCAAATTAGAGAATGGAGGGTGGAAGAGAAGGAGACACTGTCCGATCATCTGTACATCTCCATGGATGTCTCCGTCCCACACACGGCCCGGCAGGCTAATCACCACCGCCAGAAGTGGTCGCTGAGGAGAATCGAGGAAGACCACCTGATGGCAGCAATCCTCGCGGTAGGCTGGCAGGAGACGCCGGTCAGCCCGATAGAAGATGTCAACACCGAGGCGGACTGGTTTGTCAACGCGATGACAGCGGTATGCGACACGGGCATGCCAAGAGCCCGCGGCAGTGCGCCGAAGCGTCCAGTATACTGGTGGAACGCAGAGATCGCGCAGCTCCGTGCAACTTGCACGGTTGGGCGCCGCCAATACACCAGAGAGAGAAGAAAAAGGAACTCGGACGCGACGAGGACTTTGCAGCCGTACAACAGCTACAGGGACAAGAAGAAGGAGCTGCAGGCTGCCATCAGGAAGTCCAAGACACGCGCATTGGATGGACTCCTCCAAACTTTCGAAGAGGATCCATGGGGGCGTCCCTACAAGATAGTGGTGGACAAACTGCGACCATGGGCGCCCCCGTTGACGGAAACCTTAGAGGTCCCGCTGCTGGAGAGGGTATTGGACGACCTCTTTCCCGAGGGAGGGAACGAAGAGCCCCCAGCAGCGGCCCGATACGGGTGGACACCGGAGTTGGAGGTTTCCGAAGAGGAACTGGCCGGGGCCGTCAAGAGGATGGCGAAGAAGAACACAGCCCCCGGTCGGGATGGAATACCCGGCCGTGTCTGGACGATGGCGCTGAGCGTCCTTGGTTCGAGACTGAGAAGACTGTTCTCAGCCTGCATCAAGGCGGGGACGCTCCCTCGAAGATGGAAGTCCGGCAGGTTGGTGCTCCTCCGAAAGGAAGGCAAACCGGAGGATTCACCATCAGCGTTCCGGCCCATAGTGTTGCAGGACGAGGTAGGAAAGCTGTTCGAAAGAATAATACACGAACGAATCGTCCAGCACCTGTCGCGCGTCGGACCTGCACTGGCGGACTGCCAGTACGGATTCAGGGCGGGCAGGTCGACGCACGATCGATGCGGTGAGTGAAGTCAAGAGACTCACCGAGATGGTTGTGTCGAGGGTGGGAGTTACATACGCTGTCTCGTTAGACATCAAGAACGCGTTCAACTCCCTGCAATGGCCAGCTATTTACGCAGCCCTGGACAGGCATGGAATCCCACCACACATCAGGAACGTGGTGGTAGACTATCTCAGCGACAGGGCGATAGTCTACGATAGCCAGGATGGGCCACAAAGCAGACCTGTCAACCGTGGCGTACCCCAGGGATCGGTGCTAGGACCGCTCCTGTGGAACATCGGGTACAATGCCGCGTTGACAGCAGCAATGCCGGCGGGCGTGCGCCTGATATGCTACGCAGACGACACGTTTGTGTTCGCCGCCGGTAAGACAGATACGCGAGCTGCCTGCCGGGCAGAATTGGGAAAGGCAGTCGTGGCTAACCGCATCCGGAAGATGGGCCTCGAGCTGGCTCCGCAGAAGACGGAGATCGTGTGCTTCAGCAGACGGAGCCGGAGGAGACCCACAAGAGGAACACCTCGCGTGGCGGTAAGTGTGGGACCGGCAAGGATCGAGCCGGGCCGAGACATCAACTACCTCG